>VXAZ01000274.1:10772-92169 GCA_013399875.1 Gymnorhina tibicen | reverse complement strand
GAGGAGACGTCCCTTTTGGACGTTTCCCTGAATTTGGCCTAAACCATCACAAATATGAACACATTCTCATTCCGAACCCAAGACACATCACTGTAACAGCTACCGAGAAGAAATTTACCCTAGCTGAAGGCAGGACAGTAGCAAATGAGTTCAGAAAAGAAATGGCACTCTTTCCATTCTGATTTTAGGGACAAAATCTTGCCATGTTCCGTGTTTTAAACATTCTGTTTTGTTTCGTCTCGTGAGTCTTACAAAAATATATTTAACGTTCAGGGTTTGCATATATTTTTTGTTTTGCGTATGTGTCTTTCTCCCTTCCTCCTCCCCAGTTCTGAAGAAAATGTATTTTAGAAGGTGTTTGTTTCCTAGGCAATAAGTATTTGCCATTCAGCCACTTGGCTGCTGTGTTTGTTTGCTTGCCCTTTGGATCAACATCTGTCTAGCAGATTTTAGTGTGGTGGCTTGCCATGCGGTGGAGAATGAGTTCGCCTTCCAAAACCCCTCTTGAATTTGGGTTTGTTGGTCTCACTGGAGGAAATCCCAGGGAGAAACAGCAGGAGTGTGAGTCATCCTCCTCGAGGCATTTTTTAAATAGGAACTTTGTGAAGGTTGCACTGTGCTGCGTGCTCTCCCAGCACAGCGAAGCAGAAGCTGCTGTGTGTAGGAAGAAACAAGGAACTTGTCACAGGTAATACAAAGATTTCTGAGTGAAGTTTGAAAGGAGCAATTGATTCCACAGTGGTTTACCCAAACAACAGAGAGGATAATACCACAGGGCTCAGCCACCTGATCCGAAATTATGAAATACGTTTCGTCATTAAAGTCTATCATGAGTTTATTTTTCTTGAAAGATATTGTTCAGTAAGGATTTCAGGTTTTTTATATAAACAATATTAGCTTCTGAAAAGAAATTTACCAAACTGTTCCTGCTCTTCACTTGGCCTCTCCATATAAGCCATTCTTCAGTACATTGCTTTTCTGTTTACCTTTGTGTTTAGTTTATGTATGCACTAATGCAAAGAGCTTAAACAAAAACTGATATAACATAATCTATTGTTATTTTATCAGGTCAGTCCTACAGAAAAAAGGTGTGTTTCTTCTGCTTAAACCTATAGCAGTTGCAAAGCAAGATGAAACTTTAAAAATTAAACTGAAGAAGCTTTACTTGTCTCAATTAATACCCATTAAATGATACTGTTAGTTTGCACAGCTTGAAGTTTTAGATTTTATTCAAGATCATTACTGCAAAATAAAAACAAACAAATACAAATAGTGAAACATGTTGACAGCTTAAACTTGAAGGGTACTTAGAGCACTCATGGCTTTTATTATTAATTTATTTCCTTGGAATAACTGAGATGCTGATAGTAATAAATTAGTATTACTTTAGATCATTTAAGATTTTTTTTCTTTGTTCTGATTAAATTAATTTTATGATTGTTAATTTTATTAGTTAAAGAATTCTTGTAGCCATTTGTTTATAGTCATTCAAAGTCATCATTAGCTTAGGTTATCCAGCTGGAAATTACAGCCACAGTGTGAGACAATATGGAGTAGTCACTACAACAGAACTTTCAGATCTTTGAAATATGCATTAATAAAACTCCAACTTATTCATACTGGCAAAGATATATTTCTTTAATCCTTCATTGATTTGATTAAAGTATGACTAAACTTTCATACAGTGGAAATTATTTGTCTTGGGGAAATAAAGGTAATTAAATTGGAAAATTAATATATGAAACTGAGATTCACACAGGTGGGTCGTTCTGAGGTGAGTTTTCTGTGTGTCAATAGGTTTCAAGTGAGGTGGCAAAGCAAGCAGGGGGTCTCCCTGGCTTTTACTCCTGGATCTTGTCTAGGATACCACTCATGGGGTTAACTGTGCGTTTAAGCTGTGTTGGCAGATGTGAGGCTGAGGTAAACGTTCATGAGGGGAATGGACACTGGTGAATGCCTAAAGGTGTGTTGGGGGAAAATGTGTTATGTTACAGCCAGAACATGTCTAAATAGTTCTGCTGAGTGTATCTTCCTTTATACACAGTAAGTAGAACTATGGATATGGTTCATCTGCTGTATAAGTGTAAAAGCTGAAGAAATCAAATATGTTATATGTGTTCTCTGTAGTTTTAACTGATGTTTCTATGCACACCATGCAGATAATAACATCATACCTGTCTAGATAGGGACAAGCCCATTTACACTCTCATCTACTTCTAAAGACATTTGCCTGTCTATTAAGCTCTGCAAATTACTTATAAGACCAGAAGATAGACAAATGCAGTACGGTCATAATTTTGATCTGAAATTTCTCTGCAGATTAATAATTTGCTAAGGCAGGATCAGAGCTCTATCTGACTGTGTAGAGCTAAGATCAGAAGAAAGCCAACAATCTGCTCAAGATTCCATAGCTGGTCATGTAAAGCTGTCTTGTGGTCCCTTTAACCAAACCAGGAAATGAAGCTATAAAAGATTGTTAAAATATGTTTGGAGAACAGGATCAAGTCCAGAAAATGGAGCTTGTAGACCCTATGTAGACTGTGCCTACTACTGCTTTCTTATTCTAGCTTGTGTCAAGAAATGAATTCGTGTGCTTCTGTAAACCTCTCTTATTTCAGTTTTGTTAAGTGATTTCTTGTTCATTTTCCTTAGAATTTATTTGGTTTCAGAGAAAAGTTTATTAAAAGATTATGTTATGTGGAAAATGAGTATTGAGGAAGGTAGTCCTGACTTTGCCATACTTTTCATTTTCAGAAATATTTGAAATATTTTTTTGAGAAAAAATAGACTTTTAGTTTATAATGGTTTGGGTTTTGGTGGTGGGTAATGCCTAAAAGAGTACAGCACTTCCTTGATGGATAAGCTTAAAATTTTATCTTTTACATACTGTGTGTTTGAGCAAGCAGAATAAAATTAAGTTATAATAGTTAACAGAAGATAACACACATTATTAGAGAAAAGTGAAAATGTTCGAATCAGAAATTTCATCTGAATCTGCTATTCCAATACTTACAGAATGTTTTCTAATACATGCAGATGTTTTTCCTTTTGAGTTGTATATGAATGTTATCCGTTAAAACAACAAAACATTGTTTAGATTAAAAACTAGAAAAAATATCCAAATATGATGCCAGTAACCTGGGAGCTGGGAAACACTGATGCTGACAAATTAGGCTTTTCACCTGTGTTTGAGAGATTCAGTATTGGCAGTTTCAAAGAAGAAGACAAGGACTGTATCTTCAGAGTCGCTGATGCATATTTAATACAATGTATTGGATGATTAGTTGATGCTTTTCTTAATGGAAATTTACTAGTGAGAAGTTCTTATATACATAAAGAGAAAAAAAGTCATTATTCTAAATCTTTAAAGTAAAGTCTGTGATGTTCCAGGCTTCATCTGGAAATCTTACCATGCATCTATCTTTAGGATATTCAGCTCTAATTCAAAAACAGCTATGAGAAATGTGCCATTGCTTTTGGAAGGAGAAATTATTAAATATAGTATATGTAGCCCATTAGTGTACTATATACAAAGTTGAAAGTGTTTTGGCATGACACTTGCTCTTTTTGTATTCTACTGTTTATTTAATTTATCTGTAATTGTAATATAGTTTTTTTAATCTGTGATACATATTTTTCATCATTTCTCATTTCCCATTAATCAACAAACATATAACAACCTTGGACATCTCTCATTTTTTCTTTGCCCTCTGCAGCTGAAGAGGAAAAAAAGGCATTCTTTGTTGCCTTAAACACCTTAGAGCAAAAAGTGTAAAATCGAAAAGATTTTTCACTGAAGATAAAAGAAGAAGTTTTGGAAATAGACTTCGAAACTTGTTTAAAAGTAAAACTCATTTAAAAACTACAAAGCAAGAAAACCCTGGTTATTTGGTATATGTAAAAGGCCAGACTATGAAAGTTGTTTATATATGTTCCTCACTTTGAAAGTAATGGGAATTAGATAGCTAAGTGCCTTTTGAAGTCTGACCCAAACATCCGAGGTGAAAATGTGTCAAAATCTCAAGAAAAGCTACTTGTTTTCCCCCTTTCAGCTCTGTGGCTTTAGAGCAGCTGAACTGAGGTCGGCAGTTAAAGTGCTTCAAGTTTTGTGTGGAGGAGTGTGTTTGTCTTGAGGAAACAACACTGTAAATGCAAATTTTCCTCCCTCTTTATTTTCAAAGTACTCATCATCAGAGCATCTCTGAATGGCTCAAAAATTCTAAGGAGCTCATTGCTCAGACTTGTCTGTTATGAACAGAAATACCTGGATTTAAAAATAATTAAGTATGGGGTATGTTTGTTTACATGTGGGCACCTGGTCAGTCCTTCAATTGCAGCAAAGTTCATGATGTGGACTTCTGTGTGAAAAGTTACTCCTTCCCGCTGTGGAACAAAGTAACTGAGTAAGGAGAAAACATCTGCAAAATGAATTCCACAGTTCCTTATGGAAAAATATTCCAAAGTAATACATTACACTTGAAAGTAATTATTTTTTCTTCTCTGATTTTTTGGGATGAGACTACTTGAAGTTTGCATTTTTCTTCAAGCATATCTTTTCTTTGGTATACTTTTGATGATTTCTGTCCATACTTGTATATATTACCCAAGCTCTTCTTAGAAGGGATGTTTTCAGTATTTCAAAATATATTTCTCAGCCAATAAAAACCAGTATCCTAACACATTTTTTTTTAACATATATACTTTACCATTTGTCCCTCACAATATATATTATAGGATTTCTTTGGACCTTGGAGAGAAATTGATTTTTGGTACTGAATAAAGAAGTAATTCTGTAAAGAACTGAGCAAGTAATTCAGCTGAGTATTGTGTCTAAAAATCACATCCTTTATATTTTCTTGCTTTGGCTGTATGAAGCATCTTTATTTTTGTTGTTATCATGGTTATTCCACTATTTTAATCTCTTCAGTTACATTCTTCATCAGCTTCAGCAACAGTTATGTATGCCCCAAAGAACATAGGTGATCTGAGCTTTATGTCAGCACAATCTACATTAAAAATGTTAATTTTTTCCTTGTGCTGTACAGAGTTTAAAACACACTGAACTGTTATACAGGAAAATTGAGACAACTGTGGTCTTATTTGGACAGCCACCTGATTTTATAAAGTCTTTACTCGTCCCTTTTTCATGTTCTGAATTGCTTTGTCCAGGTGACCATTTACTGCCATTGTTTCTGATTACATACCATCTTAATTGAATGGAAGGTCTGTATCATTTTCTTTCTTCTAAATGCGAATTTCTGAGGCTCTTGGCTCATCACTTGTTTCACAGACCATAATCACCTGATCTATTTAATTGAAATTATTTAATTGAAATTTTCTCTTAAAACGACTTCACATTTAACATAATGTCAAGTGACTCTCCTTGTAAAAGTAGCGCATGTCCATTTTATGTTGTCTTTTCTTGCGTGCAATAGCAGTGGTTCAAAAACATCTCTCAAATGGCCCTCATTCATGTGGGTAGCTAATTGTTTGTATTCCATTCCCACCGAGTCAGGAGAATACTTGGCTTAGAACACGAGAAAATAAGGATCACGAGGAATCTAACCAAACTGATGAAATAAGATGGTTCAGAAAACTGCAATATTTATCCAAAAAAGAATTCCCTGGCCTTAGTGTTATGCTGTTGCTTAGCAAAATCATAGATGCCTATCTTTAGTTGCTTGTTAAACTAACACATCTATAGAAGAGCGTAGAACATTCCAGTTGGAAGGGACATAAAATGATCATCCAGTCCAACTGCCCGTTCACTTCAGGGCTGAACAGAAGTTGAAAGATATTGTTAAGGGCAAGTTGTCCAAATGCTTCTTGAACACTGACAGGCTTGGGGTATTGACCACCTCT
Organism: Gymnorhina tibicen; assembly: GCA_013399875.1. Taxonomy (NCBI): domain Eukaryota; kingdom Metazoa; phylum Chordata; class Aves; order Passeriformes; family Artamidae; genus Gymnorhina; species Gymnorhina tibicen. Next base: position 86,307 of record VXAZ01000274.1, on the reverse strand, counting down.
TTAGGGATCCTCTTCCAGTGTCTGATCACCCTCTCACTAAAGAAATGCTTCCTAATATCCAGTCTAAACTTCCCCAGGCACAGCTTAGAACTCGTCCCTTGTGTCCTATCAGTGGGTACCAGAGAGAAGATCTCAGCATTTCCTTCTCCACGTCCCCTCTTCAGGAAGCAGCAGGATGCAATGAGGTCTCCCATCAGCCTCTTTTTCTCCAAACTAGAGAAACCTACTCAGCCGTTCCTCATAGGGCATTCCTTCCAGCCCTTTCACCAGCTTTGTTGCCCTCTTCTGGACTGCAGACTCGTTTGTTCGGGGCTTTTTGGAGAGTACAGTTTAGCTTCTTTTTGGGAATGACAAAACTAAGAAGCTTTAGCATCACTGCAAGTTTGGTTTGGTTTTGTCTTAATCAGTAAATCTTCTGTCAAGTTCTTTCTCATACCCATTGTTTGTATTAGATTCTTCCTGACCTGTTAGTGATTTTACTGCTAGAGCACACTTGTTTGTGGTTGATGGTACTGAGGGGTTTGAAAAGTGTTTGCCCAAGTTGTGATTGAGTTTGGCTGCCTCAGAGTTTTGTATTGCATATTTATATAAATATATACATAAGCATATGGGGCCTTCAACATCCCCAAGTCTCTCAATTCTTTTCTCTCTCAAAGCCCATCATGAACTATTTATGTCAAAGTGTCACGTGCATTACACCATTATTTGACTGAAATAATCTAGTCTAATTAAATCAACTGGAAGCTAAAGAATAGAGATTACATATATAGCAGTGGCTTTAGAGGGGGAGAAAAACCTTCTTGTAGCCCATAGCGCAAGCAGCTTTCAAAAATACAGGTTTTCACAATGTACTGTTAGAAATTAAACTATTAGGAACTAAAGTAAGAAACATATCATAATATGACAATGTATTTAAATCCACATCCAAAAAAAAAAACCAAACTCAAAAAAACAAACCTCACCTCTAACCCTAAAAGTTGAGCCAATCCTATATAATTTGTTCAGGGTTAATTTCTTCGTTGAATTTCTCTGGTAGACTTCTCTTGAATTTCAGTACAGAAGTGAGTGCACTGATGTACTTAAGCCTGTTAAAATATGGATGGGAGCAATTTCACTCCATTAACATTTAAGCAGTGCACTGGAAGTACAGTTGTACCTTACAGGATAGTGTAAGTCCTGGTATAAGAGAATAGATGAATTATAAAATAAATTTGGTGGCAAATGGTCCCTGAAAGGTATTCCTTTGATCACATCCTTTTTTACATGATTCCTATGCTGCTTAGCAAAGCCAGTGGAGTTATTTTTTAGCCATCAGAGAACCAGAAGGACAGAAGTCTGCTAGGCAACCTCTGTTATGCTGCAAGCCAGGCTACAAAATAGCTGTTTAATAGGTAAGCAGACCTTTCCCACTTAATTATAAGACAAGCATGTGTGGAGATGGTGGAGGTGGAAAAAGCTGGCAAAATTCTTTAGGAAGGGAGGAAAGAAGAAATTGTGCTGTATCTGAGTTATACCACAGCATCTATTAGTAAAACCATTTGTTTCAAGTAAGCTGTAGGATTTTTGGTTGAGAATGTGTTGCAAATGCCAAAAAAAAAAAAAAGGGTTTTCTGTAGAAAGAGATTTGCCTTTGAGAAGGATGTCCAGAGCTACAAGTCATTTAATTTGGCTGTTTATAATCAAGGCTGTTTATAATCCAAATGAAAGGAAGACCAGAGACTATGTAAATTCCTTGAAAATCTTATCTGAGAGGAACTTAAGGTAATATACTGATGAGTACTATGGAAAATTCTTGAGTTTAAATTTGCATATTTTTTTCTCGGGCACTGCACTTCTGTATTCATAAAGCAGAATGAAATAAGAGCTGCATTCCATTCCTAAGGAATTCCTTTCTCTACTTTAGTGTAAGTCAGCATTGAAAGAGACAACATCCAACTGCCAGCATCACTTTTCCTTTCTCTCTGTAGGTCAACTTATTCATTATTTTTGGAAACTGTCATCAGTATGTTTTCTTGACAAATGCAGTTTTTCTCTAGATATTAGTAAGAAAATAGGAAAGCAGCTCTAAAGAGTTGGCATGAGCCAGAAATGCATGAAACAATGCATAACTTAGATTTTATTTTTCTCTAGTAACAAATTGACATTGCTTTCTCAGTCGGGAACAGAGAATGCGCAGGGTCTGGCCCTTGTTCAGGAAAGCCACTTATTAAAACTTGATATACTGAATTATTTCTCTGCCCCTCTCCTTCGTGTAATGCTTCTAAAATATTTGAATGGTGTATTTTTGTATCGGTGAAATGACAAACCAGATGCTGAAGCAATCAAAGGTTGAAGTGTGCTGTTGAACATGCATGTATTAGCCCTGCAGGGGTAGGTAGAAGTTTCGTACACAAATACAGTGACTGAATTTAGTTCACAGTGCATAAATGGACTGTTGAGAAGATTTTTATGTTGCACCCTGATGCCCTGTAATGCATTCATACTGCGATGCTCATTTGTTGTGCCATAGTCCTGTTGTATCCCTGAGAATTTTTTCAGTGGCCTTCATCTACAGACAAAGAAAAGCAGGGTATGTTAAATAAATGCAGTGGGAGTTTTTCAAATGACTAAGAGATAAATTAAGTAATCAGCATTTCACCTGCGGTACAAAAATGGATGCTATTAGAAACACTACGGGGTAGGTTTTCAGCATATAAAGACACTGAGTAGCTGCAATCTTTGATAATGATGAGAGTTGCATGTTTAATTCCCTGTGTGCCTTACTGAGAATTAGTTAGTAGCTGTATGGGACTTGAGATCAGCTAAAGCTGTCTGCAACTCCAAGTTTTAATTTCCTGAAGTTGTGAAGACTTTTTCTTTTGGCTTACAGATCTGCAGACACTCTGCTCTGATATTATACATGCAAATTGAGTCTAACTGGATCTTTGTGTCTCAGTCTGAGCCGATGAGAAAAGCCCCACGATAACCATATGTTACACTATCTCTGTAAAGGGAGCAAGGGGATATTCTGTACTTTTTGTAGCTGTCACTCGATATGTAACTTTTTCCTGAACTGCATATTTAGGCACCCATGGAGAACTGGATTTACAGTCCTGTGTTTCCTGAGATACAGTGATTTTGATCTGAAAACAAAAGAAAATATTTTGAGACAGAAAACAATATTCTGTACAACTGTGAGGGGACAAAAAAGTCTCAATAGCTGGAAATGCATCATAAAGTTAGTTTTTCCAGCTTTCATGAAAAAACGTATGTATTTGTCTCCTTCATCATTTTCGTTGCTCTTCTTAAATGAAGGATAATAGATTCTCTGGGAATTTTTTTATTTTTCAGCATTTATGTTAAAGACTAGTGTAGGTAGCTTCAAAAAGCTTCAATAGTGTTTACTTGCTACTCCTGTTTACCAAGAAAGCATTCCCTATAGTTCTCTCTCATGAAACTTGAAAAGTTTTCCCCATTCATTGACAAGTCTGTATGTTTTTCTACTGCACATTGTTTTCCTGTTCCAGTAGTTAGTTTGAAATATGCTATGACTGTTTTCAGACAAATAGAGATTTGCTGATTTTCTGTTTCAAAATCTTGCTATGTGGCTAACCTTTTTATTTTATCTAATTGTCCTAAGTAACTTGTGTGCTTTGTGAAAATGATAAAAAAGTTGCCAATTAGGCTTTATCAAGCTGGGACTAAAATCATGGAGATTTTACACAAAGATAGTAGCTATTTGTCTTTTATTTCTTGCTTTGTAGATCGTGCTCAACATTGTTGTAGCTGATTTAAGACTTCTTAAAGGTTTTAAATACCTTCTTGAATATACTGCCTAAGGTTTTCATAGGCATTAAAAAAGCTCTTTAAGAGCAAAATTGTTTCCCTTTTTTTGTTATGCACGTTAAGATCATACCTAAAAGAAATTATATATTGAAACGAAATTTTAGACAATATTTCCATAACTCATAAAAATGTTAAGAACTGCAGCAATTTTGGAAGAATTGGCATATATTATTTGGCATATATTGGCATATCTTTTCTGAGGGGAGACCTTATAATTCTCTATGGCTCCCTGAAAGGAGGGTGTAGTGAGGGTTGATCTTCTCCCAGGTAACAAGCAACAGAACAAGAGGAAAGGACCTCAAGCTGCACCAGAGGAGGTTGAGGTTGGACATCAGGAAGAATTTCTTCACAAAGAGGGTTGTTAATCATTGGAGCAGGCTGCCCGGGTAGGTCATGAAGTCACCATCGCTGGAAGCGTAAAGAAAAGACTGCATGTGGCACTTAGTGCTGTGGTTTAGTTGAGCATGGTGGTGATCTGTCAAAGATTGGACTCGATGGCCTTGGAGGACTTTTCTGACCTTAATGGTTCTACCATATTTCGGGTAGATTTAAAATATGGTATAGTTAAAAAAAGGGGGGGTGGGTAGGAAAAGATCAAGTTGAAGAGATAGATTGTATGAATTTTTTGGGATTAATAAGATGTGGAATATTTAATGGAGTAAATGTGTTGTAAGAATCAGAAAGAAATCAAGATGACCTTGCCTGCTGAGGAGACACCATTTTAATTGTGGAAACAATGGGGGTTTTGCAATTTTTCTGTTTTGCCAGAGAAGCAGAATTTTTACAGTCACATGGAATTTCTGTCTCTAATACTTTTTAGATGCATTTTGGTCATAGGAGCTTGTTTTGACCATATTTGACAGTGTGTTAAAGTTTCAAAGCAAAATCACATTGAAATAAGCAGATGGATTCCATGCCCAGATGAGAGAGATGCTGTATTACTTGATTATCCAGTAAGAGTGTGATAAATGTCCTAGGCTCGGGAGAGGTTTACTTGGAGCTTACATCTTCAATACACATCAAGGTCAATCAACCACGGGCCACAAATCTATAAGACACCAGTCTTCATTAGAGCTCATAGGATTGCTTTTTTGTTATTGTTTGGAAGTAGGGCTTAGTAAGACTTTTCTGTAAAGATGTTTTCTTTACTGGTTCACAGACAGATGATATTTCTGTCAATTGGATATCAGTAGTTTTGTTGCCTGACTTAAATTTTCTTCTTAAAGTATTAGCTTGAAATAACAGCAGCATAGATTTTGGAAAGCATAGGGGCAAGTATTCCAATGGAACGTGAGAGGATAATTTGGGTAGGGCTGAGAGAACAAAGATACAAGGAAGAGACAGGAGGGAAATGGGGGCATAGTTAGCGGGACATTTTTCTGCTTAAAACAGAGATGTGTAATTGCATATCTTGTCTTCAGGTTGTTTGCAGGTGTTTAGTTTGCTGCAGTATGTTATCTCTTCTTTCAGTTAGTACCTGCTCTTTCTCGGTTGTTCTGTGTTTAAAAGACATTGCATTTTTTACTTTGTGTTAAAAAAAAAAACAACCTCCTATGATGTGGCCTGTTTCCCTGGTTTTTGGGCAAGGGGAAGTAAAAGGATGTTCAGTTTTTTGGGTGGGGCTTTTGAGTTTTTTCAGTGGTTTTTTGTAGTTTTCTTATTTTAGTCTCCAGGATATTGTTTGCAACCATCAGGAGAAGCCAACATCTTGGGGAAACGTTTGGGGCCAGGGTGGGAGGAGATGACAGGAGGAAGCTCAGTCTCCAGAATTATTGTGTTGGTGGTCCCTAAGATATTTAAATGTTAACTGAGGAGGTCAGTGAAATGCACTTGAGGAATAATGGTGTCCAGTGTTAAAGGCAATAATTTGGCCTCTTAATGCTAACAAATGAAGTGTATGCTGATCAAAACTGGAAGGGCAAGATTACTGATTTCTTAAAAAAATGTGATTTAGGCTGCATTTTTAAAGAGGATTCCTGTAAGCTTGCCACCCTCTTTTAGAAAAAAATTGTGCCCAGGTGGGGCTATTTTGTAAAAACTTTTGATAAAAAGACAGCGGGATATCATAGGAAGGATTGATTATATTGTTATAATTTGTGTATGTCATTTTGAGTTTACTTGATGGGGAATCTCAGAGTGAAATCATCACAGGAACTAGATAATTCTCAGAACTTGAAGATCTGAGTATTTTGACATCAGCCATCCACTGGGTAAATAAATGTTTGCAGATGATTTCTTACACAAGCTTTTTTTTTTTTTTTAATTTCTTTTTCCCTTTTTTTCTTCCCTCTTTAGGAACGAACCAGGGCTGGTTGCAACAGCTTATCCATATCACAGATAAATCTACTAACCACCAAGGTAGTCTTCTTGCTTATGATTAAGGTTGTTAAAGCAGTTTTTATTTATGTAAATTTACATCCACTAGTTTATTAATATTCCCACACTGGGTGAAGATTATGTATAAGGAGCTGGTTTATCTGGTATGAAAAGAAAATCATTGTTTTAGAGAAATATTAGTCAAAAATCATATGTACATTTATTTATAATAATAACATCCAGAGTACCTGAACCCCACTGAAAAAAGGCTTTAATTCACTTGACATTTTTGTTGTTAAATAATCTTAATAGAAATTTCTGAACTGACTATGGTGATGACCAGTAGGCTTCTTCACTGTTTTTTTTTGATTTCTTATATTCCATAGAGGAAAAATTATGAAGGCAATTTGAACTATGGAAAAGTATGTCTGCAAAAAAGGCGGGGGGGAGGTTAATATCTACTGTGATGTGTCTACCTGTATTAGAACCCAAGGGGGATGAAAATGAATGGAAAGAAGGAAAAGGTCATTTGGGAAGCATCATTTGCATTTTCAAGATTGCTTATTAAACATTTAGTCATTTCATAGGTGTTTGACAATTATCAATAGTGGTGTCATTCCCAGCGCAGTCACAAGTATTTAGATCCCTGTACTGAGCTTAATCACTAATATACATATATTCTCCCTATTTTGCTGCCCCCAAAAGCATATTTTTCAGTTGTCAAGTTCTTTCTTCTTCAGGGCTGTTAATCAGTTGGGAAGAGTTAACTCTTAATGATTTAATTAAGTCTTTGCATTATAGAATATGGCATTAATTTAATTCCTAATTTAAGATAGTTAAATAACCTTATAGACCTGAGTAAGTGAATTACGTTGAATATCTGTTGTTGAAATAAATAACATGAGCCTTTGCATAAATGGTATCTAATCTCTGTAATTATGATTTGTTAGGATTTCCTCTTAAATGTTAAATATTGCTTTTATATTTTTTAATGTTCATGTGAGATCTACTTAAATATTCTCTAAAGAACTGCCTTCTAGAAAAGTTGCTGATAGACTTTGAGTGTGAAGGGTGAATGTACTTAATGCATTGAATATCATAAATATGAATAATTTGAGATCAGCTCTGGGTTCTAGAAAACACTGGATTAATGTTTAAGGAACTGGTTCAGCAAAATATTTGAACATGTTCATGATTCTGAACACGTGTGTGTATAGACTTCTGTTATGCACATAAATTTACACATTGTAGTACCTTTTTGAGTTTAAGGCATATATGACCAATTTCTTTAATATAAAAACTAAAAATATTTTAGGATAACATAAAGACAGACCTTTCCTTGCCTATGTTTGGGGGTTTTTTGTTAAATTACCAAATTAATTCAGAGAAGGATTAAACCAGAACCCCACATCCCCTCTGATGGCAATACATAATACTGATGAGTTACAGTGCATTGGGTACTTTCCATTTCCACTCAGTTTAGTTTTGCCATTTTAAATTTTATCCTTAAATTATTATTATTATTAAATGCCATTTTAATGTAATCCAAGTTTGAAAAGCCAGCTTTTTTAATATCTCTTTCCCGCTCTGTGTAAATACAAATCAGAGGTGTTCCGTGTTTTCAAGCCCATTATGTCACTGGTTCATAAACCAAAACCAAACGGAATTACTGGGATGATAGACCACCCATTTCCATAGCAATTGTCTTTTAATATACCAAACATCATGTCTTTTCCATTTCTGTAGTGCCAGTGGGGGTTTTTTCAGATGGTTTGCTTTCAGGGCTTTATTTTGCAGAGAGAAGAATGGATCTTAGAAGTCTGTGAAGTGCAGGTAGCTGGAGGTGTCTGAGCAGATGTGCTCACTTAACATGTGTGTAAAGAACACAAAATCATCAGCAGGAATGGTAGGTGTGCATGAGACTGTGCATCATCACAGATATGTCAACTCCTTTGGTCCCTTCTTAGTCTTTTAAACTGTCCAGCAGTTCTTTACTGAGACAGACTTCATAGACTTTTGCTGTTTGCTGTTCCAGATTGCCCTTTGAAGCAAGCACGTCTTGACCTTGGACTGACAAAAGTGTTAGAGTAAGAGTAAGAAGGGTACATTCCTTGCTCTCCCTCTGCATGGTCATTGTGTGAAAATCTTGGGATGTTGAGTGGACAAGGCTGTGTTCTCCCGCAGTTTACCTTTCTCAGCATGAAGTTTTCAGTAAGCTGTGACAGAGAGAGAGAAAAAGGGTAGGAGCACAAGAGAGAGAAAATCCACTTACACAGATTAGCCTCGATACGCATTGATTAAGCACAACAGTAAGAGATTTTAAGAGAGGCTATATAGCAAAACAATAGATTTTCCATTTTATTATCCATTTTATTATCCATTTTATTATATATGGAGAAAAAAAGGACTTCTATAACTATTTTTATAAATTAAATTAGAGATCCAAAAGTGAAAATTATATGCAATAATAATAAAAATTACTACTTTGTTTGTTTTTGAAAGAAGCAGAAGGAAATTTATGGAAATTGCTTCTATTTTCCAGCTCCACTAGCTTTCACAGAAAATTCCATTAATGAAAGATGAAAACTAAGTATCTACTTTGTATAAATGTGTGACTTTTCAAAAAATTAAGAAGCTATTGGAAGAACCTGAAGTTAGATACTTAGTTTTTCCTTTTTATTTTATTTTCCCATTGAGGGAATTCAGAATTATTTAATTTGAATATCTGCAACTGTGGCAGGTGACATATTATTTTCACCTATCCACTCCTATTTAGAAAAGTCTCTTGAGATATGTACTTGGTACTGCTTTTTTTGTGGTTACAGTATTTTGGGAAGTATCTTTTCCATTCCTTTGTTGAGCCTTGATTTCAAAGCACCTTGGGCAAAGGCCTTGTTCCACATTAGTTTCCAGTTTAGTTTCACCTAATCAGCTATTTATTTACAGCTCCAAAAGGTGGGTTTGCATGAATGCACACAGAATAGAGTAACAAACCAAGCTGCACAATGAATCTACCTGGATTCCTGTATGACTGATTGCCCTCTGGTCTGTACATTGCATTTCTGCCTGCCTGCCACACCTTACCTCATAGCTGGAAAGTACCCATGTCTAAATCTCATTAGAGCTTGACTCTGTTCTCACATTCACATTTTTAGTGATATTTCATGTCACAAACCTAATGAATTAGTGTCCAAGTGGCATAATACATGGATTATCTTGCTGTAAGAAATGTTATCTGGTACTTTTGGAAATACCTCAGATTGTTTGGTTTGGAATATTCTAACTCCAGAAGAACCTTTGCAATATTTAGTCAAAGTTTCTTGAAGAATTAGCTGGAACATATGAGTGATACACCCTAGACTGTAATATCAGCAAAATCTGATTAACATTAGAAAGAAATAATTGTATGAACTTACATTTAGTAATTACATTAATAATACAAAAGAAAAAGCAAAGTTGGCATCACATTTGTGTCAACTGCTTTGTCATTCTGGCATCATGTATGTTTAATTAATATGTCAGTATCATTTAGTCCCTTACAAGAATATAGATGTCTTCACTTTAACTAATAACCATCAAAAAGTAATTGAAATGGACTCAATTTCTTTATACCACTGTGCTTCTTTATACTTCACTTATTTTATTTCTCCTTTCCCTGTGATTACTTGTCGGTGCTTAAGCAATTTGAGTATAAAGAAATCAACAGAAATAGGCCAATACATATTTAATTTTGACCTATAGCCTCCTTCATGGAATTTAAATCCCTTATGCTTTCAAATTAATGGTAATTTATCTGAATGAAGAATCATGTTAAATATGCCAGCAGTGCAGTTCTGACTAATCAAAGGAAAGTAGTAATTTTGCAAAACTAAGGTTCCTGATTGTGCACCTTTATTTTTATGAGGAGGAAGATGTTTGTGCTCAGACACTTGCACAGTCTTCTGCTTACATAATGTGTATCTGACTGAATATGATTGAAAGCAGTTGGGTGACCAGTGCCTATCCATCCCCCTTTAACTCATCTTTTCTTTTTTTCATTTAGACAATAATTTGCTCTGAAACAGTCCCAAGGATAAGTTTGATGGATGTGAAGCTTTGATGATAAATCAAGCTTCAGAGACACATTCATTAAAACAGAATGGCAAGTCTACCATAATAAAAATCAAGTGTCTCAAGTGTCTAGAATGGAAACATCTGCAGATGTTCATTCCTAGAATATCTAGCCACCTTTGGAGCACCCCAGATAATTTCACCAATCCTTTTTCATAAGGTTGCAGCACAAGATGAACTATAAAGGCCACAATGTTTCCTTTCTTTATAGTCTCTTAGTTTATAATGCCTTTGCCTGAACTCAGGTTTGAAGTCTCTGAGGCAAAAGCTATCTTTTTTTTCTAGCAATGTCCGTGACTAGAGCTCCTGATGGTTAAATATTACCAACAAAGCATTGAAATGCTGCTCTTCTAGAATTTAAAGTAGTTTTGTGGTTGAACTCATTTATTTTAATATTTCTGTTGCAGGCTAATAGCATATTCTTTTCAACCAATCAGCCAGTCAAGACTAACCACTCAGAGGTAATTTATTCTTTGATATAGGAAACTCATTGGAAGTTACATTTTTATTCAGCAGATGAGCAATCTACTGATGGCTGCAAAATTCATTCTGTAACATGAGACACATAGAAAGATTTACAAAAGTAGAGAAGAAAGTGCTATGATGGCTTCATAACAACTGAGGCTTGTCTCTCAATCTGAAACTTTAAAAGTATTCTAAGGAAACAGAGCACTGTCACTACAAGACTGTAAATGCAAAATAATCATAAGATTTTATTACTCTGTGTACTGTGCTAAACAGAATTTCACTTGGCATTTATTTTCTAGTGCAACATAATAGATTTATACGATGTCTTGTTTTCTGCCTCTGATTCTTGTAAGCTCTTACTGTGGTATAAAATGATTTTTTCATTCAGTAAGAGTTCTACAGAATTAAGTGTCTAGCACCAGTACAAATTATTTAATTTAATTTTATCTGGAATGCTATTCTGCTGTGATTAAAATACTGCAACTTTATTAACAATCTAAATTGTTCAGCTGTCATGAAGAAATAATAATAATAGTAGTAGTAATAATAATAATAATAATAGTAGTAGTAATAGTAATAGTAATAATAGTAATAGTAATAATAATAACAATAATAATTTCATATTGATTCTTCCCTCCAGCTAATGATTATTGAATTTTCTGTATATCACTGATCAATAACAATGACGTCAATGTTATTGCTTACATATATGAGAAACATAAAACCTGCTTCATTCTGGTTTACTTCCATGCATGTGATCATGAGATTTTGGGCTAGAAAAATCTTTTTTTTTTTGTAAAAAAATCCAACAGGTAGAACACGCCTTTTAATAACATTTAGGAATAAAGGTGAAATCAAGTGCTTTAATGAGTTTCTCACCAACTTTCATAAACTCCTTCCATAGAAACAAAGGCAGGTTCAGAGAGGCTGGGTCACACATGTGATTATGTGCTGGGTGAAACGGTGGAAGGTGGACTGGAAATGAAATTACACGGAATAAAAATGAATTATTAAGAAGAAGGAAAAATATCTTGGGTGACAGCTTTAGGGTGGTACGTGTTTGCTGGGAGGCTAATCCAGTGAATTCTTCTGTTCTGACCTGTACAGTCCTAGTTAGTAACTCATACAAAATCTGTCTGGTGTCTGGTTGGGGATTTTTTTGGGGTTTTTTTCCTTTGTATCCTTCCTTGACCTTACAACATAACATAAAGGTCATCTGATGTCTTGAACTAATGGGTGTACTAGGCTATATATTTGTGTAAACATATGAAACTTCTTTATATTTCCTAGCTGTTTGTCAAGCAAATGTTGTGTATTTATATTCACAACATTATGCATTGCTGTTGCCCAGAGTTAGAAAATTGATTCATATGGAAATAGCTGAGAGAAATTTGAAATATAAGTGCTCTGACAGCATCCATATTCTCCACAGCTTTGTCAGGAATTTGGCTGGCATATTTGTAAATCATCAAAGGGCATGCTGGTTCAGAGACTCCAACCTGGCTTCCTCCAAAGTGGATGTGTAGAGGTCAGTAGTTCTGACACAGGTTACTACTCAGAGCTCTCTCTACAAAATACCTTCTGCTGTTACCCCTGTGCTGTGCAGGCACACCTTTCATGTTTCTACCTGTGCAAGCAGTATCACAGGAAGCAAAAACAGAAGAGTCAGCTGGCAAGGCAAACTCTGAAGCTGTGAGCTCTGTGGAGCAACACTGGAATGTGCAGACTCTGACACAAGGGACTTTAGCCCTTGTTGGTTGGTTCCTCAGGACGATCAACAACAGAAACGTGTACTAAAACCTCTATGAAGTTTTCAAAAGTTGGTTACTGCCACTTCATGTACGTGAGGCAAAGACTTGTGCACATATTGATTTCCAGCAGGAAAGGTGGAGTGCATTTCCAGCACTTTCGCTAGCCTTCTGTTTTCCCAAGACATTGCAAAGAACTATTCAAATTATCACTTTGTTACACGCATGGTGAATTCTTCCCCCACAAACCAAGCAGTGTGACACAGCATTCCCTGGACAAAATTGTGAGTCTGTGGTGTAGCTGCACTATGTTGATATGCATCTAATTTTCAATTCACAGCAGTTTACTGTCCTTGGGCTGATGGTTTCAGGACAATTCAGATTCCAGAAAAATCCTAAGTGAGGGCAATTTAAGCAGTCACCTAAAAAATCTGAACAGCAATAAATAAAATAGAAATTACACTGACTTTTCAGGAACTTGAAAGTGTTTCTCTATATAATTTTTTTAAGACTTGGCCTGTTTTGAGATAATTGTTGAGTCATATAGACAAATAGCATAATTTTAATATGGGTCTCTAGAATGAAACTTTGAATAATCAGTACAGTGTTACAACAGCTTTTTTTTAAACCACTACTCATATGACTTACAATATCATTTACTCTGTAGATTTTGTGTTTCATAAAAATGCTGTGCAGCTGAGTATGGTACATGAAAGGATAAAGACATGTATGCAATACTTCAGCAGCAGAAAAGAAAAACAAAATACATATTTCCTTTGTAATCCTAATGGAGCACTTTTTTTAAACTAAGCATCAGGGAGCATGTGTTCACAATGTGTATTACAGAAGCTACATTTCTCATTAATTATTTTGTAACTGAGCCTCTTTCAACATCAGACATAAAAGTGAAGGGCTTTTTGTTTTTGTATTAATTGGTGTCTTTGTGATAAAGCATTTTTTGCTCCGGTGGCTGATAAAATAATCAGCATTAGGGTATGTATGTGTATATTCCCTTAAGGTTCACTTCAAAGACTAAAAACAAGGCAGATTTTCATACACATGAAGAATTTCTTCAGAAATATATGACATGTTGTTTGATAAACACGTCTGAGGTAAACCTTGTAGTATGCAACAGGAAACAAGGTATATGTCCTTTTAAAATTTTTAATTAGAAAAAAAATATTTTCATCAATACATAATAATGGAAGGTTATTACAGCCTAGAGGTTTTAGAGCTTCTGCAGGTTGGTATATCCTATTTATTTTCAGAATGCAAAGATGTGATTTTATATTTTTTCTTCTAAACTCACAGATTTAAGGCTTGTAGAGCATTTTTATACTCCTGCTTACGCACAGGGGAGCTTCTCTGTTCGTTGAGATCAGAAAGGAGCCAAATCTGGCATCCTTACCCAAAGTTCCCTACAACATACAGTATCAGGAACATTCATCTGGGAGCATTGTTTTGAATGAGTATTCATGCTTACAAATTGTGCCTCTGTATTTATGATTTTGGCAATCAGCCTGGACATTGCATACAGATGAACAGGCCTTGAATACGTGAACAAATGTGACCTGGGATGTTTAGAGATAGATGAAATTTCTGATGCTCTTAATCACCTAGTACAGATAAGTGTTAATAGATGCTGCTGGTGCAGTCCCATGTACATTTTGTAGTTACACTGAAAGAAAAATCACACAAGTGTTATGTTATTCAGGGGAAAGGATTACCTGTGAGCCAACCTGCATCTTTACAGCATTTGCAGAATTCTTTATGTGATCATTAGGGAATTTGTAGGGAAAAATGGAAAAAAAAATGAGATTATCTACTACATCTGAAGCTTTACACTCTGCTCCTTAAAAGATTATTTTATTATGTAGCTAATGGAGAGCTCATGAAATGGAAAGTAGTGTAAAAGGTCAATAAGAGAGCTACATGCTTGCAAGGTATTTTTATCTGCTAAATAGTGACAAGAATTCACTGGATTTGAGATGCAATTTTTTTTAAGAAGAGAAGACAGGATCAAATGATGAGGCTATTCCTGAGCACACCAGTAGAATGTATGACTGCTTCTCAGTTACAACTTTTAATTGTGTATCTGCAATTTGCAGTTCCTCTAAGTTCCTCCTTGCTCACTACAACAAAGGAATTTTTGATTTTTGAGCAAATTAGGGCCTCTTGGCCACTTGTGGAATTTAATCTTGTTGAATTTCTATCTATGGTGTATGTTGATTGTTCTAAGTTTGAGCATGGCCAGAAGTACAAAACCAATTCCTGAGTATTCCAAGGCTTGGCTTCCATATTTCTTCTTCTGTGTTCTTCCTTTACAATCTTGATCAAATAATTTATTTCCTTTGTATCACACTCAAATTTTGAGTGCTCATCAGAGTGAAAATCCAAAAGGGAACTTGTATTTCTGTTCTACCTAGAGAGATAGTACATCAGTTGAAGTATACCTTATCATAGTGCCTGCGGTATCAGTTGTCACATTTCTGTCTTTCTCATGAGGATGCTTTTATTTCTGTAGATCTTGGTAAACTGTAACTGATACGTTTTTTTCCAATCAAACTTGATGTCTTCTCTTCTGAAGATGTGACCAAAGTAACTTGTTTAGTGTATACTGATTGACATTTTGCATGAAATTTTGCAGATTGTGTTCTTGTTTCATTAGGCTTTTGTCAATCTGTTTTCTGCTCTTGCCATGTACTGTAATGTCTCCAAGGATGACTTTGATTCCTGTCTCTCTTGTTAGCATTACATGTACCTATTTCTGAAATAGTTTTTGTTCTAAAGAGTATCTAGACTCAAAGAGATGGGGTTTTTTCAAATAATGCTAAAACAGTTACTTTGGTGTTTTGTTGGTATTTATAATAAATTTCAAGTATGTGACATGCACTGGTGACAGAAAGACTATAGATGACAGAATTTGGGACTGATAGTTTGTCATGTTCTTTGAACCTAGGGTTCAGTGAAATGCCTGAGTATTTTCTTTTACAGTCTAATTGCTGAGTTAATTCATCCTCATAATCTTTTCAACACTACTGAACCATGCTGTACTGTGGAGTTCTTTATCTGCCTGAGACCTTTCTGTTAATCTTGAGAACGAGACCCCCAGTACATACAATCATATGGTATTTGCACTCTATATAGTATCTCAGAAGACATTTGAATGCATAAGTATTCCAGTCTCTCCCTCTCTAATTTTTATTACTACTACATATCCTGTGATAAACTCTGATGATACCACAATTTTTTATCAATTTAACAAGCTTTTAATTTCAGATTTTTTCAAAAGAAGTATTCTACTACTTAGGAAAAGATAAATATATATCTGACATTTTAAGCTTTATGCCAGCATTTTTCATTTAATTTCTCTCCTTCTGTGAAGAGTGTAGGGGGAATCTGAGTCTTCTTATGTCTTTTTTTCTCACAGCTCTTTTTCAGAAGGTTACATGGCTGCACCTTCTCAGTTCTGGCCTTGAGGCAGCTGAATTCTTAGTAAGGGATCTGCCAGAGAGAGTGTAGTTTGCCTCTTCTTCAGGTTATTGATAAAGATATTACACGGAATAGGTGCCAAGACGGATCCATGAGGAACCTGATTTCTGGACCTAGAACAAACCATTAATCACTAGTCTTTGTTGTCTTCACTGGGAATCCTTCGTGAATGACTTCACATTTGCCGGGGAAAAAATGTCGAAGTATTAACAAGAAAAAATTTCCCTACATTTGAAGAAATTTTTGTGACAAAATAAAGTCAAATCAAAAGTCAAAATTTGATTGCAAGTTCAGCACAAATTTTCTTGATGTCTCTATTTCTCAGTCTCAGATGTAGATGGAAATGACACTATTATTGTTGATGCAATTTAAGCAAACAATCAGGAAGAGGATAATGTGAGTTATGCTAATATGCTTGGACTTTGTCCATTTTTGCAGTACACTGTGGTCTGCCTGCAAGGTTTAACCCGGTCATTACTCCTGTGGCACTGCCTGACAGCTCTAGACCTTGTGCACTTCACTTAGCCAAAGCATTGCATCCCTTCTGTTTGAAGGGTCCTGGAATTCTCCCACTGGGTAGGTGTAATCCAGAACGAGCACACAGAAGAGCGTTGAGAACTTGTCCCCTCCCACTCACCACTGAGAGTGAGAGGACCATCCTCTGCCTTTTCTTGACCTAGAACTTCTGTTTTCTTCTTTGGTATTGCCTTTTGCCTAGGAGAGAGCTCCTCGAAAAAATGTGTAGTCACCAAGAACCTACCTTATATTCTTTCCTCTGCTGCCTCAAGACTGTGTTTTTGCAGGATATTCCTGGTGAATTGAAACCTGAGAGTGGTAGACAAATGGAAGAGGGTAGTCTCTGCTTTTGGCAGAGGTTTCTGTACACCCTATGTTTTGTTTTGCTGTACTCCTCTCATTTGCTTTTATTCTTTGACTCCCATTCCATGTTTTCTATTCAGTGTCACAAGTCAAAGTCTTTGAGAGACGTCTGTTGCAATCAGACTGTTCCAGTGAGAAGGAAGTGTCCTGGTTCTGGCCAGGATGGGGTTAATATTTTGCAGTAACTAGGAGAGGGCAAGGCTAGGACATATTCTATACCACCTCCCATCAGTTGCTGGGGGTGGGGGAAAGGGACTCTTTTCCAGGGAGAAGGGGCTCCTTCTGGTTGAGAAAACATGGTGGAGGAAGCCATCCAGTATTGTCAATTACCAGGGGCAGGGGAGAAGGATGGGTTTTTCCATAGGAATAATTTCTTTTCTTAGACCTTCTGTCATTAGTAGTGTTGATGCTACAAATCATTTTCTTATCTCATTGCTGTTTCCAGCAAATTGTTCTTCTCTCAGCTCATGATCTTTGCCTTTTGTGCCTCCAGTTGGAGGAGGAAAGGGAAACAGCACGTGGTTTTAGAGGGAGTACTAAATTGGAGCATACCATTTCTAAATGACATCAGGAATTAGGGTCACTGGATGCCTAAATAAAGAAATGTAAACAATAAAAATGTTAACAATGGTAAAATTCTTGGTGGTGTAGCAGAATAGCAGAACATCTGTCTGCAAATACTGGTAGGGGAAGTTATGCCAGTTTTGTCTGTAAGGATTATGTAACACTGCTCTTCCTAGGGAATAGTTCTGCCTAAAAAGAATTCTCAAGCACTTCATTATGTAATTTATTCTTCAGTTCAGGTGATGCTGTTAATTTTACTTGCTGACAGTCGTTTTTGTAGCAATTTATATTGCTATAGCAGACTTCCATAGATCACTTTTATCTATTTTTGATACCAAAGCTTTGAAAGTGAGTGCCAATAATTTTACATACAAAGTCTGATATGAGTTTTTTTGAGGTTTTTTGTTGGCAAAAATACTGAAGATTTTTTGCACATTTTCCCTTATTTCATTGCTTTTCCTCAGTAATTTAAAATTCTCTCATGCTCCATGTGCTTTCTGCTCCCATTAATTTGTCTCTCTTTGGCTCTCCTCTTTTATTTTAAATGTCTACTTTTTTCCTCTTGTTTCACACACAAAGAATTAAACAACAGCCTTTAAGAACAACAGCGTTTTCCTTTATTCCAGTTAACTCTCTATCTACATCCCTAGCACCCACATTTCTCCCTTTTACATTTAAGCTGAACTCAATCTGTACTCTGAAGTGCTTTTCCTCAGACTTTATCCTATTGACCCTCTTTATTCACTGGTTTCATTTCCTCACATTGTTTGGCTTAAGTCATCTTTACCCCCTTCCTGGTCAAGTTGGGTCCTCCGTGACCTGTGAGTCGTTTTCAGCACAACCAACTCTTCTTTATTCCCAAGTTCTTTTTCTCCTGATTCTCTGCTATACCGATATCCAAACTTGACAGATCATTTGGAGAACAAGGATATTCCCTTTAACCTCTCTTTCAGCTTTCTGTGGCACTCTTGTTCGTGCATCTATGTTTACCCTCCTAGTTTCTAAACTACTTTTTCCTCTTGGGGTAATTTTATTCATAATCACATATTAATTATTTTCCTCCTCTTCAAATGTAAAATGCACTTATAAACTGAAAAACATAGTTTTTCATACAATGAAAACCATACAATGGTTTTTTCATGACATATCAAACACATCAAATAATCATTATTATATAAAGGCAATTTCTCTTAACCATTTTTTATTATTAATAAGGTATTTAGAATTAGTACCTTGTACTCTCTGCCCTACTAACCTGCTGTACTATTTCAGAAAAGAAAAGCCATTATAAAAAGTGCAGTGACATTTCTGAGTAAAGCCACATCTTTCACATTCAGTTTTCAACCAAGACATACTTTTAAATGTCCTATATAATTTTAACATCTGCATACTTCACAGAAATGACATAATACAACATAAGGAATTAAGCAAATGATGCCTAAACATCCCTAATTTCTTTCTTTTTTGTTTGTAGCTTGACAATTATTTCCTCAAAGTTGCATAACTAAATATATTTATAAAATTAATGTTACAAAATTAATCTCTTCAGCAAAAGGACTATTGCTGTGGCTATGTAGCACATACATTTTGGCAAAGGGGGGAAGGTTATCTTGCTTTGCATAGCTTTAATATTTACCAACAGTAAGGTGCAAGATTTGCAAATGTGTCTGTGATATGGTGTGGTTCTGATGTTTTAGGTGTTCTTCCTTTTTATGGCAGTTAATCCTCGTGCTTCTCTGGCTCATCAACTTGCCTGTTATCTAATTGTGATGTTTTACTGCACGGTACTTAATAAAAAGAGGACAGCAAAAGTAAAAGACATGATTTCTTACTTATTTGGTACATTTGACTATTTTCTAGTCACTGACAAGTGAAATTTTTTGTTACCTTTGAGAGAGACAAGTCTCTATTGCTTATAGTTGGATGCTTAGTCAGAGCCTTCCCCAACCCCAGAATATTTATTCTGAACCTATATATGCAAAAGTGCCTTAAAGTACTTTTATCAACTGATTTGTTTGAATTTTGCAAATGTAATTCCAGAAATCTGCTTTCACATATCAAGTCTGTTATTGTGGTTTAGAGAGTGAGTCTTTTTTTTGGGCATGGAATGGTGTACAGCTGGAAAGGTATTTGGATTGAACATGGTATTAACCTCTGAATAGTTCCACTTTTTGTTTAACAGTGCCTTATTTACCAAGTATTTCAGTCTTCAAGCCTCAGTTTGGGAAAGAATATTGCTTG
Source organism: Gymnorhina tibicen (assembly GCA_013399875.1). Classification (NCBI taxonomy): domain Eukaryota; kingdom Metazoa; phylum Chordata; class Aves; order Passeriformes; family Artamidae; genus Gymnorhina; species Gymnorhina tibicen. The sequence goes on along the minus strand of VXAZ01000274.1, from coordinate 66,664 downwards.
TGGTCAGAGGGCATTTGCCAGTTCTATTCAGAACCTTGCATCTTCTGCAGAAAACTCTGGTTTCCTGGTAGATGCACTCACATACAACTGCCTGCATAGGAAGGGATTGATGATTCAGCCTTATTGCATATGTCATAGTTCATCAGCAGCCACTAAATGCTGGCTGTAGAAAGAGCAGGATTAAACTATTTGAATGTTGAATGCTTAGTCTCTTGGTTCTCAAGGTCATTGTTGCATACGATTGCCTTCAAATAATTCATAGTGTTTGCTTGCTCATTTGCTGTATATGGGTTATTTTTTTTCACCAAAGAAATGTCTTTTGAGAGAACTTTTATCAGCAAAGTAGGAAATTATCTGGTGAATATTAATAAGCATGTCTAGTGTCTGATGCTTGAAAGTGAAGTTTAAGTGTTTGATCCTTAGCTGCACTGCAGTCAGCTTGAGCCTCTCAAGTAGATATCATGAGTAAAACTGAGAAAAAGAAGGAAAAACAAGAAAGAGGCTATTGGGGTTCATTACTTGAAACAAGTGGCTTCACATGCTGGAAGTAAAATGTTTTGTTCTCCGTTTCTGAATGACTGAAGAGCCAGCTTGTTAATTCTTTAGAGCACAATATATCTTCCACAAGATAAGATGCAACCCTGATATGAGGGCTTTGACTCCTGACTTTTCATGGCACTCAGCCAAGCTGGCTGTATGACTGAGAGCTATCCTGATGGGAGGAGGAGAGGCCTCCATTTCCCCTATTATGAAGATCCTGTGTTTCTGACCACGTAGGAGGAAGGAGAAAAATGTAGCTTTTCTCTCAGTTTATGAATGGAATTGGAGTGAGAAGGGCTTTGAGGCAAGTCTTTATCATGTGCACAGCTGGGGTCGATGACTTCCATTCTCACAATGCCTACTCAGGGCACTGCACTCAGTGCTCAGCATGGTGCAGGGATGGGTGCATTTCACCTTGAAAGCTTTAAGGTTAGTGTCTGGCATCAGTGATTACATTTGCAATTCAAGTTAGTCTATTTTCTGCTTTTTAGCTTTTATTCAACTGAATTTAGTGCTTGTGAAAGGTGTTCAATTGTTATTTCTGGAGACTGATCCTCCTCTTGTCCAACAGTACCCCTTCTGGTGTCCCTAATGCTGAAGAAATATCTCTTAGAAGTGAGAATAATGTTTTATTTTCATGTAGCTGTAAAAGTTTTAATGAGAAGCTTTGTATGGAAGAACTTAAGAGAAATCTGAGCCTATCCAAGTGATGGAGTACTAGCAAATAAATTACAGTGACCGTCCCCTGGTGGAATCAATACTAGTTTAAAATGTTCTGCATTAAAATTGGGGTAATGCAAATTGCTGGGGGAAATATCTGTGGCTAAACTTGACTTTGTAAATTTTTGGGAAGCCAAGTAGAGTATCTCAAGATACTGGGAAAAAGGGTACATCAGCAGGGATGTTTCTTTGGGCTTTCACAGTCACGTACTTCTAGCATGTAATGCAGTGACATCCAGATTGGAAAAACCAAAGTGGAATTTTAAATAAATTGTCAGACTAATTTAAAGATCATTGCTAAAGAAAAGTTAAAATAATATGTTCCAAAACATTAAGTGTTTTTGTAATATGGGAATAACATAATACAATGATGTTGTGTAACAAAGGGGATGTACTTGCACAGATGAAGCTGAGAGAAGCTGAAATTCATGGTTCCCATTGCAAGTTGTGTTAAAATAGGGACAAAAGAGTTGAATGCAAGTTATATGTAACTCCTGTGCAAAAAGTTTCCTAAGAGCCGCCATGTGCTGTGTATGTTTTAAATCATTCCCACTGCTGGAGAATTAGAGGAATTGTTCAGTGATATTGGGAGAATGTTCTCTGTTAGCAGGTTTCTGGGGTGCAGCATGGTGTAATGGCAGATTCATTGGTCTAGAGAAAGTGAACATCATCATGCATCTCTAAATTAGAAAATACAGCTGAAAGCTGTCTTGGGTGTTGTCCTGGGTTACAATGTATTCTATTACCATGAGCTGTTGAAACCAGGTGTGCCGATGTTCCTTGCCTCCTCCCTCCGGACTATCTCCTGTTAATGGCCCGTCAGTGCCTTGCCCCATGACTCATAGATAACCCGAACCTGGACTATCTCCTGTTAATGGGACATCAGTGCCTTGCTCCATGACTCACCATCCCGTTGTGAGATGCTCCGCCCAGGGGGAAGGAGCCAAGCATTCCCACCGGGATAAAATCTGAGGTTTGGAACAGCGTGAGCGGCCTTACCTGCTGGGATCCCAGAGGACAAGGACTACACCACCACTGGATTTCCTGAGGAGGACCAGACTTCTCTTCTACAAGATCACCGCTTCAACAGGACGATTTCAAGGAGAACTGCAGCTACCACTACATTGGACTGCTACCAACACCCTGCCCGGCAGGGTGCCAGGTTGTACCCCTGACTCTGTCAGGTTAAACCACTTTCTCTGTATTATTTTTTTGGTTACATATATATATATATAAAAGTAAAAAACTGTTATTCCTATTCCTCATGTCTTTGCCTGAAAGCCCCTTAATTTCAAATTTACAATAATTCGGAGGGAAGGGGGTTGTATTTTCCATTCCAAGGGGGGCTCCTGCCTTCCTCAGCAGACACTTGTCTTTCAAACCAAGACAGGTGTCTCTTCCTAGCTCAAGAAATTAGGAACAAGGCAAGAATTACTTGTTCGCTTTCTGATCCTTATGGAAGGAAAATCACAGGTACTAAATAAGCATTTCTTGGAGGTGTTTATAGAGCAGTCCTTCAGACCCCTCTATAATTCATGTATGTTTCTATTTATATATATACTTTGAGGTTAACCACCTAAAGACTAAACACACCCTTTTCTGAATGGTTCTAGAGGTTTATTTGACTATTTCCTTCAAAGAGGGAGGACTAAGTCTTGATGTCTCACATGTTTGCTGGGTTAACTGAACTATAAATAAAAAGGGAATGCCACATTTTTCAACCATGTTTGTAAGGAATCAGAGTTCTGCTGCATTTCAGTATGCATACAGAGTTTAGTTTTTCAGCTGTGCTGGGAGGTAAGCATGAAAAACACGTCAGGTTGCTCAGCTGTGTCAAGACATAAGCCACTATTAGTCTTCTCCACCAGAATTTTGGTAAACATAAGGAATGTGAGTTTTGAAAGCTGATAGGCCTCTGAAGTTTTTATCTTTTTAGGCTAATGTAGCTGTATGGAGATTACAATTTTAAATTTTTGAGCCATCTGTAAGTCTCACTTTTAGACTTAATGTATGGGTTTGGATTTTAAAGCCTGTCTTAGCCAAATGAATGTGAACTTCACTAAAGCCTGGAAGCTAAAAGTGTGAAATATGAAATAAGCTCAGAATAGGAAGTCTGAGCTTGCTCTTTGATATTATTGAATGTAGTGCTAGACTACCATTTTCAGATTCTCTTTTCACCCCAGAACTTTAAAAGATTTGTGCAAAAGTCAAATAAGATTTCAGAAAAAGAGATACAAGGATGAGTCTTTCAGGAAAGGAAGAGTTTTGTGTTAGTAAGAAAATCTAAGTTACTGAAACAAGGGCATAGAAACATTTTGAGTACTCATTACAAGTATGTTTTTGGGGATGAGCTATCCAGCAGCATGTAATTCTTCATAGTACAGGAAAAAGTAATGCAAGATCCGGTTTGCAGCTGAAGCTAGGCAAATTAAAATTAGAATTAAATTAATATTTTTAACTTAAAGTACTGCAGCTATTGAAGAATATTTGAGGATGTGGTGCAGTCTGTAGATTAATTTTATTATTTGAAGTCTGTAAATTTAAGACTGGATGTTTTTCCAAAGGTGAGTTGTAAATCAAATTGTTGGACTAATTATATATATACACATGCACACACACACATATAGGCTCTTTGGTTTGTCATACAGGAAACAATTCTAAATTCATCTAACTGCAAGCTGTTGCAGGCAAAACTACTTGGCACTTCACATTTAGGAAGCTATTAAAGACGATGCTGGAAAATGCTATTTCCCTCTCTTCTAACATCATCTTGCTAGGGATGCGTGCAAGCAGCTCTCCTGTGGTGCATGATAGACAATAATTGTTCTCTCAAGGGAACTCAATTTCCCCCCTCTTAACTCCCTAGTGTGGCCTTTTACTCATGGCAGAGATAAGCCCTCAAACTCTGGTGAGGTGAGCAGGGAGCCATTGTATATCAACTGTACACAGTAGGAAGGGAAAAAAAAAGTCACTTAGTGATCCCTGGCTTTTGCATTGTCTATAGAGAGAAGAAAAATTGCTTTTCAACATCTGTCTCTGTGCACTGGAATTATGGCAGCTAAGCTACCCAGGCAGCTGAGAGTGGAGGCAGGTTCAACTATCTATAGCACGGATACGGCATAGAGACGTCCACTCAAAAGCTGTTTATTGGAACAGTTTTGGTAGAATTGTAGTTTATTAGTCAAGTCTTTACTTTTAGATAAATAATTTCACTAAGTATTCATACCATAATACCATCTTAATGTTTCAACAATTCTGTTTTGCAGCAGAACAAAACAATTCCATGAGATGTAGGCAATCCAAAAATGCTCACGAGCAGTAGCTGCTCATTTCAACCCACAGACAGAAAATATCTGAGTTGTGTTATGAGAGCAATAATAGATGCATTCAATTGAATGCAGGATTGCTCTGTGAACAAATACCAGGGAGAATAAATTTGCATTGATTACAATTAGTGTCAGGCTGATATCCTAGAAAATTTAATCTCACTTACAATGCCAGTTTAAGAAATGCTTAAGCACACACTTAAGTATAATTAAGCATATGCTTGGTCCTTCATTGATCTGGGGGCTTTTCACTGAAATATATGCACAGGGCCAGCAGCCTCCCTGGTAAATTCTGCAGCCCACATAACTGCCAGGCTTAGGTTCTGATTTGTTTTAGTGTTAGAAGAGAAACTGTGATTCATTATGCAGTTACTTAGTCAAGAGTTGTAGTTCCTGCTGGCTGTGACTGTCTAAAAAAACAACATAAGCACATTAGGAATTGTCTCAGAAAATAATGAAAAAACAAATTCTGGGTATTTAAGGATGTTGACACCAATTGTGTCTTTTAGAGGGCAAGGTTCCTAATTCAAATCAGGGAAAAGTACTGGGGAGGCTTTCCCTTTGCACTTGTCATGATTTATGTAGTGCTGTGTTGTTCAACGTTGGGTTTTCTGTGTGAATGATCATAGCAGTGGGCCGATGGAGTGTTCCTGTAGTGCTGGAATCTTGACTTGATTTGATGGGTACTGTTTTTTAACTCCAGATACAATACTGTTATAGTGCTTCATCAATCTCTATATCCTTATTTCATATTTTAATGCAATCCTAAATTAATATATATTTATATTAATAGCAATATAATTATAAATATATTTCTATTGATTGCAATCCTAAATTAATACATATTTATTTTTAAGGCATTGTTAATAAAACCTGGGATAGTGTGGATACATATATTACAAATAATAACCGTCCTCAGTTTAGAAAACAATATAACAAAACCTGAGACCTTAACAGTCACTATGGCAGCTTTTCTTCACTTGATTTCTTCAAGAAAAATGTTAATTTAAATGTACACTTTCATTTATTTATATTGAGACTGGATTTTCAAGGCGAGTTCCTTGTATTTTCAGTATATTACTGAAAAGTCTCTGAATGAATTAAATATTAGAGGCCATCTCAATATATTTAGTTTTCTATTGAAGCCCTGTAGGATTTTTTTGTCATTGTATGTCTTGGGGTTCCTTTAAAATTCTCTGGTGTCATGTCATTCCCAATAACAACTTTTCATCCTCCACAAATGCTACCTTGTAATGACCCTGGCCTGTTGTGAATCTGGAATTAATGAATGTATTTACCTTCATTCATATCTCTGCTGTCAGCACATTGTTTTTTGCCATCTCCCTGAATCCCACTGATCTGTCTTCTTCACAGTGTTTTTCATGTACTTGGGAAAAGTCTAACCTCAGCCTCTTGTACAGTTTATGTCCATTTTCCATATTTGACATCCTTCCTCATTTCAGCTTCTACCTGTTTTATATTATGTCTCATATATAATGCCTTTCTATTCTTGATTACATTATGCAGGTGTGATTTCATCCAGGCTGGGATCCTCTTTCCCTTCTCACCTATTCAGCCAAATGAAATGCAGAAAGACTGAGCATAATGTGCAGAAATACTCTATGAACAAACACTTCATCTTCGCTTTCATAAACTCTTTTCTTTCTTCAAACTTTTTATTTCAAAGTTTTTATATGGATTTGTTTGGATTTATTGTATGATGGGGGTTTTTGTTTGTTTTGTTTCTCTTTTTTGCTTTAGGATCTCAAGTTCTACAAAACTTGGTCTCTTTTAATGTTTAATCTCTTTTGGGTGCATATTGTTATTCGTATCTCCTACATTGCCACAGAATAAGCCAGAAAACTTTTTCCCCACACCACTTTCTTCATGAGAAAAACACTTTCTGTTTACTCCTAAGTCTAGGAAGAGTATGGTTTCTAATACCACTTTGTTGTGCATTGATTTATGTCATGGCAACTAAAAAAAGGTAACGATATAAAAGAAATCTTTCCTTTCGTAAGCCGTTCCCACCGACAGAACAGGCTGTATGTGGGTATGCAAATGATCAGCTTGCTTGGTTTGATATCAGCGCTTCAGGAAAATTCCTTTAGTTGGTATGACCAATGACATGATTTCTATCTGTTTTAATTTTGCATCACTGATTTCTAAAGTATAATTGTATGCATAGATTGATCTAAGAATGATAAAAATATCCAGGCAAAACACAGAATTTTGCAGATAACTTGAAAAATGCATTTGGGATTTAGATTACACCGAGAAACTTTTTTTTGGCTGGGTGAGGGATGTGAAAGAATCTCACTATTAAGAACAGAGCTTTACTTAGCTCATCTGTGAATATGTCTTTGTATCTTAAAGGATTTGATTACACCTCAGGTGAGCAGTATGACATTCTATTGCTGTAAGCCCCATCCAGCCTGGCCTTGAGACTTCCAGAGATGGGGCATTGACAATTTCTCTGGGCAGCCTCTGCCAATCACTCACCACCCTCAGGTTCTGTAAGCTCTAAACTTACCTCAAAGGTAAGGGACCTTTTTGTCCCTCTTTGATAGTGACTGGATTTTTCTTGGAATCTGAGAGGAGATGCTTTTATCTATAGAGAATAGGCTGATGCTGCTTTCAGTACAACAGTAACGTGGTCAGACTGCACAGAAGACAAAGAACAAAAAATACCATGAATACCCCCAAAACATGGATCTATGTCTAGACAGAAGATTTCTGGTGATACTAACCGGCTTCAACATTGCAACCTAATCAAGAAAGTTCCAGGGTTTAAAATCTCATCAGCATCAGCTGAGTCAGCACAATTAAAGATCAACCTCATGAGTTAACCTTACTTGATTGTAATGGCTGATATTTACAAGCTTGGAGAGTGGGAGAAAACAGAACGGTCAAATGTGATAATACGTTAATTCCGAATGTGAAGTAATTATTTTTCCCTCATGAGTGCACTGCATTATATCATTTACTAACTGGCATCTTTTTGGCTTTGTTTCAAAGAGAAAGCAAATTAGGTCTCCAATACAAATGTGTAGGAATGTATGACTGAGAAAAGTATTGCTGATAGCATTGTGCGGAAGCCTTTCCAGAGATATTGGGATAAGGGCAAAACAAGACAACCCTTTTCTTCACCCAAACCCATAATTCTGTTTTCTTTAGCATTTAACTTGAAATGGCTGAGAGATTTTTAAAGCATTACCTTTCAGTTGTGCCAAGTGAGTGCGCATTTGAAACGGTGGGTCCCCTGTGATGCTCTTTCCTGACTTGTATTGCAGCATGAGAGAAAAATGACAAAATTACATTTGGCTGAAAACCCAAAACCTCTTGGAGAGTGGAAAACTGACCTTGAGGTACATTTATCAGTTCTATTTTCAGTAGAATATTCATTCGATAAAGTTAGTGAATAAATGGTATCCTGTCTTCTGCTTATATACTTAATCTACTTTGTAAATGACTTTTTTTTCAATTGGAATGGTGGGTGACAGCTTTTTCCTTGTATGTCTCTAAGTTTGTCTAGCTAAACAGATGACTTTTACTTCTGTGACACCCACTAGTAAATATATGAAATTTAAGATGTAGCATTTAGGTTTTGGCTTGAAAGAGTTATAAAAAATTTGACAAAGGCTAGGCAAAACTGCTGCAGGGTAAAGTATCAGTTTGCCCTCACAGAGTAGTCTGAATATGAATATGATGGTTAATGTTAACCTTTTGATCTGTCTTTGGTCTTGTTTTAAGCATTTGGGTAAGAACTGGTAACTGTTAATTTGACCTAATCTATCTATGTTTCTTATCTCTGCTAGTAAATATATTCTTGTAATATCGATTTTCTGACCATGATACATGTTGAAAAAACAGGCAATGACTGAAAATGTTATCCTTTAGTATGTATGTAAATGGACTTCTCAAAAGTGGGTGTTACTTTAAACTGTATTAAAACTTTGAAGATGTCTGTTCAGCTGTAAGATTTCCTTCCACAGGCACACTTCAGGAAGGATCTTCACTTATGAAGAATGATATTTAGGAATATTTTTAGAACTCTGTTACCTCTGACAACATAATCCTGACCCCAGATAATAACAAACCAATGTTGTTGGTTCCTACTGCATGATGTGGTTGTTAGGGGTTGTTGCAAACCTTTACAAAATTCTTCAGGCATGCATCAAAAATATAACAAACTCAATCTGTGCTGTAAAATTCTGGCTGAAAACCCTAACCAAAAAGCTTACAAATATTTTAAAGAATTTTTGCTGTCTGAGATGGAAAAGTGAGTGTGCTCCTCTATAAATTGCTATTAGATACAAATGGATTTTTGCTGTTTTCAAAGGAACATGGGTAAGATTCTCTGCTATGATCAAGACATATGTTAAAAACTGGAAAGGACTGGCAAGTAAATAAAAATTATGCTTTGACACAAAAAAATAAAATGTAAATTATTACACTTCTGATGAAACAGCCTACAATGTAAAATCTGTGCTTTCTTCAGTTTCATTTAACATCAGTTAAATAAATCTGCAAGGTTCACACTTTCTTTAGATCATTTTATGCTGATCTATCAATTTTGCAAAGAACTGTACTCCAGTGGGTAAAGGGAATGTTGTACTCAGTCAGTGCTAATAATTGTTCATCTTGACATGGCATTAATGAGAAGGATTCTGTTCCAATTTGCAAATATGTATTTGAAAAAATAGTTTGGCATTGTAACTCTCGAAACAAAACAGCTGGTGTGAATTTTGGATAGCAGTTGAAGTTTCACATCACAGGTTTGTTTTGCGTTCAGCATTGACCAATTTAATTGTATGCAAACTACATTTCAGTTAATTCATTATTGAAGTGATCACTGTCAAATGGGTTAGATCTTTGACTAACGCTTTTAAGTGAGAGCAGTATGTGCTAGCTTTGATCAAGTTTTTTCTGACCAAGTAGTTATTGAGGAAAATAGAAAAAGAACAAAACTTAGGAGCAATGTCACGCAATTTCATTGAAGTTTTCCTGTTGCTTTCTTGCTCTTATCTTTCTTATTCTTTCTCCTGGGTTTTGCTGCATGTGAAGCTGACTTTTAGGAACAGAGTGTGAGCTGATGCAGTATATAACTTGCTTCTTATAGTGACTTCTGCTTCACCTCTTTTTTGGTGCTGATATGCATAGTCTGGTTAAGTCTACAGCTGAGAAAGAACCTTGAACAAATAGGGATGACACAGTCCTTTTAAAGCTGCTCTAATTTATTGGGCTGATCTACCTCCAATTGCATCTACCTCCTCTGGTTTCCCCAGTCCGTCACTTACAGAGTTTGTGCCAGTTTAAACTTCACGGAACTGCAGAAGTGACAGCCCAGAGCACCTTTTCTTCCTTCATGCCACTTGTAGCCTTAGAAGTTCCACAGAAGTGGGGAAAAAGGAGAATTTCTTTGCATCTATCAGCAAGTCAGTCATAGATACTGTGAGTTATTTCATAATTTCTACAATGTGCAGGATATTACTCAAAATTAATGTTCTTTTCAGAAGATTATAGATGCAAAATCTGTACTCAATTAGTAAAGCAAGAGAAATCCAGCAGGCAAGATTTTCTTTCTCTAGTTTATTCTCCCTTCTAAAATATGGGAGATGTTGATTTGATATCCACCTACTAAAACAAAAATCAGCTTAACGATATATAAAATATAGTCCTTATAATCAGATAAATTTACTCAGATTTGGACATTTCAAACTGAATGTCCAGTCTGTCTTTGACAGAAGGAGAAGTTTGCTTGGGAGCAAGAAACACGTGAGGACAGTAAAAGATTACTGAAATGGATGGAAAACTTTCTAATAAAGGTCAGAACGGCTGGTGGAGCTGTGCTCTGCAGGTTTGACAGCTGTAGATTGAGCTGAAAGAGAGCCTCAAGGCATGCACCAGCTAGCAATGGAGGAGAAGAACAGGGAAAGTAACTCCTGCCCACTGCGGACTGCCACAATGCCTGATAGAAATAAAACTGAGCCAGTCTTCTCAGCGTGTCTAGAAAAAAAATCAGCCAGTGCCACAGGACACAGGACAAAAATCAAAGCAGTCATGCAAAGGCACAAATTGTCAGACGCTGTACACATTACACTAAACCAAAACAGAAAAACCCGATGCAAGAAACAAGTTGAATTCTTGGGTAAAAAGGAAAGATAAATGACCTTATGGAATTCTTAACATGATTTAAGGGCAGTTGATACTTGGTGGTGATTAGCTTATCACCACAAGAACTGCACTCTTCAAGTAAAAAAATGCCAATTTTATGATTAATTTAATTTCAGCCAGCACTTTTCAGATACGACATGATAATGGCTTATAAAAGCTCAAGTGCAATTTCAATTAAAGATGTGTAGGTGGTAGGAAATTTGCATATTAAAATGACGATTCTTTAAAAATATATTGTTTTGAACTCCATTAGACAGTATGTTCAGTTTCCTCATTATCATGAGGCATTTGTCTTTTATCCATCTTTCCTATGTGTTGTAGCTTCATACACAAGGTGTTTTATTGTACATTATATAAGGGAAATTGATGGTATAAGCTTATTTCTAAACATGTGACAAAAACCTTGTAGAAAGCCTTATTTATGGTGGATAAGCACACTTGGGATAAATTCATTTGACTTGTTTTCCATTCTACTTGCTAAAAACCTCTGTGGTATTGCAGAGATAAAAAAGCCGAAGTGCTTTGTTTTGAAGGAATACAATAGCTGGATAGCAAATTATAAGCAAGCAAAAAAAAAAATGTCTAGTGGTGAACAAAGGAGTCTCAAAGTTTCTTTAGACATCAACCTGTCCTTCTCTGAGAAGAATGGCATTATCAAAGACTTGTTTTAGATGTGATTTTCATCACAGCTGAAGGGAACCTGCTCCTTAGAAACACGCAGCAGGAAGGCCTCACTAAATATTTGCATTTGTTGAGCAGAAAGCTGAATTTATTATGTTTTTATTCCAATTTAAAAACTTATTTTGAGTTATTCTACACACGTGACTCAACTTCACATATTTCTTTAGGTAAGTGGTAGAGCCATTGTACAATGCTTGCTACACAGTGGAACTCAACACATTACATTCTCTTGATTGCAAAATGAGAATGAAAGACTGAACTCACCTGCTTTAGCTTACTGAGTCCAACTTTGCAGGAAAGAGGTGGATAAAATGCTTTAGAAAGAATCAGATGTGCTAATGTTGTAGTAGAAGAAACTATGAAAAGTCAAGGTCAGGGACAGTAAGAAGACTTCTCAAGCTTAACAAAGAAAAACAGTGTAAGCAGCAGGCAAGCAGAGCATGCACCACCAGGACTCAGTCCAGGGAAAGTGTCATGATAAGTGGGAGGTTTTATCAGCAGAGGTTTCCAGACCCTGCATTGTCTGGAACAGGTTCAGGATCAAAAGATAAACTGGGCAATACAGAGGTGCAGTGGGCAGTTCTGTAATGTTGTGATGCACTCTAAGCTAGGGATAGTCTGATGTCACATAGATAGATGTCTCTTGAACAGGCATTCTGGCTTTGCTGAGGAATTCTTGATTTCTTCTCAGGGAGTGGAACTCTACTAGCTTTTCAACTCAACTTCCTCATTCTGTGCATTTTGTCTACTTTCAGGAATAAAAATTTAGAGTAGTCTCTTAATAAAAAGACCCTCATGTACATGAGAGTTTGAAAATTAATGAGTAATTGTTGCTTCAGCTCTCACATACTGTCATAGTAAGACAAATCCTTCGGAATTTTAGCAACTCTTGTTTCAAGAAGGCATTGTCAGACTCTTAGAGAAACCCAGAGTCTTAAAATTGCTAGATTGTGCATCCAGTCACAGATGCCTTTCTCATCCTGAAATACTTTTCATGCTGGTTTCAAAATACTACAATAAGTCTGTATATTTCTTCATATGAAATAGAGTTTAACTTAAATGAGAGCTGTAATGAAGGCATTAGTTCATATTGCATCATCAGCCCCACCAATCTTATCCAGTATACTTTGGTTGCCATGCATATGCTCACCAAAACTTTAGGTATACAGGGAACAAATTTGGTGGTGAATTTTACATAGCATGTAGTGGTATTCCTGCAGACTGGGTGACATGGGGGGAAAACAAACCCCAATGACAACTGAAAACCAACCCAAAAACAAAGCACAACTTTCAAACGTTGATATAGTTAGGCAGTGGTACAGGGAATTTATACAACAGTGCAAAGAAAACAACAGATTAAGGAAGGTAAAATGATTTCAAGAGCTAGAAAGATTTTTCTTTACATTTTTAAATCGGGCTTCTTTCAGATAACTAGGATGTAGAGTGCAAAAAGCTGAACACTCTCACTTGTGTTCTGTGAGATTTATAATGCTCATGGCAGAAAGAGGATAAGAAGTGTTAAACAGCTTTTTCTATATCTAGGCTGCTAAAATACTTGTTTTCCTTTGCTCCTCATTTATTATTTGTAATCCTGTGGATTAAGAAGTTAAAGATGAGTGGTTTAAGAAGGGTAAATAAGCATGCTGGGTACAATTTACACTTTTCAAATGGAACTCAAGGATTAGATAGACCATATGCCATATTTTTTAAAGGGGGAATGGAGTAGTAACTGCTTGCTGTAATACTTAAATGTCCTCAGTGTCATGAGATTTTTCCTGGATCTGAAGCAATGTGACTAGACTTGTTTGGCCCACTACCTTCTCCCTCTCTGAAGAGGATATGCTGAAGATGAAGAAAACTCAGGGAAATATCATCACTTTTTAGCTTCAGTATCACAGATACATTTCTAGTATAAATACTTGATTGCTAGGTAGACAAATGGAAAGTAACATTCAGAGCCAGGGTCTCAGTTCACACTGTCCTCATCAAATAAAAATAGGCAGGCAGCAGACAATTAGAGGTGTCCAAAGGTATTTCTGTAAAAAAAAAAGGCCAAGGGCAGAGATAAAAATACTCTGCAGATCAGTGGTGGAATTGGGTTTATACTGCAAATATGATGTATAGGATACAAATAAGAGCAGCCTTTAGTTATGAAAATATTTCAGCAAAATATTCATAAGGAATAATCTGCCTTCTGTCTCTTAGCACTGCATGAACAAAGAAAACATCCCACTTTACTGTGCCGTACTCTCCAAATCATGTTATGCTCTGCTGGCATTTCTTTTAGGTTATGTAAGCTTTTGATAAATACAGAACACTGTAGGATTTATGGGAAAATTCCTGCTTATCAGGATTTTTTTTTGTACCCTGCTGACTTTTCTGAAAAGTCTTAGCAAACAGCAAAGCCTCATCTGAACACTAAGTTCTGCCATTCATAAGTGATGGCAAACTAGATATTTACAAGGAGCAGATCATCTAGCCCAGTGCGTACATACATAAAGAAAACTTGTTCCTCAGGACATTTTGTTTCTAATTTTTCTTTGAAGTCCATGTTATGTGCTGGTGATGCCCAACCAATTCTTACCTTGAACATAAAACTACTGTGGCATTAGGATATTTTTATTGAAATAAAGCTGACGTAAGGCCACAAAGATTGTGGCCTATGTATAAAATGTTATCTTATGATATTTTAAACATATTCTTTCATCTTGTTGTGTACGAGCACTTATTTCAACCATCATGTCTAAGATAAAGCTTGTTAGAAAAAGGTGAGATTTTGTCTTAAACCTGTTCAAAGTGCTCATGGAATCCTGGTTTGATGGCTCAGGCTCCATAAAGGATGTTGGAGGTAGTTCCTTGTTGGATAGCCATGTGCTGTTTCTGGGTCTGTAACAGACTCTATGGACACCATTCACTGGTTTTTAGTTTGGCTTCAGCAGCAGAATCTTAATTCACAAAACTAAAATTTAAACATACTTACTGTTTCATTTTTGTGGAAACCATAATTTTTAGCTGAATGCAATCTGAATACTAAATGTGACCATGAATCATTGCAAGCTACAGTCCAATTTCTTCAGATTGCTATGGCAAAGAAAACATGTATAGTGTTTAAACGGACAGGCAAGTATTCCTACTGGGGCAGATTAAGATGATAAAATGAAAACTACAGAAGGGGTTTCTACTGATATTGATTAACAGGTTATATTTTCCAAATCTCTATTATTCCAGTATTTACTTACTGAACAAAATATTTATGTTCCTGATTCTCTTAATCTCATTCTTAAAGCAATAGCAGTTGCAGCACAGCCCTTCTCTCGTGAGGGCAGTGTGTGATCTGTTGACAAGAAAATCTATGCATTAGTTTGCATCTACATTCATTGTCAAAAGTGATGTATTTCGAACTTTTAATGCTTGTTTGTTTCATCTTATCTCCGATATTTTTGCATGATGAAACTGCAGATGCATTATTCCTGTTCCACCAGAACCTGGGAATGGGAACACCTTATAGTGCTCAAAGCATTTCTTCCCTGAATGCACAATCGCAGGACACCTCCACACATTCTGGCACCGTCTTTAGGTTGGCTCATGTCATAGCTTCCACTGTATTCAAACAATCATTTTCCTATCTTAGTCTTAAGTGCTCCAAGCTTCATCATTCTCATATCATCCTGGATAAGCTGTTGCTTATTTCCTGTGTTTGGCTCTGTGGTGAAGGCCTACATTACCCACAAGAGGAAGTCTTACTCTGATTAAAAACGACTGCACACACCAGGAGACCTGTAACTGAGCACAAAGGAAGCTGTAAACATTTTTCAGTGTAATTGCATGACACTTGGAAAGACCGTGTCTGTAGGTACAAATGCTGTTGATATTATGAAAGTGCAGCAGCTTCTGCCTGCCAAGCTCAGTAAGGAGATCAGAATGAACCTTAATAGCAATAGTGCATCTTACTTGCTGTCTTGAGAACAGTTTGTGCCTGTAATTATTCAAACATGCACATGAATGCTTAGGCACTCTAACAAGCCCAGTGTTCTACACACAAAAAAAACCCCCAAACAAATTAATTTGGTTTCCAGTAGAGGATAATAAAGTTCTTGGCATATTCTGACCTGGCTTTATTTAAGAAGATGCATCTTATTAAGATCATACTTAATATTATTTAAATCAATTACCATTAGAGTTTCTGTCAAAAGTAAAAATGTGCCAAGGGATTTTCAGTTTGGCTCATTTTATACTGAGGACGGATGGAATGCCTTTCTCTTAGCTGGAATTTCTCTATATTTGAGGGATAGGGAGGAAGTATAAGGTTGGGCTATTGACTTGTTGCCCAGGAATTTGTGAGAAATGTATATTCTGCAACTTTAGAACTTTCCTGAGATTTTTGTACTGCTTGTTTGAATTTGGAAATGGAGTAAGTTTAGTGGTAATTACCCCTAACACCATTTTGATTAGAATCTCATATGCCCACATTTGTTTAAGAAGACAAAAAAATCTAGAAAATTTTTTCTCTCTCAAGATTTTTTGTAAACACAACTTTTCAAGGAAGGGACTTTGCAGAAGAGTGTGCATTGAAAAAAATACATCGAGATTTTATTTCATTTATAATCACCTTCCTAAGTAAATTGCTATTTTAATTTCATTAGCTTCACATACTTCAAATTTTAGCCATTGGATTGAGCTATGCAGTTACCTCCAAGATGGAGGAAATGTTTTTATTGTGTATAAAGACTGGGGGGAGCTATTTAAGAAAATGTCTGTTCTATTTGGTGAGGGATTTCCACTTGATGACTGGGGAGAGTTGGTTTGTAACTGAGCTACTGCCCTAGGGAAAAGAGAATGCAAACAAAAGGCATTTATGCGCTCCTCAGTGCATGTATCAGCCTTGTTCTGAAATGACATTCTGAAGTTTAAACAAGATGACTCTGGAGAAAAGAGCATAAAGAAGTGCATTTTGAACAACAACACCTTGTAGCCAGGAGCTGTCAGGGTTTGTATCCTCTGTAAATTGTCATAGTAGGGAGATCCTGTAACATGCATTTATGAGCGTGATGTATATTGCAGAGAGATTTGTAAGGTAAAATTTTGCTTGATAACAATAGAGGGACAGATTTTTATGCAAGGGTTATGTAAGTAATCACATAAAAAAGAGACGAATGATGGGGCTGTGGTGAGAGGTGAGAGAAAACCTAGGATGTGGTTTGAGTCCTGCTGTTTAGAATGTAATTGTTAGTGCTTTGTTCATCTTTTAATTTAAGAGTAGAGATCAGGGTTTTGATCCGTAAAAATGTAATTCTTTTGTGCTGAATGCATCATCAGAGCACAATGTGTTTGTCTGTTCTAAGGAACTGTTGTACTCAGTACTTTTAACCTTAGCACACAGCAGTTCTGAAATTGTGACTGTGGCTTCCCTGGGAGGCTCACGTCTCTACCAAGTGAGATCCAAGCAGATGTCAACAGCATGACTCTTTTGTTGTTTTTCTTGAGATGTAGTGTAAGTATAACCTTGTAATGAATATTCAATCATGAATAGAGAATGAGAATCCTGAAGAGGTCAAACTTTTGTAACTTTACATATCTGAAAAACTGGGTCTTAATCTTTTGTTCAGTCTTTATGTTCCTAAGGATCTGCCTAAGTCACTACCTAAGTTATCTACCTAAGGTCACTGGGGTTTTTTTCCCATGTTTCTGCTCAATATTCACTGTTCTCTAAAGTTTTTGTAGTGTTATATTGAATGGCTACATGGCCTCACCCGCTGCCAGAAGTGGGATGCTGTCCTCTGACCTGAAGTGCCTTTGGACACTGCATTTCCCTCTGAGGGAAACCTTGAGTGTTCCTTCTCTAGAAACACTTGAAAACTTTGCCACAGCCTCCCCTCTGAGGCAATTTGTGAGGGAGGTTGTGTAGTTTTTTTGAAAATCACTGTCCTGGGTGGCCAGTGTAAAGAAAATATTTTGTTTCCCTTTCTTGAAAAATTTGTTAGTCACCCCTCTGCCCCTAAGGTGGAGTTGTGCTAAGAAAATAGGGATAATGACAGTATTATTTCATTTTCAGATTTCGGAGTAACCAGTCTATCTTTAGAAGATTTGCTGAAAGAACTGTAGTGTCAGAAAAATGAGGAAAACGAAAAATGGCTGCAGGCAGAGAGGTTGCTTGCTGCAGAGCACAAGTGTTTTAGGGAGCCTCAAATGGAGTTTTGCACTGCACATGAAAGAAAGAATTTTACAGGAAAAATTTTGGGGTGTAGGACTAGTAACATTCTCAGAAATAAGTTCTTTTGACTCAGACCTTTTGTGTGGAGGAGTTGGGAGACATGTAGGCTAATCTGTTGTTCTCATAAGGAGTGAGATGTGGTGTTTACATTGGCATCTGATGACGAAGAAGTAGCATTACAACTCTTAATTAAAATTGAAACCTCAAATGATTGTCAGAGTCAGCAAACTGCTGCTGAAGTGGTGCTGTGTATGGCTACCACAATGGCAAAGTCTGGACATGAACTGGGTGAGACTGAAACCCAGTCAGTATTAATTTTGCAGTGGAATGTTGAAAGGCAGTGTGTGCTTCCCAGGAAGCGAAGAGTTAAAATCACCAGAGCAAGGGTTATTTGACAAGCTGCCAAGGTCAATTTACGGCTCACAAGTGAGAAATGGAAATCTGTTAATCTTAACCCTAAAGGAAACCCAGAGACTACGCTATCACAGTGCTGCAACACAAAATAGAATTTCTGAAGTTGTGGCTAATTTGGATCTAATAACAGCTGCAGTATTAAGTATTGCAAACCTAACGTTAGCATTTCTGATACTAGCACACATTGCTTCAACAGTAGAGGGATGGTCTTACACTTCCCTTCTAATTCTTTTATCTGGCCAGTTTATTACAGGAAATTGAATAATAATACTTTTCCCTTAAACTCTACTGAGCTAAGTTTTGTGGAACTGGTAACTCAAATTCAGAGAGCTTCCCACTCATGGATGGCTACTCTAGTTGTAAAAAAATATGTCTTTTATGATTCCATGCCAGAAACCTGACAAGGCTGAATTAGCCCATACTTGCATGGTGCGGAAAGGGCAATACACTTTGAATTAACTACTGCAGGAGTTAGATGCTGCACTTGCCTCAAACCAGAGGAAACCCCCCTGAAAAAAAAAAAAAGGGAAGTAACAGGAGCGGGGTGAATGTTTAATTGAATAAAAGTTGGGATTCCATCTGGGAAATATCAAGCCAAAGCTGTTAAACAATTTGACTCACTAAAGCATAACTTGCCAGGGAGGCTCGTGGTGTTGTCTTTTTCCAGGAATGCCAGCACTCCCACCACTGAAGATCAAAGGAATGAGTTCCAAGTGGGGAAGCTGCCAGCAGATTTACATGAGAAAACTCATAGAAAACAGTCAGAAACATAAGATAGTAATTTTTCCATTAAGTACTTTTTTAACTTGTGGTTACTTTTGTGTTATACGTAAGAATGAAATCGACACTCCAAATTTTCACTCTTCTTTCACAGGAACTTGCTAACAGAAACAGATGGAAATTTTAACTGCCCCTATAATTGATTGTATTATCAGTTATTAATATTTGTGATTTCTGTGTTCATTGAGAGCAACTTGTTGGGAGACCAAATATTAGTAGGATTATATAAGACAAATCATTTTATGTATCGTTAGTTCAATTTTTTCTAAGTTTTTTCTTGCTCTTCTTCTTTTTAATAGAAAAAAATTGGTGTGGGAAAAGGTTTTACTTTTGTTCTATGGATGTATACTTCTGTTTAAACGAATTTAGAATTAGAAAATCCAACCAAATATAGCCTAGGAGTTGGTAAAAGAATCCATCATTCAAGCGTCCATTTATTGTCTTCTGTTGAGCAATGTGATATTCTTCCAGTGCCTCCTTCAAATCTAAGAATCATACTGGACTTTTAACAGTATTAGTATCTATTGTATGAGGTTTAGCTTATATTTGTCCCTAAAATCTGGAGCATGGAGAAGATTTGTGTACAATAATGAGGTGAATTTTTTAACTCATATATTGCGTTGCGATTTGAAGGGACTTTAGCTGACAGTGATGAGATCTGCAGCTAATTCCCACTGCCTCAACTAATCCATCATGCTTATTAACTGTGCACACTGACTGTGAGCTGGAAATCATGGCTTCAGTTTATGAAAGCACTGTAGAACTCTTACTGTTTGAGCTAAAGAACTTTATTTTGTAGGCTCAACTTGTAATTTTATGGTTTTTACACAGCAAAAGACCCATAAAAGACCCATAAAAGCCACAATAGGACAGAAAGCCACAGTTGTATCTGTGTGGGTTATAGAGGCATTGAGGTCTAGTTACAGGATTGTTGTTATGGTTTTTGAACAGAAATTACTTCAACTAGCCTATTTGATTATGCTAATGAATTTGTGCTTTGATATTATGGAGGTTAAAATCCTTTAGCTGTCTATGGAAGTGACCTAAAATAATTCTGGTCCCTTTTAATGACTATGACTTCATCAAGGTATTGTGCTCCCTAGGAATTAGAACTATTAACCTCAAAGAGACAACTGAAAAGAGTGATTTTTCCTGCAACCACTCATGGCTTTGAATGCTGAGGAGGTGAGAATGGGCATAGCTATCACTGCTTTTAGACAGAAGTGCAAAATGCCTGATATGATTCACCTTTCCTGCAGTTAGAAAAGGATGGGATAAAAAAGGGAAAAGAAAATAGAGGAACAAAAAATTAAATAATAATCTCTGCATGGAGAAAGTGGTTTATTTTACAGCCTGTGCATTATTGCACTGGCTTTGAACTGAGATAAAACAACAAAATGCAGTCTATTTAGTTAACGTAAATGGATTTCAATTTTCTTATGCAATCGCAGAAGCAGGGACCAAAATTTTATCAAAATTTTTTAGAAGATTAATCCTGCAGTTTAATTCCAGTAAGCCTAACCTATGTGCTGAGATTTTAATATCTTTTTTACTCTGTACACTTTTTTACAGTTGTACACTAACTGTCATTCAAATGCCTGCTTTTTCAGTGAAAATTCTATATCTTAGTTGACTCAGTGGTGAACTTCTGTCCTGTCCACAAAAGTGGATGTACTGTTAACATGTTCTTTCCATGTATCAATGTGAATAATGTGGGTGCACTCCAACATGTCATATGGATTTTACTCTTTGGGTTACAAAAGCCTGGTGCAGAGTAACTTGCATAAACAAAAATAAAGGAGGACAGTAGTTAAAGGCTGCAAAAATTCCAAGGTGTCATTGTACCAAAACTTACTGCTGGCTTCAGAATTCCGTTAGTTTTTGCCATTACTCTGGATTAATAAGGACGTGTTTAATTAAAAAAAAAAGTCTTCTCAATGTAAAGGGTCCAGTCTGGTTTCTTTTTACACAGTGAAATGCAGTTGAAGTTGAATAAGGGTATGAAAATCTACTCCTACTTTCTGTGAGGTGTAGATGTATTCAACAGTAGTCTTCATGGGCTTTGTAGCACTTCCTAAAATAAATATTTTTCTGTGATATTTTGCCTTATTTTGAAATGTGACCTCTTTAAAGCAAGCCAAAACCAAACCAACCAACCAACCAACCAAAAAAAAAAAAACAGGACACAAAAAATCTCCAGGAGACCAACATTTGAATTCTAAAAGGTGCTTTTGAGATCTAAATGTGTCCTCTGCCCATAAAAGTGAATATTTTTAACACTTGGAAATTGCTGGAAATTGCAGTGAGACAGCCTTCCTTTCAGCAGCACCCACTTGAAGATGGTGCCTTGAGGGTATCATTACTTATTAAAAACTACTCAGACTTCTGCAGTCTGGAAATTAAGCTGGAGTTTTTGTAAGGGGCAGATTTTGTTATGAATACTCTTCTGGTTTTGAATAAGAGTCCTTGCGTGTTATTCTGCCACCTTCGCATAGTGCTTTCATAGGCTTCCTTCATAGTAACACGGTGAAGTACAAAGCAGTTTTCTTGTTTTCTTACAGACCTTTGAAGAGGTCAGGTAGCCTTTTAAACTCACAGTTTTTCAAGTTGTGTTTAATCTTTATGTCATGGACTCCATGGCAAATTCCAAGCGAAATGTTAGAAATCCTAAACTGAAGGACTTAAAGTATCACTGAAACTTCCACACTGTCCAGGTCCAAGATACATCCTGCTTGAGAGATCAGATACTAATCAAAGGGAGTAGATATTGGAAAAGGGTTTAACCGGGTTGTGAGTAGCTCGCTGCTCATTACAGCATTTGGAAGAATCCCTTTCAAAAAAACAAAGGCAACAGGGATGGTCAGAGCTGTGATACAGCTGATACCCCATGGAAGTCTAAACAGTTCAGGAATTCTTAATTTCAAAAGGATGTGTTAAGGAAGCAGTTTAAAAGTAGGTGTCTAGACTACAAATGCAACAGAGAGGATGACCAGGAGTTTATAGCTTGCTGGGTTTTAGCATTTTAGAAATTAACTTTTATTGTGCCTAATATTTGTTTGATGATCACTCAACGTTTAAGCAGAAATTCTGTTGCTTTCTCTATCTAATTCAATACTAGTTCTGTGGGCAGCAAATATTTAAGACTCCCTGGTGAATTAAAAAGCTAGAGGCACAATACTACTCTTACTTACTTAATACATACTCCTACTGTGTTTGTATGTAAATCTAGCTGTGTTAAGAAAATTTATCCAAATGGTAGCTGGTGGAGACACAAACTGAGGTCTCAGGAAAAGGCATTCTGAATCTAGACCACAGCTTGTTTTACCTGGTTTACATAGTTTTTCTTTTTTCTTTGGTAATTCAACCTGTTGCATAGGGATAAGAATCAAAATGAAAAGAACTCACTTAGAAAAAAACCCCTGATATTCATGATTTGCCAAAAAATGAATGTTCTTTTTTGCATTAAATTTCAACTGCAGAGTTCTCCATGGCTTTGTATGTCTTACATGGGTGAGACCTGAAGGCATCATTTGGCACTTAATTGGACTGTGTGTTTGGGAACAGATTTCCTGTAGAGCACTTAAAGTGCTTTAAATCTAGTTTCACTGAGACATCTTTGGGATTGTTATGAAGAATAACAAGGATGTCTGAAAGCAGATTTCTTAATTTCTGTGTGCAACTGAGGTAGCATTAAGTGGCAAAGCAATTTAAAAGTGCTTGCTATTGTGAAGAGGAAAGTTTTCTTTTCAGTTTTAAGTATTTTGATGTGTACGTGTTTGTTCTCAGAAGAGCAGTAGAGCTTTAATTGCTTTGAATAAAAATACCTGAAATCAAAGTTTGGTTTCAGTGCAGCTGAGTTCGAATATAGTGGAAGGACCATGTTTATAAATCTTAAGTACTTTCTTTTCCCTGGAGCTTTTTATTTGTTTGCTAAGGAAAATAGATGCTAGTTAGATCTAAATAAACCAAGGATGATGTGCAGGCTGGGAGGTGTAAGTAAATGTGTCATAGTGGTGTAGTTAGACCTGATCTAATCCCAGTGATATAAAAAATGTATTCCATTGTGGTCGTTATGGAAGCAAGAATCTCGCGGCACTGAAATTTGGGGTAGTTTCTGATCATTTTCTCTTCCTCTGACACCAAAATATATATATTCACCTGGTGAAGGTTGCAGTCCGTAGCCATACGTGATTCTCCTCCTTTGCCAACTTGTTTTTGGGTTTTACTGCCTATTTTTCCCTCTTGAGAGGGAAACTCCTGCAAAAGATAAAATAAAATTGTAGATTTAGACAAAAATACTTCAATATGTTTACTATCAGAAAATGTCTGTCTCAGAAAATCAATATAGAACTTTTAGAATGTTTTATTTCAAGAAAGTGTATTTTGTTAGATAAAGTCAGAGGATTTTATTTTGAGTTTCATTTGCATTATTGCTCTTTTGTTGAGGAATAAGGACATTTCCAAGCAATATGAATTCCCCAGCTATAAAAAATACTGAGATTTGATCAAGTCTTGGAACATTAAAAAATTGAAAGTAACATCCAGGGTGGAGATTAACAACAGCAAACTTGTCTTGATTTTTTTTTCTGGCTTTTATTTATTTCACTCTATAATGTTCTGTGCAATACTTGTAATATATGAACATTTTAATTTTTTTTCTGAAGAAACACTCCTCTGAAAATATAGAAACATTGATAAAATAGAGCTTTGAATATTTTTTATATTTTTCTTCTGCAAACTGAAATGTGCATTGGAGGAGAAAATTCTGTCAAAATAATCAAAATATTATGAATACAGATAAGAAGAATATATGGGAGATGTGTGTAATTGAAAAATAATAAAACTAAAGGGAAAATATCAGAGTTAGGTAACAATTTTAGTATTTTATAGAAACAGTTGGTTCTTCTAAATTTTAATATTTGAGAGGGTAAAGCTAGAATTATTTTTGAGTCCTGTTGTAGAGATTGCCATGAAAACATTTTCTTTTATAAATATTTACAAAATATTTTTGTTAATGTGAAAACATATATTCCTAATAAAGAGGTTTAGACAGCCATCTTGTAGTCTTTCTGCTGTCTTTGGGATTATTTTTTGAATCAGCTGTTTGTCCCCTTTACTTACATCTGGTTTTCATTTTATGTTAATAACATCACATAGAGTTTAGCCTGACTAAAATAATCAATTAAAGAGTAATAGAAAAGAAAAGAAAAACAGAAAAATAGAAAAATGAAACTCCAGCAACGTCATCCAAGTCTGCCTCAGGTGGGCAGGAGATGCTGCTAGGAGGAGGTTAAATTCACCAGCTCAACTCACTTCACATCCAGCAAGTAATCCCCTGAATTAAGTAAATGTAAAATAGAGTTACACATTTTAACTGTCTCAGGAATCCTGAATCGGTCAAAGTAGAACCTGGGCTAAGTTACACAACAGGGTTACAAAGTGAAAGTCCATAAATTTCTGATGTGACTGTTCAGATTGCTCCTGGCACTGCAATTGAAGGGGTCTCTTTGCTCATGCCTCAACAAAGGAATAGCTTAAGGCAATTGCAAGCATTTTCTTGCTTTTAACTAAATGAAGCTGTTTCATTACTTTCAGCTGAGGTGTGTGGGCCTATGCAATCAGGAGGAAGTAATGTGAAGGCGCTAGAATGCAAAAAAATGGTGCCATTTTTGTCTTTTTACAGGACAAAAAGCAGGAAAGAGTCCAGTGGGTTCCTTAAAAAAGGTCTTGTTGCTTATGTTTCCTTACAGTAATTAAAAAGTGTCAGCACTTCATTTAGCTGAAAACTACCTCACCCTTATGAGAAGAAAGTGAGAGCACAGAATCAGGAACTTCATTTTGTTGTCAGATACTCTCTGGTTTTCCACACATTCCTGTAAAACTTTCCTACCTGCTTGGGTAACATTTTTATATCCCTGTCCCATGCTTGCACAGGGACTACTTTACATGACAGTGCCAATACAAAGAGGTTTGAAAGAGGGCATAAGTTATTCTACCACAACTGATACAATGTGTGATTATTTTTCAAATGAGAAATAGATTCTTCTCTTCCTCTGCCAATACATCCTAATGTTTGATACTGCCAGAAAGAAAAATATCCAAACAATGCCCCCTTCTAGCAGCTTTTTCAGATCTAAAAATATTTCTGAAAGGTTTCATAAGATGTTTTATTTTCTGTTATCTTAGTCTGAACTTCCTTGAGTAGTTTAGGGATAGCAATGCCCTAAGGCATTTAAGGAAAAACAAGGTTTGAGCCATTTGTATTCCAGCCTCATTGGAGGGCTGATCTATTTTCAGTGACAACGGCTGCAGGAAAGATGATAAAAACATCTGCAGCATCACTAGATTTTAATCTTCACATTCAGAGTTCTGAAATAATCTTACAGATGTCTGTACCTCATTACATGGCTACTGGGGGATTGTTTCATCTGGTACACTTTTGCAGCCGGGTGTACCTTTAATAAGCAATCTGGCATTAGCCTTCTGTTTCTGCCACTGGAAAGCACAGGATTGTGATATATCAATGGCACTGTTAATTACACTGCTGTGCCAGGCATCATTAAAGCTCATAACGCTGAAAGGCATATCAGGAGGATTCACTTCTGCTTAAGTGAATCTGCATTAATCGACCCAAGGAAACTGTTGCAAGTTTTGTTTTCCCAGCAAGCCGTGGTTCAAGATGAAAGGTATTTGCTTCAAAAATTCTTTTTACTTCAAACGTTCTTTTCAAAGTAAAAAGAAGCAGCTGTTTTATTTGAGACTCTTGACCAATGATGGAGCTCTGTGATTATATGGAATAAAGAAAACAATGTCCTATGAAATACTTCAGGTATTCCTGCATGTATCTCACATTCATATGAATAAAGAGAATTTGTTTTATGTAAGTTTTGATCAAATTTCAGGAGTGCAGGAAAAGAAAAAGCAAGAAACATGGGACAGTATATTATGTGTGTATATAACAGAACCGTACAGAGGAAATTACAGAAACTGCTTTTTAACAAACTAGGCATAATTCAAGTGATCCAAAAGCCTATAAACTAGTTTGTACCATAAAGTTTTCAATCAGTATTCATCTGGATCTGAAGAGTACTATTTTTTCATCATAGGAAAACTGGAGTGACAACATGAAAACAAAGTCAGCAGTTATATGTGCTTTTAGGAAGGTGTAATTCTTATAATACCTTTTAATGAAACATTATACACAGAAAATACTTAGCAAGGAAAGCCAAGATCAATAATTCTTAATATTTACATGACATTTGCAGTTATTGCACAATTTGCTTGGCTTGTGTGTTAATTTGTTCCCTCAGCCTAAATTTGACTTTTAATTAAATTATGTGCCCTTATATTATACATTTGAAGAGCATGACTTTCACAAATGCCTTACAATAATGCAGCCAGAATAACAGAGCTGCTGGTACTCTAATCACTGTCATGGCAAACTAATTGTTACAGAAAAGATGCATAAAATCTAGTTAAGTCATCAAGTGTGTGGACTTTATTAAACATTAATTAAAGTCCTTGTTAATTGAAATGGATTATTACTTGCTTAAATTACTCGCATTTTCTTATCTGTAACTCCAGTTTCTGAAGCTTTTAGATATTAGAAGTGTCCAATGAATGTGAAGAATTGCATCCTGTTCTCTCCAACAGAGAAACACCTGACTCATCACCTTATTATCTTCAAATTTTTGTCCTCCTGTTTTTACAAAAGGTTATGTGTCAAAGAAGGGAGTGGAGTGTACTGTGAAATATTGAATTATATATTTTCAATGAGCATAAAGTTGAAGGAGCTGATATAGTAAAGTCTAGTGTTACAAAAAGCAATTTTTCATGTTTGAGTAGTTAGAAAATCAACAGAGATACTATATGTATTCCTCTTGTGGTTTCTTCTTAACTTAACTCTAAATGTGGGAGATTAACAGTATCAGAAATCAGAGAGTTACTTTTTTGCTCTGCTGTACTTATACAAGCTGAAATCCTCCCTTAGTTGGAATCTGGCAAAACAACTGTTGCCTTCTGTTTGAACAGCATTTTCATGTTATATATAGCATTATATATAACGTATAGCATTAATTTTAATTTCAGTTTCAGGATAGTCTATCGAGAAGGATGCTCAGAACACAGAGGGAAAGATTCTTTGTATTGGGTAAAATATCAGAAGGATTTTCAGTGCACTAAGATTTTATTTGTACTTTAAATGATTATCAGAGTCTGCAATGAAAATTATTGTGTAAGGAAAACCTGCTACAATTGTATGACAAATTACGCAGGAAAGGGTAATTCATACCAAAATATGTTCACAGTTAATTGCAAACTGGAAAACACAGTTTCTTCTTTGGTAACCATTGAAAATAATAGGACCTTCTTTATCCCAATACTCCTGTCTACATTAATAAGATTGGGCTGCTGGAGGAAAAAAGCCATTATAGAATCTAATCTGCTGCCATCACAGGCAACTATGCAGTTAGTCAGGACCTCCACAAGCTGCAAGTCTAAGAACACTTCTAGCCTTTGATAAAATAGTCCAGGCCAAAGAAGAGATTGGAACCTACACAGGAAGAGATGAAAAGTTATCAAGGAAGTGTCCAGTATTCTAGATCCTTGGAGCAGTTTGGGAATTGTTAAGTAAGGCTCGGACACAGTCCTGATGTTGACCAAATACAGAGAAAAACCCAAATGCTTCAATTATGTTTTCCTGAATTTACATAAGCTCAAGTCAAGAATTTAATTACTTGCAAGTTTTGATTTCCTTTTAACATCCTTTTAACATTACAGGTTCCTTTAACCTGTAAGGTAAGCTGCAAAAATTGTTTACAAAATCTTCGCTTAGTGAATATTTGTCAATTACTTGTAATCTTTTACCACATATTTGTGTAGAAAATATTTCTTCATTATCATAACATGTTAGATTTGAATGAGGAACATAAAATTAGTCAGTCTAAAATTTCTTCCATTTTCTGTCAATTGTTTAGAAATATTTTCACTAGTAATCAAATACTCTCTTATTAATACCAGAGCAGCCAATGGGATAATCCATAAAAGCAGAAAGATGACAAAAGTTTGAGACTTCAAAAAAATCTTTATCTTTTCTATGCCTCTTACCTATATTTTAGTGAGAAGAACTAATATACAGGGCTAACTTTTGAATATGTTTCTTAAAAGCTTTACTGGCATACTGTTCTCACCCAAAACATTGGCAACATTAACAAATTATGAATAAAATCTACCTAACAATATCGACCTCCAAAAATAAAAATATCAGTAAGATTAAAAAACACTCTGTTTTTCAAAATTACATGTTCATATTTATTTTTCTCATTTCTTAATTGGGCAGATGAACTCAATCTTCTCAAACCTGTGTCTGCAATTATACAGCGATGGAATTTTCATCACAGTAACTTTCACTTCAAAAATAATTCTCTGATTCAAGTTTGAACAAATTAAGGGAAATCCTATAATGATGTATGAGAGGTAGAAGCGATTACATCAGTCCCTTCTGGTTTTTAGTCCATGAATTGTGAGAACAGAAAACTTAGCTTAAAAATAATAGCTGAGAGCCCCACAAAACACCTAACTCCTAGAGCTGATGCTTTAGCAAAGCCTCCAAATATAAGAGCACTGTTGTAAAAATTGTCAGAGTGATCATATTATTGGCAGATTGCTGATGAGAGTTGTATCTGTTCTCAAGGGTTCTCCAGCTGAGTGCTCTGATGTGAGATTTTCACTAAGACAGGAGCTGTGTAACTAGTCCCAGCAGAATTAGATTACTCTTTCTCAGGATAAAAGGCCTCCCATATTCCACGATGTGATATTTTTTGTCTTTTCCCAGCTAATGGGAGAATGCTGTCAAAGTGATGTCTATTCTCGTCATGGTTGTACAGAACGGTGTTTCCATATTTGAAGATGGAAGAAAAAAGGTTCCTTTTTTATTCCTAATAAACTCATTTTATTTTCTTTCTCTATCATTTGGATGATAGTTAAAACTGCCCAGAGGTCAGATTTGTCAGAAGCAGCTTGGTTATAGGCAGGAGACATGAAGTAGAGCTCAGTATACGTATGCCAAGTTCTATATAGATAAAATGACAAACAGTGTTGTGTGGTGCAACAGAAGACACTTTATGGTGCAGAACACCCAGGACATGGGACAAGTGGGCCAGGCTGAAGATACACTCGTGTCTATACTCTATATATAACCCTAACCCTATTATTTCGAGTAGAATTCAGCTAGAATTCAAAGAATCTGAGCCCACAATGTATGACCTTTGTTCTACGGAACTCTTAGAATTCTCTCACTTCCCAAACGTTTCTCTTAGACTAACTGCATGTAAACTTGGGAGACAGAAGCAATCTCAGTAGCAAAAATAACTACAAGTATTGTTGGTTGCACTGGTGCTTTAAGAACTGCTATTCATCTTCTATAGTTTGTTTATTTGGCTATAAAATTTAGGCAGTTCATCAGTATTACTGGTATTTCTGAAATTTGAAGGACTTTTTTTAAAAAATAGTATTCGAAGTACTGTGTATTCTTAGTTTCAACAGCATGCCATTACAAATCTCTCATTCCATTTATACTCAAAAATACTACAGGAAAAAACCCTCTTATTTGGTGTTTCAATCTAAGACCAAGACAAAGCTCTTTAATGAAGGACAGATGAAAGACACGCTCAATATAAAATTCTGTTACTGTCTGTGACTTGGACATGCAGTTGGGAGACAAAATCCTTGCAAGGGATTTAGACATACCTTTCTGGAGGACTGGGGCTAAAATTCTTCACCCAGCATCTGATGGAGACTCAGTAATTCGAGCATTGCCAAAATTGCTCAGTTAACCTTCATTCTGAGGACGCAGGAGGGAAAACCCTTCGCCGTAAGGATAGTCACAGACTAGTGGTTCTTTCTAAAAGCAGGTTAATCATATTGCCCCATTTTAAAAATAGTGCTCATGGGAAAAATATTTCTGCTGTGAGGATATAATATCTTTTCCTTGAGCCAAGCTTCTATAGGGTAAAAATGGGATGAGCAATAAAATCTGTGCATTTTATTGGATTGTTAAAATTCAAGTACTATTTCAGTAAATGGTTTGCCACCAGTGGAAATGTATGTAAAAAAGTAATTATATGCTAGTTATAAAAATATAATGTGATTATGCATATGATTTATGTGGTCATTATAAAAATTTGCCAACCTTACTTTGTGTTTGTAACAAGATCTATATTTTAATTGTAGAATTAAAACTGCTTTAAAAAATCTAACAACTTAAAGCTGTAAAATAAAGCTCACGTTACTAACCTTTTTAACTCTGAAAGAGTCAATGAGGTTTGAGTAACTGCATGGCTTGGTGGTCTGCCCTTAGTATTATGCAGCCTAAAAAGTGCTTTTTAAAGGAAAAAATAATAACTTGAAGGAAGATCAGCTGACATTCTGTGGGCTTGACTGTATGCAGTCAGTACCTCAGAAAAATAAAGGGTTGAATGAAGATGACTATGAATTACCACTGTAATGTGATCACAAAAAAGTCAAATGCATTTAGGAAATGATATTTCTCACAGATATCGGTGGGTATTAATTCCAAATTAATAATTTTTCCCCCATTAAAATGTTAAGATAATAGAAAAATTGTATTTGCATTATACTTATTACAGATCCATCTGTGCCTAAAAAATAAAAGACACCGCCCAAAAAATCTACATGCTTAATTATTCAATTCTTTCATCTGTTAGGAGGGTAAGATGAAAACTATTTGCTTCAGATAAATGCCAGTCAAAAGCAAGACATAAATATTTTGGAAGGTTGGAGAAGATGTGGAAGATAGGATTAAATTGAGCAAAGGAAATGTTAGATGAAGTATAAAGTCACAACTCTTTTCCATAAAAGTATTTTTCTTTCACAGTAGATCAGTAACATCTTTCTCTTTGGTCATTCAGAACTAAGCACTGAGATACCTGCTGTCGAGAGCAATTTTATATTGCCAAGGACAAATACAATATGATCTAATCAGCTTTTTCTCATCACTAATTCCTTTTTGTGGTACTTTAATCTGGTGATTTGGAAAATTGAAAAGAGAATTGCAAACAAGATGAATACTTGGTCTGAATTTGATTCATATTTTTGCTATTTCTCCTCATGGCACATCTATAATTATGTTCTTACGAATTTGCTGAGATTGTACTTCTATTTGTCAAGTATATTATTAAGGCATTGACCTGTATCACTCACAAACTCAAAACTCCGTCGTTTAAAGTAGAACCTGAAGTACCTTAAGAGCTTGTCTGTTCTTGTATGCCTGGGTTTACCCAAAACAGAAGGAAAGGTAATTTACTTTAGTGTACTTAACACTTCTGTTTTTCTTTCATCACAGTAACAGCTTTTGGGCGTGGAAAAGACTCCTTGTGCCATTTATTTTTGTGTCTGCCTTGCACACGTGGAGTGCTTCAGCTGCAGTGACAAAGCATCTCCTGTCGTCTGGGGTGATTCAGCATACTGCTGCTCTTGGAAAAGTAAGCAATTCTTCTATGGTTTGCATGTATCAGTAACCTTTGAGGGGACAAAAGGTTTTAATGAGAGATGGCCCAACTAAAACAGGCTTGAAGGAACTCTCATGACTTTGTAAAAAACTTGAACTGCTTCTTCAGTCTTGCGTATTTTATAGTTGCAAGCATGTTTCTTATGAAATCACATGTAAGCCTCTCACCTGCACCTGAAACACTGGGGCTGTGTGCTTTCCTGCCTACAAGAGTCTGCTCTGGTGTCTTTTTTCTGGGAACAACCTTTGGACGTAATGAATTTTCGAGTAGGAATCCAGATTTTGACAGTGGGCTGCTGGAAGAGAATGACAGTTCTTTTCCATAGGAAGGAAAGCACGTGGCCCTGGTGTTTCAGATGCAGGTGAGAGGCTGCCCAGGGGA
Organism: Gymnorhina tibicen; assembly: GCA_013399875.1. Classification (NCBI taxonomy): domain Eukaryota; kingdom Metazoa; phylum Chordata; class Aves; order Passeriformes; family Artamidae; genus Gymnorhina; species Gymnorhina tibicen. The sequence goes on along the minus strand of VXAZ01000274.1, from coordinate 34,907 downwards.
GGTAAAAGCCAGACATTTCTTTTCCTGGCAGCTTTTGTCTGGGAGAAATTCTTGGATTTACCTCTTTATTTTAGCTCGATGAGAGCAGAAAACTTTGAGCTGGAAGCTGAAGAAAACCCGAGGCTCAGGGATGAATGCAGTAGCAGTATCAAGAGCATCGGCTGGAGAAATTAGTACCTCAATCAGGTTGTTTGTGATAGCTGTAGAAGTGCATTACTTTTCAGAAAAGGTTCTGTGCTTTTTGTCATGGTCAGACTTCTAGTTTTTATTTTCAAGGTCTTACATTTCATGCATTCCTTTGTATATGTGACTCAATCAAGTTTTACTCGCCTCTGATTGTCCCGCTCTACACTGCACTGGTGCAGCCTCACCTTGAGTACTGCATCCGGTTTTGGGCAGCACAATATTAAAAAGATATTAAGCCATTAGAGAGCGTCCAAAGGAGGCCACGAGGATGGTGAAGGGCCTTGACGGGAAGATATATGAGTGTTGGCTGAGGTCACTTGGTCTGTTCAGCCTGGAGGAGACTGAGGGGAGACCTCATTGTGGACTTCAACATCCTCATGAGGGGAAGCGGAGGGGCAGGTACTGATCTCTTCACTCTCATGACCAGGGACAGGATTTGAGGCAAGGGCATGAAGCTGAGTCAGTGGAGGTTTAGGTTGGATATCAGGAAAAGTTTCTTTACCCAGAGGGTGTATGAGCACTGGAACAGGCTCCCCAGGGAAGTGGTCAGAGCACAGGAACATCCCCAAGAATGACACCCATGTGCACAAGAGCATTGTCCAAATGCTTCTTGGACTCTGTCAGGCTTGGTGCTGTGACCCTGGTGAGCCTGAAGCAGTGACCAACCACCCTCTTAGTGAGGAACCTTTTTCTAATATCTAATTTAAACCTCCCCTACCACAATTTCAGGCTGTTCCCTTGGGTCCCGTCACTGGTCACCACAGGGGAGAGATCACTGTCTGTCCATCCTCCTCCCCTCATGAGGAAATTGTAGACTGCAACGAGTTCCCCCTTCAGTCTCCTCTTCTGACCAAACCAAATGACACCAGGTACCTCTCAGACCCCTTTCCCTCTAGGCCCCTCACAATCTTCCTTGCACTCTTCTGGACACCTAATGTCTTTTTTATATTGTGGCACCCAAAACTGCCCCCAGCACTCGAGGTGAGGCCACCCCAGTGCAGAGCAGAGCAGGACAATCCCTCCCTTGCCCAGCTGGCGATGCTGTGCCTGATGCAACATTTAGCTTTCCATCGACCAGGACCCTGAGGCCCCTTTTTTGCCGCACTGCTTTACAGCATTTCATTCCCCTGTCTACCTATATCCAGGGTTGCCCCATCCCAGGTGTAGAATCTGGCACTTTTCCTTGTTGAACTTCATTTGGTTGGTGATTGTCCAGCTATGTAATTTGTCGAGGTCTCTCTGACTTTGAGGGATTTAACAGCTCCTCTCAATTTTGTGTCATCTGTGAACTTGCTCAGTATCCCTTTCAGTCCAAGTCATTTATGCAGAGGGTGAATAGCAAAGGGTCTAAAATGAAACTCTGTGGAACCCCACTAACAACAGGTCACCAGTGTGATGTTACCCTATTCATTATGAATGATTTCTGGATAAAATGGAACAATTTCCTAATTCTATCTAGATTATTTTTTTCTTTTTAAAAATAGTAGCTATTTCATTTTAACCTACAGAAATTTATTCTAGCTTCAGAAATAATTAGGATCCAACTAACCTGTCAATTGCTTCAATGATTGAAATCTCCACAGGTTGCTAGTGGTTCTTGATTGTCCCAGTTGGCATCTGGAAACAGCTCTTTTTGTGTTTCTGGTCAAAGTCCATGTCTAGAATACAAATGGCATTTTCATGCGTTAGCCTTAAAGTTCTTTCATCAAGAAAAGTTGATAGTTCCGAAATGTCTGTGAAATAATACAAATCCTAGTATTGTGATATGGATTCACTTCAGATATGTATGGAATTAAAAATTCTAGCTGCAGTGTTTTTTACCCGTGTTTATAAATCTCAGAGAAATCATTAAAGCTCAGTAGATGCAACTGCTTTAAGGTTAATTATGATAATATTAGCTAGAAAGTAATATATATGAGGAGTCTAATCAAATTCTCTGGTTGCTTATGGTTGAAATTCATGCCATTAATTTGTCAATTATGTATTCATTGTTAATGGGAACAGTGATACTGTTTGCTTGCCTCAGCCTAGCAGTGTTATCTATGTATACCATGCAAGTTTTTGACTCAGATATATAAATATGATAAAGATAATTTTCTAGGTTAACATACTCAACTCTTTCTCATGCTGTAAATAAATGACTGTGCATGTGAAATCACATCTCCTTAATTGTCCTAACAAGTGTTAAAAGGGTGGAGTTAGAGGAGTGGTATCCAGTGAAAGGACAAAAAGGGGCAAAGTCCGAAAACTGAAATATAAGAACCACTTAAACTGATAAAAAAAAATTCCTGTTAGTTCAGTCAAGCACTGAAGCAACATTCCCAGGCTGGTTGTGGAGTTTCCTTCCTTGAAGACTCAGAACTTCCCTGGACATGATCTTGAGCTAGCCTGCTTGAGTTGGCCCTGATTTGAGCAGTGGGGGGTGGACTAGGCCACTTCCAGCCTGAGGCCCTCCGAGATTCTGTGTTATCCTTTCTTAGAACTGTTGCATTTTATTGCAGCTGATATTTCAATGGTGTAGCAGAAAACAATGGAGAAAGCACTTTTGGGTTTTTTTCACTGAGGTGTGTTTCTTCATGCCCAGCTGATTGTGTCAGTCAATGCCATTGTCTGTTTGGATTGTTGTGCCAGTAATCTTTAATGAAGCTAACATCTGATTTCAGGAGATTTCCCTTAAATTACTTGTGATCCTTTCTCTGTTTATTATATCTGAATATTCAGAATCTGTTCTTCACACCTTTAAATAAGGATGGCTCGCTGTACTGCCTAATTCTGTAACAGCCTGAGTGTATTCCTAATGCCATACCAAGAGTTTTTTGATTGTACATATAATGGATTTTTCTTTTTCTCCAGAGGCCATGGAGAATACTTATATTGCAGTTTTTATTATAGGCTTTCAATGGTGGAAAATTTGTGTAGGTACTCCTTTGATGGTGTGTTTCTCTAGACCAAATCTTTCCGTGTTTATTCATATATGAGTAAGAACCAAACAGCTTTTATATGTTTTACTGTATTCCTGAAGATGTTTATTGTGGTTTCTTCCTTATTTTTTTCCTGAAATACCCTACCCAGATGAAGCATAGTCATTTAAGTAGGATTAAAAGTCCTGAGTTGCAGAAATATATTCCATGTAATGTTCCTACTAAGATGTCTCCTAATTTCCTGCAGAAGCAGTTTATTGCTCACTCATAATCCATTTATTTTCCAACTGCAAAGGGCAGACTAATCTGATATTTTTAATTTTTCACTTGTGCAGTTGATTTTTTTTTTCTCATCTCACTAATTCTGTGGGTTTTGGGGTACAATCAAGCAAAATGGGAAGACTGAGAAGAATGGTAAACAAAATATACTTTAAAGTAGCCTGTGAGTACATTGAGGTGCTTGAATGTACCTAGAAGAGGGCAACAAAGCTGGTGAAAGGGCTGAAAGGAATGTCCTGTGAGGAGTGATTTAGGACAGTATGTTTGTCCTCACTGAAGACAACCTCACTGCTCTTTGCAGCTTCCTGAGCAGGAGACATGGAGAGGTGCTCACCTCTTCTCCCTGGAAGGACTTTTTATTGCAAGGGGTGTTTTAGCAGCTAGGTTCTTTTTGTGCATAGCATAAGATGAGTTAAATTCAAACAGGAGGATTTGTGTGCCTATATTACCTCCAAAACACTGTAGTGACTTGACAACAGCTACTGCAATTTTTAGGAATACATTTAAGATTGTTTTAACTAAAAACATTTAAAACATGAAATATTGTTATCTTAATTTCATAAAAAAATCTCAGCAATAAGTTGGATAAACTTTTAATTAAACAATGATGGGAATATGATATAATTTTGTCCATCGGGAACAATCAGAGCTTTTATTGGATTCATCACTACATGAACAATGGAAATTCATACTTTAGTTGCTCTCACATCATAGAACCATAGACTCCTTAACAGAATCTTGTATGTTTCATTTTGTGTTATAATTATATCTAAGTAGAAAGTGTGACCATGGTCAGAACTCACCCCCTGGTGACTTCAGTGGGCTTGCCAGCAAACTGTGTTTCCTGATTAAAGACCCTTCAGGCTACAGCCTCTGGGATCAGGGTAAATAAGTGGTCACAATACCGAAGTTGGACACATATGGTAGACAGCTGAGGTTTCTCATTGTGTCTTTTGTAATGTGCAATTCGAAGATAAGCACTTCATCCCCTGTAGCATTAATGTTGCATCCAGTGAATAAAGGCATTGCTGTAAGTTTTGAGATATTTCTGATAGAAAATTTCTGACTCCATAAATACCCAAAAGAGGATAAGGTAGAACACAGACATATATGAACAGAGCTGACAAAGAGGCGTTTGCACATTGGGTTTCTCCTCACTGGACTACTGACTGCAGATGAAGGTACGGAAAGCAAAAAGGGATTTGGAGAACATTTTGCTGGTTAAATATAGACATGACTCTCACTTTGACATCATAGAAACTTTACACCTATTTCCATAATATACTAACCTTAAAACCCTGAGGTTTTGCAAATTCTGTACCTGGAGCAACATCTGTTGTGGAGGAAAGGCTTCCACCTATCTGTGTTATTGTACCTTTTTGAGACGGCAGAAATTACCAGGTTACCAAAAGTGAGTGAAGGGCTTTCACATTCTTTATGTGTATCTCTCCCAGTTAGATATAAGAGTACACTTGATGATGGTTAGCCTCCATTTTTCTTGTGTTCTTTCTGTGTCTTTTTTTTCATGTATTGATTCCCTATTTAATTTTTAAATATCTATTGTATTTGCTAGGAAACTAATCATATTTTGTCTTTAGGCATTGTAAGAAAAGAATTGAATTACAGAAGACCAGAATGAGTTACAGAAGTTAAAGAACTAGTGAAGAAGCTAGTAGGCTGTGACAGAAAATGCATAATAAATAAGCACAATATATAATCTGCTGCATAAATGTGAAATTATATATTGGCCTCTGAGTAACTGTCTAAATTCAGCCAAACTCCTCATGCTCATGTCAATATAATATAAAAACAAACTTTCAGTATCCTTGATCCAAATAGCAGACATGAGACAAAAGAGACAGTATGTCCTTCAGCTCTGATAAGAAGCTTCTATTTATCGGATAAATAGAAGAAAAATGTAGATGATTCTTTCTTGGCTCTCTGCTCTAATGTATCACCATAAAATTTTGAGACCACTACTGTAAAGCAATTGTGATGATACATGGGTGATTCTCTTTTTAAAGTGGTAGTTGAAGAATAACTATTTCAAATATTAATAACTTTATGCGAATGGGGACTCTGGCGTATTACAAGAGCTGATGCCATTGAGTGCCAGGTTGAAAAAGACTTTGTGCTGGTGTGGTGTCTTCCCATTCTTCTTTGTACCGAGGGGACCGTGTTAAGCACATTACACAGGAACCCATCTCTTGGTTTAGGTGGCTTAGGAATTGCTCTTACGGATTACTAACATCTTGTGGTGTTATTTTACCTGGGGACACCAAACAAAATCCTGCAAAGGTGGGTGCTTGGCGAAAGGGAACAGTTTCTGCAGCAGAATGTATGTAAGCAGGTGTCAGTAATTCTGCTGATCTCGAGGGAGATGGACATGGCAAGGCACAGGTTACACGGCTGTGTTGTGAGGGGATTACATTTAAGTAATAAGAGTAATGGATGACAGTGTAAAGCCTGAGGAAGTACATGATCCAGGAAAATTGTTTTGAAATCTGTACAGCTTCAATTATCTCTGTGGAAGATCTGCCTCCTCTGCCTGTCATTTTTTTACTAAGCTGCTCTTATTTTTTTTTTAATTAAGCTTCTGAGACTGCTATTAACAAGATGAAAACATAGGTTATGCTTCTCCAGTGTAGCATTTCCTATCAGCTGCTTCACAGAGGTGTTCAGAATATGGTATTACAAAATTTATGGTAAAATCCAAGTTTTTGCTTCCTCCCATTTTGCCTCTAGCTGCGTTATAGCTAATTTGAGTGAAACACTTAATTATCTATTAGCCAAGGCTATAATATAAAATTAGTCACAGCCCTCTATGAAAAATAGCTAACAACTTTCTCGTCATTGAAAATCAAACACAGACTTACCCATTTTTGGTACAAAGTGACTGGAGTAAAATCTGTTTGAATGAATATATTAAAATTAATCTGAAAAAAAACCCAAATTTAAACCAGAAGAACCTGGAATGGAATGGCCATTTACATTTTAAAATTTATTTCCAAAAGATTATGAATTCTTAAAAAAGACCTCACCCTTCTTTTCTAGCTTGGCATTTCTTAATTCATGGGTGGGGTAATACTTCCTTTCTCATTAGGCATAAAGAAGTTCAATAAACACAGCTTGATCTTCAATTGTAGAATTAAATATCATGTTTAAAAGGAATATATATCAGATTATTCTGAGAGACACATACTTATAGTCAGCAAACTTTAAAGAAGATTAATGAAGAGGTTCAAAAGGGATTTTGCAAATTCATGGTCAGCAGATACTAAGGTCAGTAGCTGTACACAAACCCCATAACATCCCAAATCCAACAGCTGTGGATACTGGGGAAATACAGAGGGAAATGTACCACAGAAAGTGGCTGAGAATTTGTGCTATTCCTAAACAGACTCTTCTGTGGCTTCTGTCAGTACTGCGGTCTTGATAAACCAGTGTTTATAAAGGGATATTTCTGGTGTTCTTTGTTAAATTTTTTTTAGTCTTCAAATATTATAAAATATGGAGATTTTAATATGTATCTTCTTTATGTACTTGGTCTTTGGCTAGTGAAATTGTTCGTTTTGAAATCACACATCACAGTGAAAAACGAGAGGAAAAGATAGATGCACAAGGGCATAATGCCGGCATATACACCTGTCAGATGTATCAGCACTTTTGTGGTTTTGTTGTGAAATCTCTACTGTTCTACAGGGCCTCACAGTGAAAACAAGTCTTGAAATTCCAAATATGCTGCTTAATTTGATGCCCCGGGGGTTTCTCGAAACGCCTCAGCGTCAGCTGATGTTTGGATCATCTTTTTGTAGAGCTTTTTTCAGGGTCACTTATCACCGTGGGCTTAGGAAACAGTTTCAGTCATGCAGAGAGGGCTCCCACTGAGCAAATGGCAGGAGCATTACCTTGCAAACCAAGATGGATTTGTTTGGTACAACTTGGCTGTCTGACCGACAGCTGACAAACTCTGGTGCATACAACCTGTTCACTGAACCCAAATTTGGTATGGTTTGTTTAACATACTCCCACTTTCTGATTTCATGTAATAATAACCTGTTTTGTTGAACAGCCCAACATGCAGTCAGAGGGCAGACCAAAACGGAATAGTTGCAATGCTCATGTTTCTCTCTCTGAATTTTTTGTTATTATTCTGGAAATTTGCCAAGATTTCCCCTATCTGCAGGACAACACAGATGTCTACATGTTTTTAATAGCTTTGAAATAATGTAGCAGCTGAATACTGGCATGGACATCCAGTGCATGGGTGAAAAAGCTTAGCCCTCAGCATTTGATACATAAAATAAAAGACTTGTGAAGTGATTTAAAGAAGGCCTGTGCCCGTGTGCCCTGTTGTGTCAGGAATTTTTAAAAACTTTTTTATGCTGCTAGTTTGCACTGTTACCCTTTTTACTTTTTCTTTCCTTTTTCCTTTCCTGATGCAAAATCTTTGCTTCATTGGCATTAATTTAATTTATTGCATTGATTTTTTAAAGGATTTTTCTCTCTTATGTTAGCAGTGTTAGTTTTCTTTTTCCCTCAAAAAAAAAAATCCCCAAAAACTTGCTTTTGTCAATTTTTTAGTACAAGCCAGCAGCAAGTAAAATCCCATTATTGCTGATTGCATTCAAAAAGACAGCACATTTTTTCACCTCTCTTAGTACGAGAAAAGTTCCCATGTAGCAGGTGGTTGTAATTAGTTTGGAACTCAGTTTGGCTGGCAAATTCTTTCCTGTTCATTGCATAATTTCACTGCTATAGTCCCAAAACAGTGGTGGGTAACAGCGAGAGAAGTCTGTGGTACTCTGGTATAAATCTTAGAGAATTTCCCCTAAGTCCTGCAAATGCAAGCTGCTACTCTGAAAATTAAAATCATGCAGGTTTGGGGATCCCTGGCACTCAGGTCATATGACTGAATGATAAAAAAAAAAATTCTTCAGTAGACATAATGCACAAAATGCGAAGTACTTCATTGGTTTTTATCTAACGTCTATGATGTAAAGGATCATGTAAAGAAGTCTGAGATCTCCATCTCTGCTTCTCAGTGGGAGTCACATTAGCCAAACCCCTTGTCCTTACTTTTGAGGTGTTTTGCATGATATTCCACAGAATTTTGTGACAACAGTAAACAGAGATACTTAGCAGCAGCTGAAAGAGTAACTAGGAAATTGTTCTGAAAACCCATGTGAAGGTGGCTGCCCATGTATGAAATACGTGTTACCCTGGCACAGAAAGCTGCCTGTTTTGCATTGATGATTAAGCCTTGAAAAATGATGCAAGGTGGACTTTCCTTAAGTACCCATATTTTTTTAGGCTTTCCCAGGTTCATTGATCTTGCCAAAGAAATGATCATAAAATCAAAGACGTGCTAATGCTTTGGAATGGAAGACAACATTTCTCAAAACTGAGACATTGGCAGTGACATATAATCAATGTTCTACTAAAACCAATCAGTTAGCTTTATTATTCAAATCGCTAAGTGTTGATAAATTATACAATTATAAAGTGCATTCAAAGCCCCTGTTAGATTAAATGGGTAGCTGTATATCTGCTATAAAAGATAAATCACAATACACTATTAATTGAATGAGTGAAACACAGAATTGCAAAACTTTCATTCCCACCAACTGTTGAACATGCTTTTTTATTTCTTCATTCCTAACCTATGTACCTGGAACAAGGATGTTTTAACAGCTATTCTAATACGTTTTCTACCAGATGTCAGTAAAGCTGAGTAAAATCCTCAAATTTCTCATTAGGAAGTGGTGTTTTATCTCCACTCTCAAGCTTCACTCCACTCTGTCACAGGGAATGCCCTGGTTTTTGCTAAAGCTGCCCTTGCAAATCCCTCAAAACCTGGAATTTTGCCTCTTTTGGTCACACTGTTTATCACGACAGTGTCATAAACATCTCTGTAAGTGCAGGGAAGTTTTGGTGGCTGTTAATGATTGAATAACTTGATTTAAAAACCATGACTACAAAAAAAACCAATCCACCACATCTGAAGCTATAGCCACATGGTCACTTTAAATCTTGCCCACTGACTTTTACCCTTGTGATGGACAGTTGCATTTTTCAGATAGGTAGTATTCTTTATACTAATCCTCAGCATAGTGCTTCACCATTTGAATTATTCTTGGGCTAAATCCTGAAGCCATAAGGAGATAAAGGCAGAGAACATGTCTCCACCATAGTGCTTTATTGCTATTGGAATAGGTGCTTCAGAAACACCAAATTGTTCGGATTGTTTGAATTTTCACTGTCAGCTGACTACAAGGAGACCTTCTTCATACTGACATTAATTTTCTGTTAAGATTTTCTTTTATCTTTCAGTTATTTCATAGTCTCAGTCATGATGCCTCCTTTTTGTCGCATTCCTTTACAAACTGTTGAGGGCTTTCTTTCCAATTCATTTTGCTGATAAACTGTAGGCAATAGCTTATACCGAAGGAGAAAACCGATCAGTTAATGTAGGTTTATAAAGACCAGTGTATCATTTTATCTTCCACAAAAGGGCTTGCCCACTGTCACTCACTAAATAGTCTTTAACTATAAAACATGACCACAAGGTCTGTCCAGGATGCTTTCTTGAGATAAAATCCTCATCAGGTTAATGTAAGATCACTGGCTGTAGCCTAAATTTTATTTTATATAATGAGTTCCTCTTTATACAATAAAGCTTATGAAAGAAGAAATTACTGGCTCATAGGGTAGAGATGGATGAATATAATAACGCTTCTGTTGGAGGGATTTATGATGTATATTTAGCATTGCAGACAATATACTAAATCACTGCCACAGCCAATGTGAAAGATACATTAGTTGTCATTTGTTTTTACCAGCTTCTGTAAGTCCTTCTCAGATGTCATTCTAGAGATTTCTAAATCAGTCTCACTTTGTGTTATTAAAAAGTCTATTATGCATTCTAATGCAGCTCCAAAACACAGCAAATTATTTCACTTTCATTGTTTTTGATACCATTAATATCTACTCCCCGTTCTGTGATATTTATACTAGATAGAAGAAGCCCTAGTGCCAGTGTTATGAAAACAGCACAGTAATTGGAAAGGCAGATAACATGTTTGTGAGAAATGTAATAGGGATAAATTTTCCCCAGTTTCCTGGGACATCCATGTAAACTGACAGTACATTCTTTGGTCAGATGCTGCCATTAATATTAAAACAAAAAAAGGAATTATTAGTTTGGAAAGGGCTTAGACGGGCAGATTCAGTGCTGTAGTACAGGAACTATGTCCATAATACTGGCTATGGTAATACTGGTAGCCAGAAGAATGCATGCAATTGGATTTTTTTGTGGAAACGTCATAGGAGCCTCTGTGGGCACACTTGTTGGGACCAGTGCTCACTCACAAGTAGAGATGCCACAGAAACTCTTTGTACTATTTTTAAGCCGCTCGAAATGACCAGATCTTAAAAAAAATTCAGGCTTTTAAACAATGGAGAAGGCTGGGACAGTTAAAAACTCAAAGAATGAAAACTATTACACTTAGTGAATAGCTCACATTCTTCAGTTTCTAGACCTCTCATAACTAAATACAGTACATCAAAATGTTCCTTTGATCAAGAGCGTATCCATCCGACGCAATTTTTGTATGTTGGAAAAAAAAATCTTAAAAATAAATTAAGAGTGTTTTGTTGTAATGTATGGCAATATCTTCCAGGTATCTCAGAGAGGCTGAGATATCAGAAGTGGCTTCAGTCAAGAGGGAAGACAGGTTGTATGGGAGGAGGATGTATACTGACGTGATAAGACTGAAAACCAATAAATGAAAATTTCTCTTGTGGTTCTCAGAGGAAAAGTGGAGAGCACCATCACTTCCAGGTTTGTGTCCTTTTAAGTAATATTTTGTTTGGTCTTGTTCAGTTCACATGGGATGTATTTTCCTCAAGTGCATGGATATATAGATGACTTGTTAATAAATTTTACTTATTTGTGTGTAAAGGCTTCAGTTCTTTTCCAGCTTGTCCAAACATGTTTTTCCTTATTTTCTTTACGCTATTACTTTAGGAGTTACTGAGATATAATTGATTGCTAGGATTAAGCCATACCCAAGTGACTTTCAGGTATTTGTTATTCATGGTATTTTTCCTATTTTAAATTAACCTTCGATGAACAAGAACGCATGTTAATTGCCAAAGAGAAATATTGACATGGCTGGCACAGTTCTGTAATACACAAAAAACTTGTCACTATGGTGAAGAAACTTGAGGACATCAGTTATTACAAAAACAGATTTATTTCGTCTCTTTTACTGTCACCTAGTCAAAAATATTGCAGTTATGAAATGTGGATTTGTTCCACAGCTACTGATGGTTTCCTCTGGCAGAAGCAATCTATAAAACAGTGTCTCTGTGGCTTAAACATGTAGATTAGTCTCAACTTTAGTGTAACAGAGTTATGAGTCTTCTGACTGCCCTCAGAAGAAAATGGCAATCACCTTTTTCATCTTTCTTTTATCTTTTCACAGTGGCTGTTTTGGCACCCAAAATACAACATGTCCTACAGCATTTATTGGGAAAGCCCTTCAGGAAAGGCTCAGCAAGCAGGTCTCTGTTTTCACTCATAAGGAATACTGATGATAATTATCCAAGCGTAATGACAAAATCAAGGAAGAAAGCTGTTGGTCAGTTTTCAGGTCTGAAAACATGGGTTTTGCATTTACTTTTAAGTTTTGAAAAATAGGCACAGACATGGTGATAGGTGCTTTGTGCACATTTACTGTATCATCACTGACAGCTTCCTTTTTACGGGAACAATGCCCTCCAAGGACCAAAATACCTCTTTATCTTGATTGCCTGAGGACAGAAACATGTAGGACAAGCAAGATAGTAGGAGCTAAATAACTCCCTGTCCCATTAATGACCTCTAACGACCATAAAGCACAAATAATGCACACTCAAACTAATCACTATTTATAATATGATTCATAGTTTCTGAAACTATGTTATTAAGTCTGAACTAAACTCAGTATAAAATGACTATTACGTCACATCAGTAGTGATGTGTCTTCTGGAGTCGGTATGGAATACAGAAAATGGTTATAAAAGAATATATTCACTAAAATCTGTGAATTCATGTTTACAATAATACTGATTTGCAGTTGTGTTATGCAAAGAACACCAATGCTTATGGTCTGGTTACAAATCACCAAGAGATCTTCAAGATCATCTAACCCAATTGTCAACCTGGCACCACCATAATCACCCTTAAACTGTATTCCCAAGTGCTAGATCTGGATGTCGCTTGAGTGCTACCAGACATGGTGACTCCAGCACCTTCCTGGGCAAATTGTTCCAATGTCTAACCACTCTTTCATTGGATTTTTTTTTTCTAATACCTAATCTGAACCTCCCCTGTGATACGTTTCCCAGCTTTCTTAATAACTATGGACGTATGATTCCATTGTGTGTTATTATCACTCATAATTTCACTGCTCCCTAATAATGTGGAAATTTATACCTGTAGCATCTTATTTCTAAAAGCACCTTATAACAAAAAAAAAAAAAAAAAAAAAAAAAAAAAAAAAAAAAAAAAAAAAAAAAAAAAAAAAAAAAAAAAAAAAAAAAAAAAAAAAAAAAAAAAAAAAAAAAAAAAAAAAAAAAAAAAAAAAAAAAAAAAAAAAAAAAAAAAAAAAAAAAAAAAAAAAAAAAAAAAAAAAAAAAAAAAAAAAAAAAAAAAAAAAAAAAAAAAAAAAAAAAAAAAAAAAAAAAAAAAAAAAAAAAAAAAAAAAAAAAAAAAAAAAAAAAAAAAAAAAAAAAAAAAAAAAAAAAAAAAAAAAAAAAAAAAAAAAAAAAAAAAAAAAAAAAAAAAAAAAAAAAAAAAAAAAAAAAAAAAAAAAAAAAAAAAAAAAAAAAAAAAAAAAAAAAAAAAAAAAAAAAAAAAAAAAAAAAAAAAAAAAAAAAAAAAAAAAAAAAAAAAAAAAAAAAAAAAAAAAAAAAAAAAAAAAAAAAAAAAAAAAAAAAAAAAAAAAAAAAAAAAAAAAAAAAAAAAAAAAAAAAAAAAAAAAAAAAAAAAAAAAAAAAAAAAAAAAAAAAAAAAAAAAAAAAAAAAAAAAAAAAAAAAAACAAAAAAACAAATAAACAAACAAACAAAAACCAAACAAAAAAAAAGCTTATATAGAATCATAGAATATGCTGAGATTGAAGGATCATAAAGTCTAACTCCTGGCTCTGTGCAGGATACCCCAAGAGCCACACCATGTGCCTGAGAGCATTGTCCAAATTCTTCTTGGACTCAAGACAGGCTTGGTACTGTGACCACTTTCCTGGGGATCTTGTTCCAGTGCCCAACCCCCCTCTGGGGGAAGAACCTTTTCCTAATATCCAGCCTAAACATCCCGACTCAGCTTCAGGCCACTCCCTCAAATCCTGTCCCTGGTCATGAGAGTGAAGAGATCGGTTCCTGCCCCTCCGCTTCCCCTTGTGAGAATGTTGAAATCCACAATGAGGTCTCCCCTCAGTCTCCTCTTCTCCAGGCTGAACAAATCTCAACTGCTCCCCCTAAGGCTTTCCCTCCAGATCCTTTGCCATTCTCATGTTCCTTCTTTGGACTCTCTCTAATAACTTCATGTCTTTTTAATATTGTGTTGCCCAAAACTGCACACAGTACTCAAGGTGAGGCTGTACCAGTGTGGCATAGAGCAGGACAATCACCCTTTTTTCTTGTTTTTTTTAATTTTATGTCTCACTTTATTTGCAAAGTGTTATTGCCACTGGTTTTGTGTATATATATGTCACCTATACGTACAGAGAGAATGTCAAGATTGCAGTTTTAGCACTTGTATAAATGTACAAAATTAGCAGATTTTAAAAATGGATTCCAATTTCTTAATCGATGACGAGTTCTAATTGCTTTTACTTCTGAAAAGAGAATGCATTTATTTCCCCCATGCTGTGTTTATACACAAGTGTGGCAAGAAAAATCCAAGCATATTTCTGGCACTGTGAGTATGGAAAATTAACATTGGATTTAACAGTTTTGGCTAATTGTGTTTGTTGAGGCTTTGGCATATGCTGCATTTGCTATTAAAAAAAAATCTGTTGCAGGCAACCACTTCATTTAAAGTTTACTGTTAAGTATGACTTTAGACAATGAAAACTGTATTAATGTTTTTGCATGTAGATTGGCACACTAAGAGTTGTTCTAAGAAGAGAAATCAAGCAATATTGAAATGAACTCATATGTTTCACAATTATTACTAGAAAGAGATTGCACATTCTCCTTAAAAAACCATTCTGAGTCTGACAGAGGGCAGGGAATGGATGAAAAAAAAAGGGTAAAAAAAGAACATAGAAAAAGGAGTCACACAGTAGTCAGATAAGATTTTTCATCTATGGACTTGCACTGCACTTTTCTTCAACTCAATTGAAAATGGTTCAGTGAGTGAAGCTGCTAGGAATGAAGTGGGTGTTTCCAAGTGCCAGTCAACAGAAAAATGATAAAAATGCTGCAGAACCCAATGTGGGTTTTCAGAACTAGGAAATGAAATGGCCATGTCCTTTGTATTCAATTCAGCTTAGTCTCCTGTAGTATTTTAAATACTTACAAATTTTTAAGAAGTTCAACATGAACAAAATGTTGAAATCCACAGTAGGTCAGTGTTTTATTCTACAAAACCCTCTAACTCCAAGAAAATAGTGAAATATCTTTTATATAGACTCCACTGCAGATATCTTACTGTGCATCTGATACCACAGCAGTATCAACTACTCCTCTGCCAAAAGAATTTTTATAAACTTACATGCTTCTAAATTCTCAGTTCTTTTTTGAACCCATAAGAAAAGAAATGTCATGTAAAAAACTTAAGGAATATTATTATTATCATTATTGATGAAAATAATCTGGAATTTTTTTTTCTGACAAGCGAACATTATGGCATCTAGTTCATTACCTTATGTTAAGTGGCCACAATAAATAATCTCTTTTAATATTGCAAAAGAGAAGGGATGATTTTTGACTTTCTGCAGAATTAATGAGTAGTAGCCTCATGGCTGATAATGTTTCTTTTGCCCACTCTGCTCAGGCTCTCCTCTTCAGGACTCTTTCTGCACTGGCATGCATGGCCAATAATCTGGTTGATCCATTAAAAAGGTCCAGAACTGGGGAAGAATATAATTTCATAAGATAAGCTCAGTTAGTTTTGCCTAACCTTTGTGTTATTCCTCTTCCTTCAGGACAGCCTTGGTAGCACTGCTATCCCTTCTATTAGCAACCGTATTTGAAAATCTGTAAAAATTCCCCATTTTGCACCAAGTTCTATGGATACATAGATTTTAGAGATTCCTTATGCCTTTAAAACTTCTTATAGCCACCTGAAAAACATGAGAAATTATGCCAAAGTGTAGTAAGTTCTCCCAAGTCAAGCCTCTTAACAGAGCTGTAATTATTTGCCATCTTTGTAGCTCCAGGGTACAACTGCATGGCTAAAAAGTGGAGGTGAAGAGAGGGTTAGCTGCATAAAATGTTTATGACTTAATCTCATTTCAAATAAATTGAGTTCTTATGAGGCTGAGTGAGTTACACCCTTGTGTTTGGGATGCTCCAACATGCTTAAACGTCAGCAAGATGTTGTGAAAGACCACAGAGTATTCTGATGCTAAAATAGTGAAGTAAAATTAAAAACTAAGAAAGTAATTTCACCCTGATTGACAAAAATTACTTGTAAGCATGTAGCATGCTGTTAATGACATTGTCTTAAGAGTAACTTCAAAGCCAAAGTTTCTTTAGTAGTTTCCCAGAAAATCTTCATCCAGATAGGGTTAATTGATATTAAAGAGTGGTGTATTAATTAAGGGAAAGTTCTGGCTGACCTGTAGTAACCAAACCAAAGAAGTGCATGGTAGCACTGTGTGGCTGTGGCCAAGAAGCTTCCATCAGCATACCCACGCAGCTGGAAGGTGGGAGAGGGTGCTGAGAGGTCACAGATTTGCCTGGGACTGCAAACACCAGAATAGCAGGTGTACATGTGTATACAAAATATCTAGTCTGCATCATAGAGACGGTGGGAAAAGGTAACTGGCCTTCTGTAAGACGCCATCTCTTTGATTCTGTTTTTTGGATCAAATTCTATATAGATTTGAAATCCCTAATGTGAATTTTGCTAATTTATGGTGGCACACTGAACAAACATATGTTTCCAGCTTATTCAACCTTCTACAAGCTTTTATAAATGAGTTTTTCAAATATGACATAGTGTCTAAATACTTTTAAACTTTTTTAAGATTATGTCATAGCCACAATGTTCAAAAACAATTTAACTGGGAAGTCAAGTTCTCCGAAGTTAGGAAATGGCATGATTTTGGTGCAACCTAAATTTTAACACTTTAAACTGTGTGCAGAGACTGCTAAAGGTCTGAGACTTTCAGATTCTCCCCTGCAGTTGTGATGCCACTGATTTCCAGAAGCCTATGTTCTTCTCTGTATCTGAGGGTGGTGATGCAGGCTTTCAAGTGACTTCCAGCAATAATTTTAAATGTACTTTATATTTCTTTTCCTTCCTTTTATCACAGATGTTTTTTAAAAAGAACACCTGCTCCACCTTGTCAGTAGGTACTGATTAAGTTCTACTTCTCATGTACAGTCATGACTGAGGAGCAAAAATAGTACAAATTGTTCATTTAAAATTATAACATACAGCTGAAAACATAAACTAACAACATCAGTTCTCCTGTTTCCTGAATTATGAATCTTTGATTTCCAAACTTAATATAGATACGTTTTTAGAAGTTTATTTGAGACATTTTTTTGTGGTGAATATTTTAGATGAAAAAAAATGTCACCAGTGCATGTATTTTATCTCATATTTTATAAAAAGATGTAGGCTCTCTTTCTAGCCTTGACATGATGCCCGTGTAAACACGTGGCTGGATCAATAAGGCTGTCTTTGAGTTTTGGTCTAAAAAAAGACTACAGCTACCTGATCTTCCTTTTAAAATATTCTAGGTTTCTAAAAATGTCTCCAGATACTGAGGTGTGACATGCTAAATTTGAAGAAATTAAGGAATCAAATAGAATCATCTATTTCAAAGATTCCCTGGGAGGCTTATTTTGGTTAATTCCCTCTTTCTCTTTGAACTGCTGTATCCTGTGAAGGCATTGAGTAGATCTGTGGTTTTCTTTCAGAGAGGAGAAAAATGGCCAAATGAGATTAAATTAATGGGTTTCCCTTTATTCAGCTGCAGTCTTTTCAAGAGGCTTGATTAATGTTTTGCTGTTTTCACATTTTGTTACATTCCTTGCCATTTGAATGCATTGTCAACATTATAATGTCTTGAATACTCTGTAAATTATAGCATAAGTACTCCCACTTTGTTTACACACTGAATTTTGATTGATCTATCCATTTTATATTTCTTTAGTTTATAACTTTACTAATTGCTAAGTATAATGGGACCAATCAAACCCCAAATTATTTAAATCAAAGCAGCGATTTAATCTGTTGGCTCTAATAGATGGCATGAGGTGCTATACCCCAGCCCTGTTTTAAATGGTTCTGAGAATATACATGACTGAATATCATGTGAAGATGTTTTATTTGCTAGTTTTGTTTCGGTTTTTAATGAGCCTGTTTTAAGTGCATGCCTCTCCCCTTAGGTCAGACTATCCCCTAACTGTGTATTGTTCTGCTTCTCTGTTCCTGGGATAGAGGTGATATAAATGAAAAGTGAGTGTGGAGAAGCCATCATGACCACAATCAATGGAGGAAGTGTTACTGAGGCAAAAAGGGAGGTAATGGGAGCTGACAGTGTTAGTGCTGTATACTGAAGCTGGATTGTGTGAAGAGGAAAGAGGGACCAAAAGAAAACCCACGGAAGAAGAAAAGGAAGAGAATGTGAGTGATGTAAGTGGAAGAAAGAGAAAATTTTCCATTCCTTTCAGCCTTGAGACTAATCCTGCTTACATGCTTTCTCTTCTTAGCAGTCAGTTTTACTTCCTCTTCCCCTTCCCATTTGCCCTTTGGAGGCAGGAGAAGAAAAAAGAGGAAAAATAAAAAGAATAGATGGAACAGCAAGAGTGTAATTTTCCGCATCGGCACCATGACTGTGTAGATTGCTTCTCCTTTCAGGTGTTCTGGTGTGCTTAGTGTTGTTCTGGGATTGCACTTTTTATCTTGTCAGTAGTTGTGATGAGATAAAACTGAGAAAGGGTGTGACATATATGCTGGTTTGAATTCTCTCTGTAACTCATCATGTTTCTTATATGAGCAAAGATATTTTGTGCAAGCTGGAGTATATCACAGGAAAAAATTGCCAGACAGAACTTAATGTGCACAGAAACTGTTTTCATCCTTAAACCAGACCAGTGTTAGAGATTGTTTATGAACACCAAGAATGAAATATTTCTAAATGTGTGACCTGGATTTTTATTACTGGAACAATAACCTTTTTGTTCATAAGCATTCTCATTCTCTTTTAGGTAAATCTTGTGCAGGTCCTTGAGTGGAGTTTTTTTATCAGTGGAGAGCAGGCTGAAAATGTTACTGAATCTGAATAATATTAGGCTCAGCTGAAGCGAACAGCCACAAGAGATACTAGGGAATGGGAGACTCGAGCCTGAAATACTAAATGAAGTGTGCCTCTTTAGTCTTCAAGAAAAGGTATGTTTCAGCAGTAAATACAAAGTTCTAAACATAGGACAATAGAAAATACACCATTTTATTTTATAATGGCTTAATAGTCTATAATTAATAAGAAAATTATAGGCACCTGTTTCTGTATTTTTAAAAAATAAATCAACAGTATGAACAAGTCAGAGATAATTACTTTTCATTACATTCCTGTTTCTATTGTTTTCAGCCCACGGATCTGTGTCAGCTCACAATGTTGGCTCTGCTCTTCTTTAGCAGTCAGGTGGTTGGTTTTTTTTTTTCCCTACATCTTTGATTACCCCGCCACAAAAATGAAAGGAGCCTCATCAGATTTTATTTTAAGTCTGGGAACTTTTCCTACCTCTTGAACCTGAATGAATATTTAAGCAACTCAAAATGCAACAATTGTTATTCTGAGGGAAAATAAAAAGCAATTCTCTGCTGAACATCTCTGTGCCTGATGGAAAGGTAATGGCACTGCTGCAGACTAGAATAAAATCAAATCCTAATTGTTTTGGTGAATTTGACTTGCTAGCAAGTCATGCTTTAATCTCTGCATAAATTAGAAGCCTTTGCTCTGTTCAAATTCCTGTGGGGTTGCTGTCTTTGGCTTCCATCTACTTCATTCAGCTCAGCTAGCGAATGCTTTTGAATAATGTCATGATATTTCCATTAAAGAATTCAAAGTCGGTGAGAAGAAATGTGTCAAGATTATGATAAAATTCAGTTGAGATGAGTTGCAATGATGAGCCTGAGGTTTGGCAGATTCCTCAAGCACTCTAAGGGGCGTTAGTGAATAAGCAAAAGTCCAGGATGCAGGGGTAAAGCTGTTTGTCTAAGGTACCCACCGTCAGAGTAAACTAGAATTCCAATTACTCCAGATACAGGTTCTGGTGCTGGTGGCTGGTGAAGAAGAAGGGTATACCAGTGATTGCAGTAGCTTTTGGGAAGGAGTTGAGCACTTAAGTGAAAGAAAGAAGTTTTAACATCAGTTATTTCTTTGGGAAAGTGAGCTAGGCAACGGGAAAAGTATACATTCAAGAAGTTACAATCTCGGTCTGTTCTTGGTTAAGCATGTCCTGCTTTTCCCTTCTTTGTACTCCTAAATATATTGTACAAAAACCCTTTCTACAGTAAAGCTGTTAAATAATCTAGACCCCACTTTACTGAGAGTCAAATTTTCTCAATAGAGCACCACTGTTTTGATTTTCTTTTTATGCTAGGAATATGAGGAAGGTCATGATATTGCCAAAACAAGAGTTCACAATTGCCATCAATGTCAGGAACAATGTCAAAACAATGTCAAAACAATGTATTGTAACAACGAAAGAAGAAACCTCTCAAATTCTTGTGGAGCTGTGGAGTTGAAACATGTTAAATGCAGACTAAGAAATAACAGACAACAGTCTCAGGTGCAGATTGTTAATTGGTTTGTTCTAAAGTGTGCAAAGACTTTAGTATGGTAATTAAAAAAAAAAAAGAAAATATCTTTTAAAAAAGTATTTCTAACCACTTTTTAAAAAAGCCCTCTGAATACATGTATAGGCACCCTAGAATTCACACAAATCCTGCTATTTATCAATCCACTTGGGTGACCTTGAAATGACCCTATCACCCTGACTCAAATCAGCTATTTTCCTGAAGAGTGGCAGGAAAAATGCATATGTAAGAAGAAAAAAAAAAAGAAAAATGTTCTTTTCGGGTGAGCTTGAGTTATAAGATTAGATTATGGCTGGCAGAATCAAGGGCACATAGGCATGGCACTTGATGATTATGATTTATGGGAGCATTATAGAGGAAGAAATCAATATGTATTCTAAAAGTTCTGTTTTGCTATGATTAATCTAAACACCCTCTTTGTGTTTGTGATGACAGAGGAAGGCTATGTTGATAAGAACTTTTCCTTTTTTCCTCACCAATAGTTTCAATAACTTCTAATGTACAAATCCAGCTTTATAAAATGAACCTTTTGTAGCCTTTCATTTTAAAAATAAAAGCTAGTAGGTACAATTTGCAATAAATTTGGGGTCAAATGTGACACCAGATAGACATCTGCTACAAATAAACAAAGTCATAGTGCACTACATGAAGATACTATTAGCAGGATACAAAATCAAAAGAACAGTCTCTCCACAGGAAAAAAAATTCTCCCCTTCAGCTCTTTTTGCCAGTTAGTTTCTTTGTTTTGAAGCCTGTGGCAAAGTGGTGTCTTCAGCTGAAGGTCTGTGCTGGTTTTAAATTTACAACTTAGTGCATCATAGCTCTAGTCAGGTATTTGTAGCAAGTTAAAAACTGTATCATATTTTTCTGTCTAATGAACTCTATGCTTTTTGTTGATACCATTTTCTTATGTGATTGTCTGAAAATATTCCTTTTGAAACTTTGCTATTCTGAAACATATATGCATAAATATTTTTTTCTAGTAATACTATATCTTTTATTTCTAGGTATTATAGAAAATAAAAAAAATATGCATTTATGAGATACGTACATCCGTATAGCCAAATATCTGTCTCCATCTTGGCCATCCCAGAAATGCCATACAATCTACTTAAGACTGGGATAGATAAACACACAATTAAGACTCATATTGCATAAACACTGTAATGCATCTTGGCTAGAAGTGGTAAATGCATTGAATGCTTTTTCTTAAGCGTCCATGCAGCCCTTGCTGGTACTTTTTAAAAATACTGCCATCAGGATGTGGGGTTTTATGAGCATCCAGTTTTAAACCCAAAACCTAAAACCAACCAAACAAATCTTAAGCATCAGTATCTAAAACCAGACAGATGAAGGGGTTATTTCACTGAATTAGTTTGTTTTTAGGGGACTAACTTCTACTTAAAGAGTCAAGCTTACAAAGAACATCTATCAGAATATCTACTGTAAAGTAGAAACGAGTTAATGGGAACATCTCAAAGAAAAACAAATGAGGGGAAAATGTAGACACCCCTCACCCACCCCATCCAAAAAAACCCCCCTTACATTATAGGATGGCTTATATGGATACATTATAGGATACATTATATATGGAATGGCTTTTTTCATAGTCGTTTAAGAGGTTCAGCATTTGTACATTGTCTCTTAAATGTCACCAATATGAACTCCAACTGTCCAGAATGGCTGTAGCTATAATTAGAGATGGAAGAACTCTAATTACTGCTCTGCAGAATGTTAAGAAAAATATGAACTATAAAATACTCTTACAAATTCTTTTTGCTTCTGAAAAAATATTTCTGTACGGTTATATTTTTTAATAGTATTTAAAATACAAACATACCTGTAAATGTCACTAAAATTTGTATTGGAAGAATAGAAATAACTAATTATAAATAAGGTTCTGTAAGTTAAGATACTAGAAAACTATAATAGGAAATAATTGCTTTGTGAGTATCAATCAGTGAAACTTCACAATGCTTTTATAAAATAGGGAAATGGTAATTTATTTTTTAATTTTGGCTACTTTGTTAGTATAAAGTATGTTTGATGGAGCCCTTGACAGTATTTGGAAGAGAAATGAGAGGTCTGTGTTGCCATGCCATTCTTAGAACAGTACAATGTTTAGCTAGTAAGCGTTTAATTTTTTGTTTATAAAACTAATTTAGATACTAACTCTAAAAATGAAATCTTGCTTCTCTTAAGACAATTATTTCCTTATGTCTCACGTGTATCTTTACAATTAAACCAAACTTCATGAGTAGCGTAGGTTAAGGTTGAAAAGTGTATTTTAAGTTACGAGGCAAAGAGAAAGGACCGTTTATGGCATAGTGCCTCTCTAGCAAATACTCCAGTTATTAAAAGATGCCTGGAAACAGTGCTGTAGAAGACTTTTGTATTTCACAATAAATGTACAGCTGATTTCACAGTGTGCTAGAATCCATGAAGAACAGGCAAAGGGTAAAGGTCATTGTTTTCTTTGTGTTCAAGAGCCAAATAGTATAGCTATTCAGTGAACATGAAATGGGCTTTCATATCTGTTCAGTTTTTTGAAATCAGCATAAGTATTTCTTTTAAATGAAAAATAGAGAATAATTTTGGGTTAGAACCCAGTACTCATAAATATAGAAACAAAACCTTGTTTCCAATTCCTGTTCCAGGAATTATTGTTCAACAATAATGTTGAACAGTTTGGAGCAGACTGGTTGTACTTAATTGCCCAAACTTTGAGAAAATTACACACTCAGTTAGAAGGAAAGACATTAAAATATTTTGCAGTCTGAAGCATGGACACTCATCAGGTTTCCTGGTGTTCATGTTTCTGTTACAGTAATTCTCATTATGTTTAGATTTTGTCAAGTTTAAAATCTTCCTTAAATTACAGTTTCCTTTTGTTTTAAAAGTGGCAGAGTCAAGACAGTTTTTTGCTGAAGTCAATAACAGATGTCAGGTATTTGAAAGGTAATGTATAATGACTGAATGAAAAATTCTCCCATATCATTTGTTCTTGTCTTTGATAGAAATTATATTTGACAAAGTAATTCATCATTACTTCTTTCACATAACTTACGGTTTAGTATTTATTATGATTGCAAGTTTTGATTCATGCAAGTTTTAAATTTAAGACTAAGTATTAATGAAACTATAAGACCTTTTAAGGAATATAACCTGTTTTCAGTCACTGTGAGTGTATTTTCATCTCTTCAAGTTTATCATTCTTAAAGGACATAATCTCTGTGAGGGAGGCAAAGAACTATTTTCAACTGTAGCATAGAGAAATACCCATGCTATGGGAAATGCTTCAACATTTCCTTCTGAGACTGAGAATTTGTAAAATCTCATCATTCTTGTATATTTTTGTCAGACAACAGAGAATAATTGAAATTGTGTGTTACAGAAGTTTCCTACAAAGTATAATGCTGTTGACCTCGATCTCTGCATTAGGGGTGGGTTTTTTCTATCTTGAAACTTTTATTACTAAAACCAGCAAATAATATAATGCAGAGTTCAGAACTGCTTCAATGCCCTTGTGATATTTATCACCAGTACCTTTTAAGATAAACAGTGGAAAAAATGTGAATGAAAATTTGCTTTAGGACAAACTGCCAGCTCTGGTGAAATGAAGGCTTGAGTAAACCTGTAGCTATTGAAGTCACGAGTATTCTGATGTTTATATTAGGCTTGTGTTTTGTTTCCACTTTGTG
>VXAZ01000272.1:0-37907 GCA_013399875.1 Gymnorhina tibicen | reverse complement strand
CTTTTTATATACCCCTTTTATACACTCANATGATTTTTTGCCTTTTTATATACCCCTTTTATACACTCATTTATATAGCTTTTATGTATCCTTAGTGCTTTTAGCCCACATACTTGTAATTCCCTAAGTCTGATAACTAGCTTAGACACAAAGTTCCATTAAGCCAAGAGACCAAACATCTTGGAAGCCTCGCATTTAGGGATCAAAAAGCCCCAGACACCAAGGTCCTCTCTAGGACACATTCTGTAAACCAAGATACGACCATCCAGGGGGAAGGTTCCTCAGGACGGGGGCTTCTCTTGAGCCTCTCATTAGGAAATCTTTGATAGATATGCTATTTTGCAGGGTCTATAATTGTATACACAAATCATCATGTATGTGCACTTTTCAATGTGCATTCTGGGGTGCATTTCAGTGCATTCTACCTGGATGTGGTGCACCTCGGAATCCTTAAATAATTACTGAGGTAAAACCCTTTTTTCCCCCTAACCGTGTTTGGCTTTTAATTTTAAAACCAGGAAAAGGCAACGGTATCCTCCCACTATTTTCGCTGGATTTAAAACAGATTTTGCAGCCATGGGCTGAATCAGATCAGTTTGCAGAAACAAGAAAAAATCCTCATTGTCTTTGAGATGAGTGAGGTGATGTCCTGCCAGTGAGGCTGCTGACCAGCCCATGGGATGTAGAGAGGCCGACGAGGACAAGGCTGCCCTTCCCCTCAGCACATCAAATCAGAAGGTGGATATCTAGGGAGGGAATGGAAATTATGTGGCCTGGTTACCGCATTTTTTTGTTGCCATGAAAGTAGCAACATAAAACCCAGGTATAGACTTTTACATCAACAGCCAGTAAAGACAAGGCGGCAAAAGCTGCAGAAGGGATTTTGTGAGCAGTTATGAACCACAGAGCCAGTGCTCAAAACTGAATTCAGTTTGTGAAATATTTGGAAGCCAGAAGAGAGAAAAAAAAAAAAACAAAGCCAAGCAGGATTACTTTGGAATGCAATGCAGTGACTATGATTGTCAACCTATTTTCAATTATAAATTCCTTAAGACATCTCATATGTCTTGTCCTATTTACAGCAGAGCAGCCATCATGCAATTAGCCTTCAACAATGCCTAAATGATGAGCATGAAATTAAAGCTATGAGTAAACTAGACTGGAATAATAACTATAATCACAAAGAAACAAAAACTGAAATAACTGCAGGTAGGTTGTCAGGGACAACTCAAAGACAAGCATGTCTCCCATGTAAAATGCGAACATGTTTTAAAAGGGAGGAGTTTTAACACACTGTGAAATTGAAGCGATTAAAGAGATTGAATAAATTGCCTATTTTACTCACAGTAAGATGTAACTGCTAAGGAATGGCAAATCTGATAGGCCTTTATGCATATCCTCACCAGTACACATATTCTGAAGGTTTTTGAACTGCAGTCTGTGATCCAAACCTGTATTCATCTGGCTGCCGCTCTGAGCTACAACACACATAGAAAATACACTAATAGAGACTGTGACTTATAATAAAAGCATTAAATACCCTGGTTTGGGTCACAGAAATAATGGTTATAACAAATCCATATTATTGATGATAAATTCCTATGTCATTCATTTATAAATTGAAATATGTAATTATGGGTCCAGTGCATTTCAGAAGAGTTGCATTAAAAGTGAATTGCTACATCTGTTTTATGAGTGACCTGCATGCGATATATATGCAGTTTTTTCTTTTATTTAAAGAAAAACAACTTTCTATAAGTGCTTTTTTCTTTTCAGACTGATTTTTCTGTTCATTATTGCTGACCAAGGACATTCTGAAAACTCCTATATAAAGCACAAAGGCACCCTGACAATAGACACCCATATGTACCTGATAAATTCCACATGATTATCTAGTCTGTGGCTTGCGTTAATTATTGCTGATTTGCACAGGAGACTTCCAGCTGTCCAAAGTTAGAGTGCTGAAGAAAGCAAAGAGATTTTATCCACTTTTCTTAAAAAAAAAAAAAAAAAAAGAAAAGAAAAAAAGCAAGAAAAAACCAAGTCTGGTAACTGGCATTCATGAATAATTCAAGTTTACTGCCTTGGCTGAAATCCAGATGATTTCTGAATGGGTGGCCTGGCTGTATCCCACAGAATGATGATACTTCATCATAAGAAAAGTATTCCCAGGACATAGAAAGGTATGAATGGCATGCTAATATGACTGTGATTGCATCAACTGCATCAGATTTCTTTCCTGTATTTTCCTGTACTGTACCCATGAGAAGGAATGAACACTAGCACTGTGAGAATCACTGGGCCAATATGCAAAGCCTATAGATTATCTACAAAATATATGCTCCAAGGGTAAATCTATTTCATTGCATTTTGACTGGTGATAGGTGTCTGGGAGACCTCATATTCTCATTTTTCCCTCAAACATTTTCCAGTTTCTGGGTGCTCTGTGAGGGTGATCAGGCTGTGGATGAAAGTTTTAGAGCTGGCTGGTGGGACACAGCTCTCTGTTGAATTTGTGAATGTTACTTTATACTGTGTAGAGGAACAGTGGACTAGAGATCATTTAGTCCACCTCTTCAATGGCAAAAAAAAAAAGATGTCAGAACAGCAAATCTGTCCGTAGGCTAAGTAAGCTCCCCAAGACAAAAGCCAAATAAAATGCAACACTTGGATGATGAAAAGACTGTAAGTGATGACCACACTGCTTGACTCAACTCAGTGGAGAAAGTGAGGAACAGAGAAGTTAAGGAGGTAAAAAGATTTCAGTTACAGCCCTACTGAGTGAAAGTAGACCTCAGTCTATATAAGGGAGAAGAAAACCTGGATTTGATTGGTATGAAATTTAGAATTCTGCAAGCTAGCACAAGTGTGGCTCTGCCTCACCCTTTTGCTCATTTCAGTACACCATCACACTTCCCTTCGCTAACACTCCCTTTATTCCTATATTTACAGCAAGTAATGAAATATTCCCAGCATATATTTGAATAGAGCATTCTGCCTTTCTGACAATGTCTCCAACAATCATTGGCACTTCCTCCCAAAAAATGTCTGGAAAAGCTTTTGGCTATACATCAAATTTAGTGTCTGCCATCACTGAGACAGCACAGTGGCTGCTGCTTTCACTGCTCATTTTGACTCCCATGGTTTCACATCATGCCTACAGCTGACCTCCACCACACATATGGGCCTGTTACTTGCAACACACTGATTCACTTCAACTTCTGAAGTGTAATTTGCCTTACTCGAAAGGCAAAAATGAACAGCAGTGGCATGAGAAAAACTATGGTTGTGTGACTTGGTACAGAAATGTCATTTGTAGCAGTAACATTTGTTCTAACGGAACATATGGAGAATGGAGAAAGTATTTTTGCATTGTATCAACATTAATAACAACATTGGTACCCTAAAATATTGCACCAGGATGAGTTCTTCTGAGTCACCTATGTAAGAGTTAGTCAGCAATACTCAGCAGAGCTGGCTTAAGTAGAAATAAGTGTGGGAAGGGAGCTATCACAGTGAAGGCTATCACAGCTGACAAGTCCATCACTCAGGCATTCATCTTTTTTACTAACATGATAGGAAATGTAGGATACTTTGAAGCTTCATCATGCCACGAGTTAACATTTACAGAAGCTGCTGGAGTTCACAGCCAAGCCTCACCATGACATACCATCTTCAAATAAAGATTAGGAGTATCACATGGACTGATTCTCCAGAGCCTCTCTGTAGGTAAGAATTGGTTGCAGATGGAATGCAGGCTAGTTAGGCCACAGTACTAAACATGACTGAAGCTGGAGAATTTATAGGAGAAAAGTGGGAATTAATAATGATCTACATAACCAGTTTGCACTTGCTTCATTGTTCATGAGGTGCTTGGCTCCTAACCACCCTTAACACCTCTGACCATTTTTTTCTAGATAAATTGTTTAAAAACTTGCCACAGTCACTGTTGAAAGCATTCCCCTGAAGGAAAGTCAGTTGTAGAATAAGCTTTGTAAGCTGTACTCTTAGCACGCTTAACACAAGTTTTTGTCAGGACTTCATTAGAGACAACAGCTGTAGATCAAGTTTTAAAGCATCACTAATACAACAGTGGTCCAAGTCTCACCCAGAGATCTGGAAAAGTTCCGTTGAACATTCTAGTTCTAATGCTTTCATGTTTTACTTGAGAGCCAGTCCCAGCCTCTATGCCCCCAAGGAGACCAAACAGCCTGATATCGAACACCTAATTCCTCGGGTACAGCTGTAAGCATCCCACACTTCTCTCCTCTGGAGAGACAGCTGCTGTGACCAGGCTGTTTCCTTTTCCCAACCTCACCTGTGGGAACTAAGTGCTCTACAGTTTGGGGCTATCAAGTGGCACTTGTTATCGAGACCTGATCCAAGATACCACTGGTCTGGTGGTGTGAGCTATTTCTCCTGTGTTACTCACTCCTTATTCTGCTAGCCCATCTCTCCCAGGAGCACCACCAGCTGCACATCTACAGAGACAAAGCAGGTCCCAGGCCAGGCCAGGAATTCAGTTCACTGAGATCCAGATTGGGGGTGGCTGTAGAAGTAACTGTGGATCAGCACTTCTCCAGTATAGTTCAGATGGGGACAAAGGCCTCAGAGCTGAGTTTAAATAGCACCCAAGGGTATGGGTGGAGGCTCTAGGGGAAACTGATCAGGGTAATTAAGGTCTATTTCTGTCCCCAGTGCCCTTACAGAAACCTTCTCCAGTACAGTAAAATTTCAGATTTTCCTATCTTCCTCCAACTGGAACCCTGTTCAATTTTGGGCACATCACTTCTCGTTTAGGCTTCTGCTGAGGAATATTCACATTTTTGTCCATCCTACCATCCACAGATCTGTGTTCATATGTTTTAGAAATTATTGGTACTGCTTAGCAATGGACTAGTAATGGAGAGAAGGTGAAATTGAAAACATTCCCCATATGCTGATATGTAACTCCAAAGCAACCAGCTCTAAGGTACATGTCTTTCTCCCCTGAAGTGCTGCAAACTGAATGCTGATGGACATGGAGTACAGGAGCAGCTGGACTGTGCTCCTAGTGCCCAGTTCTAATTGGATGAGAAGCATCAGTCCTTTTCCTGTGGACTGCCGCTCTGTTTCAGATTTAGACCTACCTCTGTCACCAGGACTAGTCAGAGAGTACAGCACCATCCAAAACATGGCTGAAGCATTTGCATTTAGAGCATGAATCCCTGTGTCCCTTTCTAATGCAGCAGGACAGCCCATGTCCTTGGAGCATCCCTGTGGGAACACCTTGATGATCCCCTTCATCTGCTCCAGCCATAGCCTGTCCCTGGATGCAGTAGTTCCCCTCTGCTGTGACTGCCTTTGTACCTAAAAAGCTGACGTTTGGCCACAGAACTGCTGGTACTGTCACCGGTGGGAAAACAGGGCAGCAGGTGAAGGATGTGCACTCGCTGCTTCACGGCTTTACATGTCTCTCAGCTGAAAGTGCTACCAACCCCTAATCTGCCTTCCTGACCACTGTGAATGGGGAAGAAGAGCTTAACTTTAATACTTTAACACTGAATGACAGTGTGCCTGTAAGACAGTGGTGGTGCTGGGAGGAACTAATGCCATTAATTAATTACCATTACTGTGCAAATTATTGATTAAAGACCTTTTATAAAGAAGAGTTTTATCTCTTCTTCATCTCAGTTTTCTGCCTTTTCTATAGTAGTGTTAGCGTAGAAACACATAATCACGGTATGATTATATGCAGGTGCTTTTATTGGAGAGCTCTGGGAATCGGGGTACAGACCCAAATCTGATTCCGACATGGATTCGGGATGGATACATTTTTATACTCTTTCCTTACATAACTGTTGTATAATCATATATTAATTATTAACTTTATATTGTTCTGTTGTTCTATTGTTTTCACCGGAGCATGAGTTTTAAGCCCCCTCCTCACAACATTTCTCAAGTTTGTTGTTCCTTTCTCGTGATTCTTGTTGTGATTAAACAATTATTTTTAATTACATTTAATTACTAAGCAATCATCACGTTTAACTTTATCAGCTACCATACAGGTGGGTACACAGGTGCAGGTTCACATGATTGTAGCAAAGGCAATGCCCACTCCCGTTCCCGAGGCCTACTTTAGCTACCACGATTTTAGAAACATTTTAACCCTATGCTATCAGTAGGAGGAGAAAAATGTGCAGTTTTTGTCATCGTTCCTTTCCTTTAAAAATCTGTTTTCTGTAACTTTTGAGCTTTTCTCCACCTTTTAAGTTTTTCTCCCCTTATTTTTTCCCTTTGTTTAGCAGTGTGCTAAGACAGGGAAAGGATATAAGGCGAGATAAAAAGCATGTGAGAGAGGGAATACTAGACAGAATACAAAAGACTGTTTCACATGAAAATTTTTGCAAACTGTGATGGACACACAAAATTACTTCCTTTCAAAATCTGTAGACTGAAAAGGACTTTAAAAATACCCCATTTTAAAAATATTTATTATTTTCTACCAATTTTGTTATCAGTGTTTCCAGGGATGCATTTGTGTAATAATGACTTTTCAAATGATAAAATCCTGTAAGAAGCAGCCTCATCTGATCAGAATTTCCGAGAAAGGTAGATAATGTCTTCATTGTGCTCAGGTTCTTATGTTCCCAGCTTTCACTTTAATAAACATCTCTCAGATCAATTCTTACAGGTGTGAAATACAGGAATAGTAAAGGAGTAGAAATAATCACTTGGTTACTTTTGAATATAACCAATCCACGTGAAATATTGCATTGTGACAAGTAAAGAAGGGGTAACATGAAAGCAGTTACATTTTTTTAATAAACCAGCATTAAGGTACATGAAAGCAGTATGAGTTATATTATCATGGAAAGCAATATTATCATGCTGAGTTACACCATGAATACCAAGTATGTATTTCTTCTCCTTGCATCAAGGTATTTCAAAGAATCTTTGACACATGAAGCTTGTTTAAAAGGCCTAGAGCCTCAAGCAGCATAAATAGAGCTGCCTCCTTGCAATTAATGGAGCTGTGTCAGATCTTATCACAGACTATGTGACCTTATTTTTTATGAGGAATGAGTAAGCTGAAATTTTCTGTCTGCAGTTCTAGCATGTTGTCATATTTCTGCACAAAGCTCTACATTGTGATTCAGGACTTCCAAATCTTCTGAGGAGACATGAAATAAATCTCCTGTGGTTTGTGCTCCTTAAACATTCCTCAGGACATTTATTAAGAATTCAGGTGTGAACCAAACCACTGTGGCCCCTGTCACTTTATACTGAGTCTCCTCCTGTACTTAAACTCTGTTGTTAAAGATGTATCTGACGACAAAGTCACTTTTCAGCTGCACACATGTCATACTCCGGCTGGTTTCAGGCGAGGGTAAGGAAATGTGCACAGGCTCTGCACAGATGGACTTTTGCCTTTATTTGTAGCCCTACTGACTCAACCCAGTTGACACAGGATTGCCCACAGGTCTGAGCTCTATGGTCAATTGTGACAGTCCTGCCTTCTGTGTGCTTCAGGACCTTTCAACACGAAAGATGTTAAATGGTATACGAAGTAGCATAAATTGGTCCCTAAATTATTATGGGCTCCTGAGCAGGGAGACTTCCAGGGATAAAGGAATGAAAACTGGACTCTCCTGAGCTTGCAAATGAAAAAGAAGCCACCTGAAGAGTAGGCAAGTCCAAGCTAATCTGCTGAGGAACTGCAGAGTAGGTTTGCCTGACACTGCCATTGCTACTGGAACTGCAACTGAACATCTGAAATTTCATGTGAATGGCTGAGACCTTTTAACATGGATTACTGCCATTCATATGGAATTGCATAAAAGGCTTTGGAATGAAAGCTAATTGAAGCTAAAGGAAGCAGCAGAGTAAACAAATGTATCCTAATCCTTACCAAAAGGATTGCTCTGGTTTTTTGGCCTCATTTGAGTTCTAATTCAAAGTTTTGTTTAACTACAATTGCTATTTTTAAACCAAATTTCAGACAATATTTTAACAGGCATTGAAATGCTGAGTGTATTTTTTGTGTAGGGACAAGCCATGAGAAGCACCAAATGAATTCCTACTGGTGAGGAAAGCAGCTTACATGCAAAGTAGCCAAGGACACTTGACTGTGACAAAAATGCATGCATATCATTAGACAACTCAGAATTGGATGTTTTCCCCAGCTGAAGGTATGCAATTCCTTCTCCCTTTTTCCCACAGCAGCTTTGTGTTGATTCAATAGATTTGATTTGTGTGGAGTGGCATTTGCCAAGTTTGTGTGCAACTTTTTAACTACTGCCCTGGGTCCCAAAGATTAAGGAAGGTCTTTCATTCAAGATCTAGGTCAGCTCATCTTCAGCTATCAGATGTGATTCTGATGCATTCAATTGATACACTCAGGTATTTTCTTCCATGATACTGGCTTCATGGTTCTGTCCTAAACAACTTATTTTTCCAATCTTCAGGAGCTATGATCTACCTCACCTTAGTTGCTGAGATCTAGGTCTCTCAGCTGGTCTGGGGACAGTGAAACAGTGGATGCATAAGTGGATGCCTGTCCTTTCAGGAAAAGTGAAAGGATTACTGAAAGTGAGAAAAGGGAAGGAGAAAGACATCATAGTTAAGTTATTTTTCCAGATTTTGTACGGTCTGTATTTGATCAAAACAGGCACAGCCACCCTTGAATGTAAAAATAGGGCATAGAAGTAAGAAAGTCAGTCTTTGGTCCAAACTGAAGTGTTTCGGCAAACAGGGACAAAGCAAATATATGAGAAAGATGTTGAAGAGAAGGTATGGTTTTAGCCCTAGGAACATTAACCATGCTTGCAAAAGGATGCCAGAAAGATAATGTCATAGAGCTCAAGCCATGTACTAAACAAACAGCAACAACATGGCTGAAGGTACTACTCTACTGAAGTGGAGATAAAGATGATTTCCAGGGCAAGATGGGTAATCTAGCCATGGGCACAGAAATGCTTTTCATTTAGAAGTGAAAATATTAAAACAAATATTTAGGAAGCAAGAGTCATTATAGGCTTTAAAAGGCACACAGGAATGTTAAATTCTTTCTGGATTTTCCTTAAATCCCAAACAAGTGTCCAAATCATGTGTATGCTTTTAAATGTGATCAGTCTTATTAATCATGTTCTCACACAATACCAAATTGAAATGACCAGAAAGTTGAGCATAAATGTGTAGAGCAGTTTGGCTTTCGCCATGGCTCCTTTCGTCACTTTATATGATGGCTTAGAGGGTTCAGAAATAACCATGATCACAAAAAAACATGCTTCCATTGCCTCACTGCTGTAGGACAAGTATTTGATATCAGTCTGTGTATCTTCTTGGATTCTTCTTTTCTGGAAGCATTGCTGAATAAACCCAGGATTGTCTTAGCTGTATTTGCCTTGGGACAACTCACCTGCACAAGCTATTACAGCATATACATAAGAAAAGCAAGTGTTACTGCTGAGAACAAAAATATGAGCTATTGTCATTGTGAGTTTACAGAGGTACGTTCTGCAATAGCCTAAACGCCTCCTTGATCCATAACGTGTAAGTTTCAAGCTCATGCCAGCCTATCCAGCTGAGAAAACCCTGCCTCTGTCAACAAGGGTGTCGTAATTGTCTTTAGGATGAAATACTGGAACAATAAGCCCAGTAGGGAAAAGCTTTACAGCTTTCTGAAGGACACCTTGGACATTTTGAAATCCCTTCCAGTGTCAGAATAAACCCACAGCCACTGGGTGTGATAACTAATGCTGCTGAACAAAAAAATCAGGAACTACAGGGTAGTAGCAGGGAGCTAGAAGACACACTGCTTGCTGCAGAGGAAGAAAAAGAGGCATGAAAGCCACAGGCTGCCATAGCTGAGCAAATGAGAGCCTATCCAAGAGCAGCCAAAGGGAACACAACAAAGAGAGCAAAAAAACACCTTCCCATCCCATTTTCTCCAGGGATTGGAAGTGTAATAAGTCCTATTCTCTGCACTACTGCCATGCTTCAAATCAAAATCGGTTGATCAAATTGATGAATTGTTTACAAAAAA
Organism: Gymnorhina tibicen; assembly: GCA_013399875.1. NCBI lineage: Eukaryota > Metazoa > Chordata > Aves > Passeriformes > Artamidae > Gymnorhina > Gymnorhina tibicen. Next base: position 27,880 of record VXAZ01000272.1, on the reverse strand, counting down.
CTGGTGTCACCAAGTTTCTTCATCTGTGCCAAGTGCTTATGTTCCTTTTCTAAGCCCATGGTCAGGCCTCTTTGTTATCTCCAAAGCATGCCAGCATCCTACCCAGCTTTGATTTTTCATCTGTAAGGGAATATGAGGCACAAGCTGCCATACTGTGAGGCAGTTGCTGAGTTCTGGAGAAAACCAAGGCAGGATCTCATATCAGTTGCTACCCCAAGGTGAATGCAATCATGAACACTTATGATCAGGGCTCTCCAGGCTCTCCCAAAAAACTCTTTGTTGTTACTGCCTTGCTCTCCTCACCCCTTGCCTTTGGTTGGGGATCACCTTCCCTTTGCCCAACATGCACTGCTGGCACTGCCTGTGGGACCTGTGGCACTGCCAAGCTCTAGGGCTTGATATATTTGCCAGCCAGGGCCACAACAAGCCCATCTATCCTCATGTAGCCACCTGGTCTTGTGGCCATACCAAACCTGAGACCTAAGGTTTGAACCCTGATGTTTACACAGGGAGGTGCATGCACCTCCTTAGCACACAACATGAGCCTAACACACCGGCTGGGTTACTTTCAGGTCCCTCCTGGGCCATGTCCACCCACAACTCCATCAAAGAACAGGTGGCTTTGTCCTGCAAAGCAAAAGCACTGTGAGTCTGTTAGGTACAAGCCTCAGCACAGATGCCTCACTTGCTGCATCTGCATCCAGGAGCAGTGCAAATGTTTGGAGGAAGAGAGGAGAATGTGAAAAAATTATATGAGAACCGGACAAGGAAATTCTCTGAAGGCCAAACACTTGTCTCAGCGTTAGGGTAGACAAAATGGTAAGCATTGCACACATAGCCTGATGGACGTATTGATGCTCTTTGCTTTACCAGACCCGCATAAAGACCCAGGAGCTCCAGTCCCTCTTTCTAAGTCCCACTGAGGTGGTACAAGAAGGTCTTTTTTCAGATGAATCCTTGGGCCATGTCGTTTGGTTGAGAACAATGCTGTGTCCTCACTCTTGGACACCACAGCAGCAAATGCTGAGGGGAGTGTTTCTTCCCTCCCCTGATGCCCAGTTCCGGTGTAAAGCACCATGTTACTCCAGGCCGTTTCATTTTGTCATTTATGGCCGTGCTTTTGAATCCTCCTCCTTCTCCCTCCTACTGCCCCAGGTTTATTTTTCAGCATATGCTGAGACAAAGGCAGCCTGTCTTTCGCATTTGGGCTGCCTTTGGCAGGGACATAAACACAGCTGTTTTTCTAACAGTCAGAGAGAGGCAAAGGAGATGCAGGTTAGCAGGACCCCCTTGCTTTCCAATCCCTTTGAGTGCTGGAGCAAGAGAGAGGAATTGGAACACGTCAGTGTTGGACAGCCGCCAGTCTGGGTCACCATTCTCTCCAGGGTGTGACTATCTTTTTCCAGTAAAGGTAAAAATTAACTCATTGCTCGAGTCCTTTTCCCAATTTCCCTCATTCTGAAATGATTCAAATGAAGTGACCTCACATGACTGACTGTCTGGGGAAGCCCTCTCATTCCTGCAGCCTTGCTTTTACATGGTGTTAATTCAGACCAGGTGACACATTATGAAGGCACTTAACTTCAAATTGTCCCAGTGACATTCATTGCATTTTTATTTACTGAACACTGGAAGTAAATGCACATTTGTGTTCTTCAGACTGGAATCGTATTGAAGAGTTGGAAAAAAAATGAATCATAGCTCTAATGGGAATAAATTGAGCCTCTGTCACTATTAATACAAAGACAAGATATTCTTTCTCACTTATTCACTTTTAGTAACAGAGCAATCCACAATAAAACCTATTCTTGTGTTTGCAAACATCTGAACAACTCCTCTGAAAACACAAAAATTGCTTACTGTGCATGCAGTCCTACTCTTTTCTCTCCATTCTTACATGTGCCTTGTGATCTGGACAAACAATTTCACACCACAGTTCAGTCATTCTGATTCCAAAAAGAATCAAACTATACTTGCAGCCTTATTTGTTCCATAAATTTTCTGTTCATTTTCCTTTAATTCTAATGCTTTTAACTCTTCCTCAGGGGGAGATCTGTCCTTGCATAGCATTAAAGTCAGATGCATATTGTGCATAGCAAATTCCAGGACACATTCTGGCTTGCTGGTACCGGAGCGAGAAGCCTCTCAGAACACACTAAGTAACTATAAGCTAAGAATAATGCAAACTTGTAGCCCTCTCTCACTACAGGCCCTGGTAAAAGCTCTGGAAAAACAGTGACACAGGGAGGCCAATGAGTGTGTCATAACCTGGCTTGGTCCCCCAACTCCAGGGAGACCCTCCTGTACTCTGTCTCATGGGAGCATGCTCAAGGCCAATGGGTGCCCTTCACTGGGAGTGGGGGCTGACAGCTGCTCTCCTGGGGACCCTTCTCCTGGGCCATGGCACCTTCCAGAAAGGCTATTCCTGCAGGAAAGTGCTCTTGGCCTCCCTGAGGGGGTCAGGGGCTCTTGCTTAGGGTCATCCCCTAACATCTTGAAGTTCATGACCAAAGACACCAATGGTCCCTGGCCCAAGGATGGACTCTGAGGGGTCAGGAAGCAGCCTGGTGTGGGGGCTGAGCCCAGCATAGGCTGTGCCCTGCCCTCACCCCTGCAGTGTGCTTTTGGAAAGCCCAAAATCAATTTTTTCTTCATTAAATCAGATACCTCAAGAAACCAGGCTCTTTTACTTTTTGCTTTCCCTAAATTTAAAAGTATTTTTTCTGGACAATAAAAGCAACATTTATTTCATGCAAAATATTGACTTCACCACTCCTGCTTCAATTGATGATAACATTTTTTCAAAGGCATTTATCTAACCATAGCTTTTTAAGTAAATCCACAATGCAGTTGGATAATTACAGTATAGCAGATCTAGTTAAGTCAGAGCATCTAAAAACAGTGCTGCTGAAATCAGGAAACAGCTAGTTTGGAGATACCTTCTATTTTCTAGTAAAAAAAAAAGTGAGAAACCTACTGTTCTGGGCCCAGTAAACAGCCTTTAAATACAGTCCTGAAGAAGTGGTTGTGGATGACTCTGCCAGGAAATGAATGGAAGGACAAAATTCAGCAAGAAGTACAGGCACATTTACCAAGTAAAATCATTAGCTGATGTTATTTTAGAAATTAGTTTATATAAATGCACAAAAAGTGCATTTTTCTGCCTCAAGAGGCTGTAAATGCTGGCACAAGCAGGTATTTTCCATTTCATTCTCTTTACCATTGCTTTGGTGCTCAAAAGTCCCACAAGCAATCAGAGAAAGGAAATCCACAATAAAAAAAGTCTGTGCTTTGAAAGGTTGGAGAAAATCTCTGAGAGCAAGTCCAACCTTTGACTGATCAACACCTTGTTAACTGGACCATGGCACTTACTGTCACATTCTTTCTTCAGTTTTGATTAATTCCCCACGAGTGTTTGTGGGAGAAGTACTATTTTGATTGTGAATCTTCTGTAGCTTCTGCTCCTCTTCTCCCCCATGTTTTTATACCAGAATGTGATAAATGATGATGCTGATCCCTCTGAGACTCAGTATCATATCTTCCTGGCAACCCTGATAGTCTTCTGGTGGCAACTGATCACTAAACAACACTCTCAACCATCTGTCTCCTGAGCAGTGTCCAAATCTGATGGTATAACAATATTTTTTCTACAGCAACACTTTGGCATGTTCTCCTGTCAATATATCTAGGTTAGGCCAAGTTACACAATACTCCTCTGACTTTTGGAAAGGAGAAATGGTCTTTTCCATTGAAAACTGTCCAAGTGTTTTCATTATTTTACTTTTCTTCTCAGATATCTGTGAACCATGAGTTTGAGTGTCAATGACTATTACAGTGATCAGTCATTGTGAACAAAGCAATGACACCCTGGCTGATGTCACTGCCAACCAGAACACTTCAACAGGACAGACAGAGACAGCTTTTTGATAGTAATTTCTAGGAAGTAGGAGCTAAGTCAGATTCTCACTTCTGCATGTTTTCAGCCTCCACAACAGCTGTGCCAGTTTCCTTGACATCCCAAAGATGTCAGCCAAATAACTTCCCCAAGTATCTCTGATACATATGTATTCTTTAAGCCCTTTGATATATAGCATTTGCATGTATACATTTGCATAGCAGACAGCTGTGGTCTGCTATGCAAATGTAGGGCAAAAGGGCTGATGGGCAGGTAAGGAAACATGTCAAATCACTTTACCCAGCTTTCCTCTTGCTATGGGCTTATTGTGCACCTAAAGAATCTGATTTTGTTCTGCCAGTATAGGCTTTATTCAATAAAATAGGTAAAATTAGGTCAAAATATGCATCCAGGTTTATATGCATACAGAAGAATAAAAATGTTGCTGCTGGTGATGATGATAAAACCTATTTTCACAGTCCTAACTGTGGCACCTCAGTTGACTTCTTCCTGCTCATTCTTTTAAATGCCATGGGATAATGCAGCTTTTTCTATTTGTTGATAAAATCAAAATGTTTGCAGAGCTCCTTGGGCTCCCTGTACAAACAGTGCTATTTCTGGTCCCTTCCCCACAAACGGCATAAAAACTCAAAGAAAATGACATCAAAGTACTGACTTCATAGGACTTCCCTTATTTGTTAAAATCATATTGGTTTTGCCACCAAAGAGAGGAACTTCATTACAGCTGGTCCCACAGATACTCGACTTTCCATCTATGGACAAATACATACATTTTTATGTATCACATCTGCAGTACAGAGGCGTGAGAGATGTCCTGCAAGGCTTTAGATTATCTATTTGAGCTCAGTGAGCTGTGGGTGAAATCGAATACATCAACCATTCTTTGTAGATGTATAACCCAAATTACATTATACATACAAATGAAGCCATATAATTTGGGAACTGCACTCAGTATTAGCCATATTGGTCCAAAAGAATTAAACAAAACCAATGCAAAAGTCAAATGATAAATCAGAAGAAAGAATGGGAATTGTTCTATGGAGATGGAAGATACCAGTTTTGTAACTTCTTATAAGAACATTGTGCTTCCAGGCTGAATAATTTATCTCTGCGGTCCCAGTAGGAAAACCTTGATTTTGAATTACAGGAAGATGAAAATAAATACTATTCAGAGACTGCCTAATACAAAAGGCATTGGGATGTCATATCGCAAAAGAGGAGAATTTGAAATGTGTTTAGTAAGAGGAAAATCAATTAAGCCAATGTTCTTTCTAAGCATTTGTCTGTTTTTTTAAAAGATTAAACCTTTCTTTGCTTTGAATTTATACTTGTGTCTGGACATTATCCATAGAGCTGAATAAAGGAGAAGAAACCCACAAATTACAGTAATTTTGCATCAAATACCAAAACCCATAGTTTTAATTCAACATGTTAGAGAATTTCAACTTCACCAGAAAGTCAGCTCCATTGAGTTTTGGGGTCTGAAGCACTTCTCAAAGCTATTTCCTTTTGGCATGCTAGTTGGAGGCTGATATTTAGGCCCCAAATTATTTTTTCAAGTTGGTTAAATGAAAAGTTTTAAAATATAAATTCATTTTCTTCTCAAAAACTCAAATGTTCATGAAAAGTATTTTCAATGGGAAATTTAAAATAATTTAGCTTGATTGATATTAAATCTGACTATTATTAGGCCTTCTCATCTTCTTTGGGAATCCATTCAAACAAACCTTCATTCTGCTGCAGAGCAAGAATGTATAGAGATACGTCAGATCCTAAAAATCTCATTGCAAACAGCTTGTTACCAAAATTTTCACTCATCAGGCAGCAACAGAAGTGTGCGTTATTGGTTCATTTTTCACATTTTTGGGAGCATGCAAGTCCAGCTGTTTTAGAAAATGGATCAGCCTCTCAGGGGCTGTAGCACCATCAGCCTGAGGTGTTGTTGTCCCAAAACCCAGCATACCCTCAGCTTTCCAGCAAGTTTCCCAAAGCCTCAAGGTCCTTCAGACTCCCACCTAGACCTTATACCATGTGCTTGGCAGGCGGACACCTTCCCAGCCCCAGGCTCCTTGGAAAAGAGTTCCCTTGTCCTTTGGCACATGAGCTGTGGAGAAAGCTTAGCCACCTCTTAGTCAAAGGATTTTTCAATGTTTTTCTGTTTTCAGGGCTTAATTTGGGATTAGAGGGTTAGAAGGAAGAGAGAATGTTACTACCATCACTAAACAGTAATTCATCTTCTATAACCTTAAAAATGCATCAGGAAATATTTTACCATTGCTCTTTTTCTGAGTTGGAAATATGGTAACAAGGTTATTGTACTCCACCATCCACTCCAGAGAACAAATGCAATTCTACCCATTGTTTCCCCTCTTAATTTTGCCTTTTCCCTTAAAGCAAAGTACAAATTACAGTATTCAAAGGTTAAATATAATGAAGGTCTTATTCTCTGCTACATGAAGGACAGAATCACCACTTCTTGCAAAGTCTTTCACTGACCAAGGTTTTGTTACTCTGGTGACTTCTGCCACCATTTGCTTTGATATTTGCAGTATGACAGTGTGTCAAAAGATTTAAACAAAAAAAAAAACCAACACAAAAGATCCACCCATTCCCTCACCTTCCTAAAGGAGGTTTTCATTCTCCTGTTGCCTGTTTTAAGGGCAGCTTATAAAGGGGGAAATGGTGTTCTCAGTTTCATAATAATCCATTTGTAGCAGAAAAAAGATATTTCATGTTGACAAATCCTGAGCATCTTTATCCCACTCCAGCTATTTCTCTCAGGTATTTTCTTTGGTGGACACAACCTTTTCCAGGGCACACGGTGGCAAGTGGGACTCTGCAAACCCTGAGGGGCTGGTGCAGCAAAGACAGGACAGGCATTTGTACTCTTAAAAAAGAAAAATAGATGAACAGAAAGATCTTCATTAGAAAGAGGGTGTTTGAGTAGTACAGACACAGGCGCACTGAATCCATCTGTGTTGCAAGAGAGAGACTTGGGTCTGATGGCAGATTTGACAGAAGTATTGTGATAGGTTGTCTCTACGTGGCTGCCCTCTTCCCCCACCCCTAGTCCTAACCACTCCCTCAGATTTCTCCCATTGGTTTTGTTACCCCAACTCTGCCCTTGTACTGCCCCTATGCTCTGAGACCATTCCTCCATGTGCTCTCTCCACACCCCTCTTCCCCAAGATAGGGACTCCAGGCCATATGCTCGCTGTCTCTCTGCCTCTGGGGATCAGCGAGTCACCAGCCTCTCTCCCTCTGCCTTGAGCACCACACCATGTGCTGGCACTCTGCCTTTGGGGGCCAGCACATGTGCTGGTCCTAGATTTTTGGGAGTTAGCATGGAATAAAGACATTCTGCAGTCTCCATGCGATAGAGCCTTCTTGCTTCCTTTATCGCCACCATGTTGCGGAGTCGACAACTAGCTGGGACAGCGTGGGCAGCCCAGAAGGGCTACGGGAAGCAGAACAGCCGCTCTCCCCAAGATGGCCTTGCAGCGCTCTCCGGGAAGGTTGCAGCTTGCCATACCAACGCAGGAAACTACGCACCGCAACAACAGGTCACATCAGTTCTTTGGTTATCCTGGTCAGCTGTGACACCTCCGTGCAGGTTTTCCCTGAAAAAATGTGATGCAGAGGGTAGAAGCAGTTTTACTGTTATACTATACATATCTACTAGAAAATACTTTTATTTTCTCATCTACATAACTGATGGTCATTACGAGATGTAGGAATAGTAGTATATATTTTATGGCAGAAAATAATCAGAAAGAAGGACGTACCACTGAGCAGTCAGCACATTTTTTTAGATGTGCCTCAGCCCTGCACAAGACCATGCTAAAGGTTCCTGTTTCAGCACGTCTCTGGAGATCCTGTGCAGGCTGTCCTGGCTGCAGGGTGGCACAGCCACACTGTAACCCCTGCTGTCCCCAACTACGCCATCAGCCTTGAACTGGGGATGGATCTCCTGTCACTCGTATGTGGACTTGGGCTCTGCTGGTCCCGACACAATCTTCTGGCCCACAGAATCATGGAATCAAGGGTGGAAGAGACCTTCAAGGTCATGTACTCCAACTGTCCCAGTACTGCCACTGTAACCCCTAAATCACTAAACCACATCACCCTCTGCCAGGTCCAGACAGCTCTCGAACACCTCCAGGAATGGTGACTCCAACACATCTCTGGGCAGCCCCTAACTGTGCCTGAATCCCTGAAAAGTGAAAAAAAAATTTCTAGTATCTAATCTGAATCTTCCCTGTCTCAGCTTAAGGCTATTTCCTCTGGTCCTCTCACTGCAGGCATGGCAGAGAACAGCTCCACCTCACTCTGCCCTCCTGTCAGGGAGTTGTGGAGAGCAATGAGGTTCTTCCTGAGCCTCCTTTTCGCCAGACTAAAAACCCCCAGCTCCTTCAGCCGCCCCTCACCAGACGTATTTTCTAGACCCTTCACAAGGCTTGTTTCCCTTTCCTGGACAAGCTCCACCTCAATGTCCTTTTTGAAGTGAGGGGCCCAGAAATGTACACCGGACTCAAGGTGTGACCTCAGCAGTGCCCAGTACAGGGGACAGTCACTGCTGCCACACCATGGCTGGGACAGCCCGGGTACGATTGGCCTTTTGCCCACCTGGGCACACCTGGCCTCATGTTCAGCCATGGCCCAGCCCAGCTTCAGCCTGCCTCCAAGGAGGTCCTTCTACCTCAGTCACTGCTTTTTTCCCCGCCTGAAATCACTTCTGCTGTGGCAGAGTACAGTATGATGCTGTGAAAAACCCATTCCCACTCCAAATTACTATGGCTGTTCTGACCAGCTGCCCTCCAAGAAGCTCTTCAGCTCAGCAGAACTCTCTGGTATTTTTCCAGGTTGCCTTCCAAAAATCAGCAGCCACCTTGTCTGGGTGGGAGAAAAAAGCTAGAACAAAGCCCAAATATTCCTAGGCAAAATTCAGACATCCTGCAGGTATTTTGCTCTATCACCTCTGGCTTGTGAAAGGGGCTTGTGGCCACTCGAGAGTGCCAGGGCACAGAAACCGCTATTACAGAGACACCTTGGTTTTTTGGTCATAACACCCAGCACACCCCAGATGGAGGCTGGGGATTTCTCTTCTTTAGAGACCTGGATTGTGTTACTGGGAAGCCGGGAATTTTTGGATGATCCTGTACCAAACCAGTGAGTACGTCTGAGAGCAGAGGACCTTCTTAGCTACTCATGTCACAGACAGGAAATCACCCATGTGGTGCCTGCTTGCACAGGCTGAATGAGAGAATGTCCAAACTGATCCTTACACTCTTAATAAGAAAAAACTCCTCCGTTTCTGTTCTGGAAAATCTGATGGAAGGTTATTAGATGCTTTCATAGATTTAAAAGTGACTGATGAAGTAATAGGAAACAAAGGATTAGAAAACAGATTATTGTTAGAGTGGGGAGAGGTTAATGGAGAGTTCAGACATCAGGGCACTTAGTATTAGATTATTTATTAATAACTTGATGGAGAAAATTGGGAGGAAGATGGCAGACAGCAGGGCAAGCAGAAGCAAGTTTGTTTCACTTGAAAGGCCACAGAGGAGAGACAAAAACATTTGCAATGACTACAGTTAAGAATTTAATATTGTTGAGAAGTATGTTATATCATAATAGATATTAATATATTTAATCTATTGGGGAATATTCATCAACAGAAATCTAGGAATTCCACTCTTTGAAGTACAAAATTACATGTTGGAAAATATTTATGTTTAGCTACATTGCCAAAGCACTCTATAGACACCATTTGTAGGATCAAACAAATGCAGGAGAGAAAAAGACTCCTTGTGCATCAGACATTTGTATATGCTACAGACCTGCATACTAATATGTATCCCAAATATTTATCTGAAAGGCTGGAGGCTCAAGTGAAGGACTGCGTGTTGGTTTCAACTCTCAGTTTACCTGGATTTTCATAGCAGATGAGATCTGATAGAGAAGAAAACCAAACTATAAATAAACAAATAACCACAAAGCAACATCTCCCAGAAACTGTGCTCCCCATCCACCCTTATCAAGAAGTAGAAGCTCTGAATTGGTACAATCTTATGTTTCAGGAAAAAGTCACTGAAATGACATTTGGACTTTTTATATAGTATATTTTTTTAAATTACGAATATTCATGTAAAGCTTCTAAAACCCCTTTATTTACATAAAGTTTGTGGGGGGAATACGCCTAGAAGTTGAAATTTATGAGTGCATGGTTTGAGTATTAGGGCTTTAGAGAGTAATCCAAGGGATTTTGTGGATAATTTATTATAAATTATTATGCAACTCAGCTCAGCTGTTTAAATGCAGATTAAATGCTTACAGAATCTTGGCTCCTAAAGTTAATATTCTATAAGACCACGCAGACACAAAGGAGGGCAAGAATCTGTCTTGTGAAGAAAGCACTGTGCTTAAAATCCTTGCTTTTGAAAGGGGCTGGATTCTTTGCCACTGTGACTTTCAAATTAGGGTCCACAGATCAATCTGGGAATACACAGAGATTTTAAAGGGACCTGCAAAGCACAACTGTAAAAGTGGTTTATTCTTCACAGCACATTTGCCCCACTGAACCCACTATTGGACTTCTTAGGATTTCACAGATCAAAAAAAGATTTAGAATCAATGGTTTAACAAAAGAAAGTTAAACAGAAAACCAGAAAGAGTTCCATGTTTTCTCCAAAACATGCGTTCTCATGAGGGATTTCATCTGCATTCTGCCAAAAGTATTTTTAGGAGCATGTTTTGTAAATAAAATCACTACTTCAACAATAATTTGACTGTAATTTCTCTTTAGGCAAATGCCGTTGGAGAAGTGTTATTAATGCTGAGGCAAAACCACACTCCTTAAAAAGCAGGAGACAGTTTCCAGAGCAGTTCCTTCTGTATATTTGCACTTCCAGCTGCCTCAGCTCCCCTTGTTCCTCTTCATTGTTTTTCCCAAAAAGATTTTAGTTAAGTTCAAGAAACATGTGAGAAAAGTCGGAGGGAAAAAGAACTTTACCCTCTCAAGTGAAAATCGTTAAGCTAGACACTGTAGTAACAATAATTTTGAGAATTATTAAAGCATGGGGCAGACACAGCTAAATCATTTATGCTTTTAATTAATATTAACGTATTTCTTTTGCATTTTCAATTCAAAGGCTGCTCATATTCAGCCCCCTTCTTTGTGAGGTAAAATCAGGTTTACGAGCACTTGTCATGGCTCAGTGCCCAAATCACAATTTTATAAGTTACAAGGAAACAAGGGAGGAGCCCCAGGGCCATGCAGCACCTTAGTGACCAAGGGAGGAACAGAAGCAATGTCCTACTCATAAAGTAGAGCAACACTTAACCCCATTATCCTACCTATCACTGTCTTTGTACTGCAGAAGAAAGGGTGAGAAAAGACCCAGCTTTAACACTGCCTATATTTCATCATGGCATGTGCTTCTGATCTGCTAAGCCAGTGGATTGAAGGGATTGAGTGGATTCCAAAATAAAGCCTGTACAACAGCCATTGCTTAGCACAGGCCTTCTCTCTGAAAGCCGAGTGACGTCCTGACGATATGTTCAGCATGAGTTGCTTTTTTAACTAAACTCTCAAAAGCAAACCTTCAAGTACAGTAAGGAAGTACCATTCCAAGATGAATAAAATAATACTTGAAAATACCCATGTCCTGCAAAGGGTCATAGAATCATAGAACCATCTAGGTTGGAAAAGCCTCATCCTGCTCTCTTAGTTCTGTGACATCTCCCCTGGGCTTGTTCTCACTGATTATTTGTGCATTCATGAGAGTGCTGGCCTTAGAATGTTAAATAATGATGGTTATTACTAAGTACAACAAGTAGCATATACATTCTCTAATGAATATTTTGAATGTTGTACAAGGACGGAGTATCACATTTTCTCTATTTGAGGATTTATAATTTTCAGGAAACTGCTGTTATTGTATAGTCTAAACAAGCCTGATCTTCCACAGCAGTATCACTAAGGAGATGGCATGAAACCCTGTTTTGACATCCTAATCTAACTCAAAGCTGTAAAATCATGCACCCATAACAATAACTTTTTATGTCAAAACTGTACTGAAAAGTCCTGCTTTTTCCTCAAAGCATTCACAGCCATAGGCCAGCCATGCATATTGCATCAAGGAAATGATACTTCTAAAAGCACTACTGGGGGAATAACAGTCTTAGAAGTCTGAAAAATGTGGCTTTTTAAATTTAAAGCAAGTATGAGAATTTGGTCTTACGACATTTTCTTACTCCTGTAGAAACTAGGGTAAGTCAGTCAGTACTCAGTTGGGAGCCAGATTCGGAGGAGGGGATGTTAGTTTTTAAGCAGTAAAAATCTGAGTCATTTGGAAGCTTTGTTAGTATCCTTTTAGATTCTATATTTTGTCTAGAATATACTGGATATAACTATATATAAAATATAATAATATTATTGTATGATACGCAGAGTGGTATAAAATCCATATAACTAAATTAAAAATTAAAATAACCAGACAACAGATAATTAAGTGATGCTAAATAACACTTCGTGGCCCAGTGAGTAGTTTGTGATAATAGATTCTGACACAGTATTTTGACAGCGGTATATAAAAAAATGTTAAATACTCCTATTAATAATACTAACAACACACAGATGGTAAGAAAAGTCCAGAGATGACTAGCTCTCAAATGAATTCCAGTTTCAGAATCCCAATCCAGCTTTCTCTTCTCTTGCAATTTCCCTGTTCTGAACAGCAGTAGTTTAATTACTGAAACCCACTCTGTTAAAAGGGAAGCAGCTTTCTTTCACCATACCTGCCCTTGCCTTACGGACCCCTTCATGTCCTTCCCTTGCCCTTCTTACCACTCCATTGCTTTGCATTGATCTGCTCACCCATCCCCCACCTTGAGTTCCCTACCTCTTTTTTACTGGCTTTTGCCTTGCCTTGCCTCCTTCTGCTATGACTCTCATTGCCTTTCCTACCCTTCCCTTGTTTTGCCTTTCAACCCAGCCTTGCGCTTCTTTGCCATTCCTGACCATTGCTTCCCCTGTCTTAATGACTCTCAGTGCCCCTCCTACCACTTCATTGTGTTGCATTGCCTTGGTCAACCATTCCTTACTTTGGCTTCCCTACTACTTTTTTCCTGGCCTTGCCTTGCCTGCTCATTCTATGACTCTCATTGCCTTGCCTACCTCACATTTGCCTTGTCTTGCAAACCCAATCCCTGCCTTGCATTGCTCTGCAACCCTGTCAGACACTGAAAATAGTTCATGCTCCAAACACTGATATAAAGTTTTCAAGAAGCTACAACCACAGAAACTTCCTTGAAGAACTTTGGACTGTAAGTCAAACTACTGAGATTAGATAAAGGGAAAACCCATTATTTCATCAACCTCAGGCCAGGGGAGAAACAAAGAAAAGAATGTGAGCCAAACCCAGCAGCCATGCTAAGATTCATCCCTGGCTGAGTTTGGGGTGGGGGAGACCACAGTCTACAGAAGCCAGGTTTACACAGACTCCCTCCTGAAATGAGGCGGGGGGGAGAGGAGGTTTTCAGTGTAATCTCTGCTCAGAGACAGTGAACACCCATCCTCCCTTTTACTCAAACTGGCCCAGCTGTGGAACCCCCAACCCCACAGGCCACATCCACGGGACATTCACATGAGAGGCCGTGCACCACAGGACTGCACGTGATGCAACAAGATCCAGAGTCTGCTTTAAGAGACTGCGTCCCCTCCCCCAGGGGCACATGTCCAGACACTGCTACCTGGCTTGAGGGTATATAAACCCGTCGGATTCTATGCTTTTTGGGGGGACCTTCACCACCAAGAAGACCAGCTGGAAAGGATCAACGGAACATCATTGGGATCCATGGAATGGTGATATTTTCCTTATTCTGTCCCTGTCACTATCTTTCTGTCCCCACCTATTTTCTACCTCTTTCTTTCTTTCTCTCTCTCTCTCATATCTACCATCAAATAAAACCCTTACTATTGACTGGCATATGGTCTCGTTTGCACCTTAATTTGGGCAGAAGAATTTCAAAGAACCTTAATAATAATTGCATCTTAACAAACCCCTCTCTTGCCTTGCATTACCTTGCATGCCCATCCTGCACCTTGACCTGCCTACTGCTTTCTTCCCTGGCCTTGCTTTGCCTTTCTCCTCCCTTCCCTTGCCTTGCCTTTCCTACCCAGGTCTGTATATCCATGCCATTCCTGAGCATCCCTTTCTTTGCCTTGTTCTCTAGCCCTCGTGTTTATAAGTCTATTTTTGAAATGAGTCCCATTGTCCAACTCAATTCTTTCAGCATTGCCATGTCTCCACAGGACCTGTTTTTCAAGGCCCAAAATGGTGTTCCAGGCAGAGGCACAGGGTAGGTCTCCAGCCATCCAGTGGTCCCTTCTACCGTTGTGAGCATTTAACACTTGCTGTTTGTGGCAGTGTGATGCAATTGATCTGCCAGGCTTATGTTGATCCCCATACTTATGTTGGGACCACCGCCCACCATACCACAGGCACTTTACCCACTTGGACTTCTTGATCGCAGCGCATGTTTCACAATCATGGATTACCTAGGATATAGTATCCATGGTTAAGTCCACCCCTCAGTCATGAGCCCATCAGTATGTCACATCTCTTCCCTGATGACCTCAGGCACCATGGGCCCACCAAGCCAGAAATAACTCTCCCTTGTGTTGCCACAAGGATCTACCTGTGACACTTTAATATTGCCAGCCCAATCCACCTGTTTCTTGGTGCAATGCTCCTCATTAGCCCAACTATTAGGCACATGATGGACTTTCACAGTCAGTTTCTCTACCTGAACAGTGATGTCTTGCCATGCTTTGGCAGACCAGATGGGTTTCTCTCTGCCCTGCCAACTGGCCTTTTTCCATCGTGCCAGCCATCCCCCCAGAGTGTTTGCCATCATCCATGAGCCAGTATAGAGGTGGAGTGTTGGCCACTTCTATTGCTTAGCGATATCCGTAGACAGCTGGATGGCTTTCAGCTCTGCAACCTGACTTGATCGACCTTGTCCCTCAGTAACTTCAGCAACTCACCGAATAGCAGAGACCCTGGTCTGCACTTGCAAGGCATGCAAAATGTCCTCACTAAGTGCCTTTCTGAGCTTCTGATGACTGTCTCCAATCCTTTCTTCCAATTTCTGCATAAACTCCGTAAGGTCTGTTTCCATGGCTGAGACCTGGGCTCCTGTCAGGGCATATGTCTTCATATGTCTGGAGCCTTCTTGTCACAGCACCCACTGTCTCATTTTCCTCATCCCATTGCACCATCACTAGGAAGTGGAAGTATGCTTGTGGCCCGAGTCATGCGAGTTTCAATCACAGCAGTGTTGTACATGTTAAAAAGTCTGGACTTTAAGTGCCTTGGTCGTTATTTGAGAAAATGATCTCTAGCACAGGCAGTTCTCCCATGCATTGGATTCCTTGTTCTGTGGTTTTCCAAGGGCCTTGCTGCAGCTGGCAAGACCAAAATTCAGATTGCGCATTTGAAATTCCATACAGCCAAGCATTGCTCCCAGATGAAAGCGGCCAGGACAGACTGGTCTGCCCAGCCTTGGTCTCACATGGGCCACCTTTAATCTGCACCTAAACCACTGGGGCTATGTGCTTTCCTGCCTCTGGAAAAGAACTGTCTTTCTGGTCCCAGGGCCCAGGAGGAAATGTGGATTGCCTGTGCAAGATTCAGGCCCTGTAGGGATTGGTGCCAGACAAAAGCTACCTGGACAGATGGATCTGACTGGACATGACCTCCCCTGGGCTGCCTCTCATCTGCTCTTGACACACTGGGGGTATGGGAAGGCCTTGTGAGTCCTAGGAGAAGCAGGCAAGGCGAGGCCAGGAAATGCCAGGAGGAAAGGGGTCTTGAAGTCAACTTTGGGGAGGGATGGAGCAAGGTAATGCAAGGCAAGGAAGAGGTTGAAAGGCAAGGCAAGTAAAGTGGTGGCTTTGTGAGGCAAGGCAGGGCAAGGCAAGTGAGAGGCAGGCAAAGCAATGAGAGTCCTAGAAGGAGAAGGAAAGGCAAGGCTGCACCTGAAAATATGGGTAGGGAAGTCAAGTTGGGGCACGGGTGAGCAAGTCAGTGCAAGGCAAGGAGGGAAGGAAGTGCAAGAGAAGGCAGAGAGGCAGTGCTGGGTGTGGGAAAGCAAGGCAAAGCAAAGGAATGATCAGGAATGACAAGGAAATGCTTATTCTTGAGTACAGCCAGATTGTGAGTCCTCTCTACTTGGTTACCTGCAAAAAGAACAATTTCCATAGGGGCCCTGAACAGCAGCAAGCCTTCATCCAGATCAAGCAGGAGATCGCTCATGCAGTAGCCCTTGGCCCAGTCAGGACAGGACCAGAAGTGAATGAACATGCTCTTTCTATAGCCAGGAGCCATAGTCTGTCCTGGAGCCTTTGGCAGAAAGTGTCTGGTGAGACTCGGGGTTGACCACTGGGATTCTGGAGTTGAAGCTACAGAGGGTCCAAAGCCAACTACACCCCAACAGAGAAGGAAATCTTGGCAGCCTATGAAGGAGTCCAAGCTGCCTCAGAGGTAATCAGCACTGAAGCACAACTCTTCCTGGCACCCCGACTACCGGTGCTGGGATGGATGTTCAAAGCAAAGATTCCCTCTACCCACCACGCCACCACTGCCACATGGAGCAAGTGGATTGCTCTCATCACACAGCGCGTCTGTATCAGAAAACTAAATCGCCCTGGGATCTTGGAAATAATTACAAATTGGCCTGAAGGTGAAAACTTTGGTCTCGCTGACGAAGAGGAACAAGAACAAGTGACATGTGCTGAAGAAGCTCCACCGTACAACCAACTGCCAGCAGAAGAAACACGCTACGCTCTTTTCACTGACGGTTCTTGTCGCATTGTAGGCATGAAACAAAAGTGGAAAGCAGCCATATGGAGCCCCACACAACAGGTTGCAGAAGCTACTGAAGGAGAAGGTGGATCGAGCCAACTTGCTGAACTCAAAGCCGTTCAGCTGGCCCTGGACATTGCTGAAAGAGAGAAGTGGCCAAAGCTCTACCTTTACACTGATTCATGGATGGTAGCCAATGCTCTGTGGGGATGGCTAGAAAAGTGGGAAAAGGCTAATTGGCAGCATAGGGGAAAACCAGTCTGGGCTGCTGAAGAGTGGAAAGAAATTGCTGCCCGAGTAAAAAAGCTACTTCTGCAAGTCCGTCATGTAGATGCCCATGTCCCCAATAGTAGGGCTAATGAGGAGCACTGAAACAACGAGCAGGTAGATCAGGCTGCAAAGATAGAGGCGTCACATATAGACTTAGATTGGAAACACAAGGGAGAGTTGTTCCTAGCACGATGGGCCCTTGATGCTTCAGGCCATCAAGGCAGAGATGCCACCTATAAATGGGCACGAGACTGAGGGGTGGATCTAACCATGGACAGTATCTCCCAAGTTATCCATGACTGTGAGACATGCAGTGTGATCAAGCAGGCCAAGCGAGTGAAACCCCTACGGTATGGTGGGCGGTGGTCCAAATATAAGTATGGGGAGGCCTGGCAGATTGACTACATCACACTGTCTCAAACCCAATGTCCTGGAGTGAGGTTATGAGTCTTCTGTATTCCTTAACCGTCTGCTGAATGCCCAAGGACACTATATCTTTAAGATGGACCCGGGGGGGGCAAGGCCAGAGCCGCGGGGCCTGGGTGCGAGTCGGTCCAACCAGCTCGGTCCAGTGGCTCTGGCTCCAACGGTCTCGGCCAGGCTCAGGAGAGTGTGCACCGGGGGCACTGCCCTGCTTCTTGGTGGCTTTTTTCCTTTGTTGTTCTTCCCACTAGCTGGGAAAAAGGCTTTGTTGGGTTTTTTCCCTTCCCTCCCCCTGGCCTCCCTGCCTTCCTTTCCTTCTCTCCGGTCCCGCAGGGTGGCCCTGGCTTGTCCGAACCCCGGGGAGGGCCAAGCTATTGAGTGAGGGGACGCAGAGGTCCGCCAGCTTTGCCTGTTGTGAGGAGGAGGACCCGCACCAGAGGATCAACAGGTTCCTCTTCCATCTGCCCTGCTCCAGGCTGCGCTGTGGATTCCCCTTCCCTTTCCCCTTCCCTTTCCTGGAGACTGGGGGGACCGGTTGCCAGCCCTTGTGGTTCTTTTCTTCTCTGGGCATTTGTTGTATTTTGAGTTTTTTCCTGTTCTGCCCTGGTTTATTTTGTGTTAATAAACACTTTGGTTTTTTTTTTTCCACTTTGTCACCGGCTGTTATCAATTTGTTTCATTGGCGGGGGAAAGGGGGAGGCCCTTTCCCTTTGGAGGAGGCGCTCATTCCAGAGCGTTTCCTCCTAAAATTTTGTCTCCAAAACCGGGACACTCACCAAGGCAAGCACTATGTGCTCACTATGGTAGAAGCCCCCACAGGATGGTTGGAGACCTACCCTGTGCCTCATGCTATGGCCCATAACACCGTCTTGGGTCTGGAAAAGCAAATCCTTTGGAGGCATGGTACCCCTGAGAGAATTGAATCTGACAATGGGACTCATTTCAAGAACAGTCTTATAGTTCTTGGGCTTTACCTAACAGTTCCCTGGGCTAGGGAACATGGCATTGAGTGGATGTACCATATCCCTTACCATGCACCAGCTGCAGGAAAAGTGGAATAGTGCAATGGATTATTAAAAAACACGTTGAAGGCACTGGGTGGGGAAACTTTCTAAACTTGGGAACAGAATCCAGCAAAGGCCATCTGGTTGGTTAACACCCAAGATTCTTCCAACCGAGCTGGTCCAGCCCAATCCGAGCCCCTGCATACAGTAGATGGAGACAAGGTCCCAGTAGTGCATGTCAGAGGACTGTTAGGAAAGACCATTTGGGTTAATTCTGCCTCGAGTACAGATAAACCCAGACGTGGGGGTTGTCTTTGCTCAGGGACCAGGTTGCACATGGTGGGTAATGCAGAGAGCTGGAACAACACGTTGTGTACCCCAGGGAGATTTGGCTGTTGGATGAGATCCATCTGTAATGTGGAATGCCTATATACCACTGCTTGCTGAATGTCACTGTCACTGTTTGTACATAGCTGTATATATGTATGTATATATGTGTCTATTAGTGTGTGTGTGTAGAGTTAGAATATATTAGTTTGGACATTGAGCCGACGATATGGGATAAGGGGTGGGATGTCTTGGGGTGACTTTATGATGTTGTATCCCATATCACCCAGATATAAATCCTGTGCCTTTCTGTGCCTTTTAAACTGGGTGCAAGAGAAAGAAAAAAAAGCCAGAAGAACTTTTTTCAAAGCAGTTCTGTGCTTCAAGGCCACTCTATCTACACTCTGTGTGCGGCTGCTGCTGCAGAGCAGGAGGAAGCACCCTTCTTGCTTTTCAGCCAGCTTTTTGGCTCTGTTTCACTGGAGAGAGATGGAGAGTTAGATTTTCATCTGGAACTTCGGCTTTTTCCAGCTCTTGGCTCTTTTCTTTCTCAGAAGAGAGAGATGGAGAGTTAAACTCCTTTGTCTCCCTGGGACTTTGGCTTCTTCTTCTTTTTTCTGGAACTGTTCAGAACCCCAGATCAGAACCTCAATCAGAACCTCACACTGGCCTGGAGGGCAGGGTGGGGGGAACCAAGCCAAACTTCAGCTCTGTGGAGGAGAGAGACTGACACAGCCTGCTGTGTTGGTGGAGGGGATAGTGCTGCATCTTCCCTGAGCGTCCATGAGGGATCCGGAACTCCCAGAGTCGCCGACCCTCCATTGAGAGGGCACTTGGGTGAGGCCCCAGGGACACTCACACAAACACAACCACCGGCATGGTGGAGGGTACAGTCACACAAGCACAGGCACACAGACATTGACCACAGACAAAGGAGCTGAGAGGGGTGGTCTTCCATATGGGTTCCAAGGGGTTTATTCTCTCAGAGGGTCCAGGGACGAAAGACCCCGAAGACTGACGTTCCAGGGGCTTTTAGGGGGGAACACAATTGACCAGAAAAGAGCTAGGGGGCGGAGAAGGTACAGAATGACAATTGGTGGACCAATGGGATAGGAGAGGGGAGGGATAAGGGAGAAGGGGACCAGTGAGGCGTCGAAGAACAAAGAACATCCTAGAATCTACACATATTCAACAGAGGGCATACATACAAGCGGGTGGAGGGCCAACAGGCCAAAAGACTAACAGACCAACTAGAAACTAACAATCTAACTAAGGAGCTGCAGGATTGTGAGAACCTGCCACAAACTAGAGGGAGACACTAGACCTCAGAGCCAGCCCACCAAGAGCCTGCTGCTGCTCTGGGGCCTTGTGGTCCCTCAACCACTCTGGCAGTGGGCACAACCACCACAACAAGAGACGACACACACAGAAGGACTTTAAAATCTTCCCAGGTTTCTCTCCACAGTGAGAGGTGTTATTTCTTTTATTTCTTTTTATTCTTTTATCTTTTATTTAGCATTATTCTTTTCCTGTGTGTTTATTAAATAAATAGGTTTTTTCCTTTTCACTTTCCTACAAGGAATTTCTTCCCAAACCTGGTGGGGGAAGGGTGGCTGTAACCTGCCCTCTAAGAGAGGATGTTCAAATTCAGATGTTCCTCTGAATTTTGTCTCAAACAAGGACACCAAGGAAAGGCAAATATTTTGTATTACTCTGCATGCCCATTCCCCACCTTCCCTTGCCTAACCCTTGTCCTTGCCTTTCTTTCTTCTTCTTTCTGCCATTGACTTGTCTTGCCTACCCATCACTGCACTTGCTTACCCATCACTGCACTTGCCTTCCTCTGCCCTGCCTTGCCTACAACTTCTGGGCTTTCTTTTGCCTACTCTATTGCCCTTCCTTGCCATTTCTCTCCATCCTTTGCCTTGTCATGCCTTGCCTACCTGTGTCATCCTTTTCATTGCCATTCATACCCATCCCCCACCTTTAACTGCCTAGGCCTCTCTTCCCACATCTTGCCTTCCCTTCTTTTCCCCTCCTTCAACTAGCCTTGCCTTTCCTATCCTTCTCTTGCCTTGTCTTATCACTTCTTCTGCTGTGCCATTGTTTTGCCTTGCATTTACTTAATTTCCTTCATTTGCCTTGCCTACCCCTACCTTGCCTTGCATACCCCAACCCAGCATTGCCTTACTGGCTGCTTCCCTACCTTGCCTTTCTACTCCTCACTTTCCTTGAATGGTGTTGCATACCCATCCCTTGCCTTGACTTCCCTTCCCCTTTCTTTTTTGTCCATGCCTTGCCTGTCGTGCTCTTCCTTTAACCTGCCTTCCTTGCATACCACTCACTTTTCTTTCCTACCCTTTCTTTGCCTTGCCTTGAATTGGCTACAACTCCATTGCTGTGCCCTGCCATTCATCGTCTAGAACTCCATTACCTTCCCTTGCTCTGCCCTGCCTAGCTGTGTCTTGCTTTGCATGACCTTGCATAGCCATGCCCTCCCTTGCCTTACTTCACCTCTCTGACTGCAGCCTTAATTGCCTTACTGACTCCTCTGTGTTTCTTCCTTGCCCTAAGCTTACCACTTCATTGCCTTGCATTGCCTTGCTCACCCAACCGCACCTTGATGTCCCTTCTCCCCTGGCCTTGCCTTGCCTTCCCTTGCCTACCCCTCCTATGATTATCATTGTCTTGCCTATCTCTCACTTTCCTTGCCTTACAAACCTACTCCTTGACTTGCCTAGCCCTACCTAGCCCTCCCTTCCCTTACATTGCCTTTCATACACATCCCCTGCCTTGACATGCCTCCTCCTTTCTTCCCTGGGTTTGCCATGCTTTGCTTTCCTTCCCTTTGACTTGCCTCATCTTTCCTACCCCTCCCTTGCCTCTCATTGCCTTGTATACCCATTCCCTGCATTGACTTGCCTGCCCCTTTCTTGCATGGCCTCGCCTTGTCTAGCCCTCCCTGTCCCTGTCTGGCCTACCCATCACTGGACATACCTTCCTATGCCCTGCCTTGCCTACAACTTCTGAGCCTTGTCTTGCCATTGCCTTGCTTTGCTGTCCCCTCAGTGGTCTTACCTGCCTTCCCTACCACTGCTTTGACATGCCTTGAATTGCTTACCCAGCCTTGTATTTCCTTGCCATACTGGATCATCCCTCAACTTGCCTTGCCTTGCAGAGCCCAGCCTTGCACTGCCTTACTGACATATCCATGTATTTCCCTTGCCCTTTCTACATCTCCATTGCCTTGCATTGCCTTGCATTGCCTTGCATTGCCTTGCATTGCCTTGCATTGCCTGGCTCACCCATGCCCCACTTTGACTTCCTTACCTCTTGCTTCCTGGCCTTGTCTTGCCTATTTGTCCTAGGACTCTCTTTGCTTTGCCTAATTCTCACTTGCCTTGTGCAAAGTCAACACTTGCCTTGTCCTACTACCCCTCCTTTCCCTTGCATGCCCATCCCCCCACCTTGACCTGTTTATAACTTTCTTTCCTGGCCTAGCCCAGCCACACCCACCCACATTTGACTTGCGCTGCCTTGCCTATCCAACCATTGCCATTCCTACACCCCCCCCTTGCCTTGCCTTACTGACCCCTCTGTGTTCTTGTCTTGCCTTGCTTTAAACTCCATTTCCTTCCCTTGTCCTGCCTACCCTTCCCTTGCCTTGCATTGTCTTGCATAACCCTCACCCTCTTTGCCATTAGTGCTGCTTTCTGACTTGGCATTGCTCTCCCTTGGCTACTCCTCCCTATCCCTGCCTTGCCTACACATCACTGGACTCCCTCTGTTCTGCCTTCCTTTCCTACAGATTCCTGGCCTTCTCTTGCCTTGCACTGCCCTGCCTTGCCTTGCATGGCCATTCGAACCCACTCCCTGCTTACTGCCTTCTTCCTTGGCCTTGCCATGCCACCCCTTCCTCTCTTTTGACTTGCCTTGCCTTTCCTTTCTTATCCCTCACTTGCTCCCTACCAACCCTTCCATTTTCTTGCCTTGCCTCCTTTCCCCTGCCTCACATTGCATTGTATACCCATTCCCTG
This sequence comes from Gymnorhina tibicen, assembly GCA_013399875.1. NCBI lineage: Eukaryota > Metazoa > Chordata > Aves > Passeriformes > Artamidae > Gymnorhina > Gymnorhina tibicen. Next base: position 5,034 of record VXAZ01000272.1, on the reverse strand, counting down.
CCTTGGCTTGCCTGCCCCTTTCTTGCCTGGCCTTGCCTTGCCTAGCCCTTCCCATCCCTGCCTGGCCTACCCATCACTGGACTTACCTTCCTATGCCCAGCCTTGCCTACAATTTCTGGGCCTTCTCTCACCTATCATTTGCTTTCCCCTCATCAGTCATTCCTTCCCTACCTCTCCCTTGACTTGCCTGGAATTGCCTGCACTTCTATTGCATTGCTTTGCCTGTACGTAAGACAAGAAAGGCAAGGCAAGGCAAGGGGCAGTAAGCAAGGCAAGGGGTGGTAGGCAAGGCAAAGCAAAGCAAAGAAGTTGTAGAGAGGGCAGGGCAAGGGAGATATAGGCAAGGAAGACGTAGGCAAGGGAAAGCAAAGCAAGGGTAGCTAGAAAAAACTAGGCAATGGTACTGAAGGCGAGGTAACACCAAATGACTCAGAGGGCCTTTCCTTGGGAAGAAGATGATAAGGTACCCTGGACAGGTAAACTCTAGCAAGGTATTTCTTATAGTTCCTCTCTGTCAAAACCACAAAGTTTGGTTCCACGTATTATGTAGTCTTAGTGGGTTTAATGGCTTTTCCTAAGAGGTAGTTCTATGNGCTCTACACTTGGGGTGGTTGAGAGCAAGGCGAGGTGCGTTTCCTTCTTTTGCAAGTCGACAGCGCCATCGTGTGGTTCTTTTGATAACTGTTTCCTTCTCATTTCTACGTGCCATTACATTCTGTCTCTCTTGCAGTCTCACTCTAAATGGAAAGGTTTTCGGCTACATCTCACACAGACAAATGCTCCAAGCAAGGAGCTTAATCAAAACATGCACCGTAGGTGTGGAAACATGTATTCATTCCACAAGTGCAATGCTCTTTCCTATTGTGTTGTATAAACTGCAGTCTCATTTTGTGGCTCTGCAATTTTCTGCTCAGACTCGAGTAAGGTCATGCACTTTCAGATTTGCAGAGACCATCATGTCCATGTCTTTTCGTACACAAATGTGTTCTGCAGGAGAAGTAGGTTGACACAGCACTGTGGGAGAATGAAAAGGCATGATGCTTCATAAGGCTGAGAAACGAACCCATGGAGCACCATGCTTGCGTGTGCAGTGTATAGGCTGCAAGAGAAGCATTATTGCCACTCACTTGCCTGCCGAATTCACATTATTGGTTGTAAGACCGAAGGTCCGTGACAGCTACCTGTGCTCATACATATTTCTGCCTGAGCCCTATACAGAAACAATTCCATTTAGCTTGAGACACCAAGATTCAAAATCTCTGAGAGCAGAAGGTGCTGCAAAGGTAAGTATGTAGTGCAGACGTGTGCTTGGTGTGGCTGACATGCGGCAAAGGGAAAGTGCAACCCAGCACTGGCTTTCTCTTCTCGAGCCTGTTTTGATGGGAACAGCTGCTGGACATTTGCAATGGAGCTGTGAGAGTGAAAAATGTGATGGCACGTCTATCTGGGAAGGAAGGTACAGAGCCACAGTGTGCTGTGCATGTTTGTCCTGGGGTGATGCTATGAGTCTTCTGTATTCCTTAACCATCTGCTGAATGCCCAAGGACACTATATCTTTAAGGTGGACCCGGGGGGCGGGGCCAGAGCGCCGGGATGCGGGTGCGGGTCAGTTCAACAATTCGGTCCAGCAGCTCTGGCTCCAACGGTCTCGGCCGGGCTGGGGAGAGGGTGAACCGGGGGCACTGCCCTGCTTCTTGGTTTGGTTTTTTTTCCTTTGTTGTCGTTCCCACAACTGGGAAAAAAGGTTTTGTTTGGTTTTTCTTTTTTTCCCTTCCCTTCCCTTGGCCTCCTTGCTTTTCCTTCCCTTCTCTCCGGTCCGAGGAGCCTGCGGGGTGGCCCCAGCGAGCCTGCGGAGTGGCCCCGGCTGGTCCAAGCTCTGGGGAAGGACAAGCCGTTGAGCGAGGGGATGCAGAGGTCCGCCAGCTTCGCCTGTTGTGAGGAGGAGGACCAGCGCCGGAGATCAGCAGTTTCCTCTTCCATCTACCCTGTTTCAGGCCGCCGCGTGCATTCCCCTTCCCTTTCCCCTTCCCAGACACTGGGGGGACTGGTTGCCATGTGTGGTGGTTTAGGCCAAATTCCAGGAAACGTCCAAAGGAACGTCTNAAGAGAAGAAGGGAAAAAAAACCCGAGGTCCCAAGAGGGGAAGAAACCCCTCAACTCTCCATCCCTCTCCGAAGAAACAGAGCAGAAGAAGCTGACTGAAAAGCCAGAACCAGTGCTTCCTCTGCCCGCAGCAGCAGTAGCTAATCTCTGTGTCCTTGAAACACAAACTGTTTTGAAAAGTTCGCTCAGTTTTTTTCCTCTGTCTCTTGCATCCAGTTTTAAAGGCATAGAAAGGCTCAGGAATCATGTCTGGGCATAGAGCAGTGGTAGGGGATACAACAGCATACAGTCACCCCAAGACACCATGCCGTGTGGTTTTTTGTTTGGTTTTTTTCTTCTCTGGGCATTTGTTACATTTTGAGTTTTGTCCTGTTCTGCCCTGTTCATTTTGTGTTAATAAACAGTTCGAGGGTTTTCTTCCACTTTTCATGTGTTGTTAGAAATTTGTTTCATTGGAGGAGGAAAGGGGGAGGCCCTTTCCCTTTGGAGGAGGTGCTCATTCCAGAGCGTTTCCTCCTAAAATTTTGTCTCCAAAACCGATACAGTGTTTCAAGGCTGCTAAGAAGTAAGAGTAGCTTACTAAGGCCTTCTGTTTTGATGCTTCCTTCTCTGTAGTGATATTGCTGCTTAGACCCTGTAAGGTGTGTGAAAGTGCATAACTCCAGGTGGTGTGATGGAGTTCAACATGGGCGAATTACACGTTGAAGCAGCAAGAGCATTCTCAGCTGACACTGATTGTGAACAAGCTTTTGGCTGCACTTTTGCAATTCAGTACACTGCGCACACAAGCACAGTGCTCTGTGGCTGTGTTCCTCACCTTATGTGCGCTGGACAGCTTCTGTGGCAATGCAGTATGTTCTGGGCGAGAAGTAGATGGACATTTTGCACTCTGGGAGAAAGAGAATGAGCAAAGTTTCTTTCACTGACTCTCCACATTGCAATTTCTATCTTGCATTCCAGTGGCGTTCAAGTGGCTTTCACGGCTTTTTGCCACCTGTAAACTGCCGATGGTGTGCTGCTGCACATTCGTACTCAGTTTGGTACTATCCTGTACTTTCAGCTTTACCAAGTGCCCACCACTTCGCCCAGAGAAAAAGATGTCAGGTGTCAGGACAGAAGCACTTGCTGCATTACCCCTTCTCATGGCAGCCCATAAAGTACACAGCGCCCTCTGGAGGCTGTGCCCCTTCCTTCTAAGCTAGCTAGAACGTGTCATTTTTCTACTCTCACAGATGCCAGATTCTAACCTTGAAACAGCCCTAGGTTCTTCCCATACAACAGCTCAAGGAAGCTAAGTCCACCTATGACATTCAGTTTTGCCCGTTTTCAGTGTGTACACTGTATGCATCCCCAGGGTGCTATGCAGTTTTTCTGTTTCACAGATTCCAAAGTGTCTATCTAGTTCTCACTCAACTATATGCGCCAGGAGAGAAGCACTTGTTGGATAAGTGTTTCTATGTTGAAGACTTTCAAGAAACCACCACAATCTGGGCAACAAAAATAGGTAATGAACACCATGTTTTTCTCTTGGCACCTTGGCACATACAAGAGGTCTGTCTGCATCTTTGGTCCTTGCGAGGCCACAATGTGTACAGTGATACTTCCAGCTGAGAAGCAATGTGCACCGCGATCTAATGGTGGTTTACAGGTTGTAAAGGAAAGAGGACTGCCACTTGATTGTGCTGCAAATACAAGTTTCCACACATCACGGCCAAGCACCTGGCAAACTCCTTGTGCTGGCACAGTTCTCTGTGTGAGACATAGCTGAAAAGCTTTCAGTTTAGAGTCAGACGACAAGAGAGACAGGATGTGGTGGTACACAGCACTGAGAAGGAAAGTGCATGGCACAGGCGCATTTTGGCAGAAGCCGTGTGCTGGAGCACTTTGCTGCCAGCACAGTGTTCCCTGCAAGAAGTAGACAACTAGTCACAGCGAGGGAGAATGAAAGAATGTGATGTTACAGAAGATGAAGAATGAAGCCCCAGAGCACCGTCCTTGTGTGCACAGTGTGCAGGCTGCAAAAGGAGCATTACTGCCACTCACTTGACTGCCGAACTCACCCTAACGGTCTTAGGGAGGAAGCTCATCCAAAGCTACCTGGTCTAGGACACATTCATATCCGAGCTCTAATGCAAAAAATCCTGTTAAGCTTTAGACTCCAAGACCCAGAGAACATCATGGCGGATGTAGCAGAGGAGGAAAGTACAGTGTACATCAGTGAGTTTCTTGTGGCTGACATGCGGCAAGGGGAAGGTGAAGATTAGCGCTGGCTTTTTCTTCTACAGCCTTTTCTACGGGAGCATCTGCCGGATGTTGGAAAGAGACCTGCTGGAGTGGAACAGTGCAACGGCACATATACGTGAGAAGGAAGGCGCTAGTCCCAGTACCCTGTGCGCAGTTTTGAGGTTGCTAGAAGGGAGTAATTTAGGAATGTCTTCTGTTCAGACGCTTCCTTACTTGTAAGATACAGCTGCTGGGACTCGGCAACACTGAAGGTGTGTGAAAGTGATTGCAGTGCGACCATCAGTGTTCACAGGGAAGAGGGAAGGTCAGCAAATACTTTCTGCCCCGGCATATTTCTCAGACCGAACTGCAACTGGAAACGCTTTGCTTAAGCTATGGACTCTGCCAGCTTGAGAGAATGGGATGCTAGCTATATAGTTGGGAGGAAAAGTGCAAATCACCAAGTGTGTTTGGCCTCGTTTACAGCCTGCAAGGGAAGGATGAAGGCAAGCACTGGCTTTTTGTTCTAGGCCTTCTTCTTTGCAAGCAACTGCTGGACGTTTTGAAGGGGTTCGGGATCAGCTGAGTGTGAGAGTGTAGGGCGGTGAAAGTGAAAGATACTCCCTGTGTAGCTCCAGGGAGTAGGATCCGGCTCAGTAGGTGCGAGTTAGCTGTTGAGCAGCTGCTCCCACAGAAAAGGTTCTAAAA
>VXAZ01000271.1:0-13099 GCA_013399875.1 Gymnorhina tibicen | reverse complement strand
GGCCCCATCCAACCTGGTCTTGAACACTTCCAGGGATGGGGCAGCCACAGCTTCTCTGGGCAACCTGTGTCAGGGCCTCACCACCCTCACAAGGAAGAATTTCTTCCTAATATCTAATCTAAACCTACCCTTTTTCAGCTTAAAGCCATTCCCCCTTGTCCTATCACTCCATGCCCTTGTGAAAAGTCCTTCTCCATCCTTCTTGTAAGCCCCCTTTAGGTACTGTAAAGCTGCTATAAGGTCTTCCTTAAGCCTTCTCCAGGCTGAACAGCCCTAACTCTCTCAGCCTGTCTTCATAGGAGAGGGGCTCCAGCCTTCTGATCATCTCTGTCGCCTCTTCTGAACTCCTTTCAACATGTCCATGTCCTTCTTGTGTTGTGGGCCCCAGCGCTGGATGCAGTACTCCAGGTGAGGTCTCACAAGACCAGAGTAGATGGGAAGAATCACCTCCCTTGACCTGCTGGTCATGCTGCTTTTGATGCAGCCCAGGACACAATTGGCTTTCTGGGCTGCCAATGCAAATTGCTGAGACATGTCGAGCTTCTCATTCACCAAGACCCCCAAGTACTTCTCCTCAGGGCTGCTCTCAATCCATTCTCTGCCCAGCCTATACTTGTGCTTGGGATTTCCTTGACCTAGGTGCAGGACCTAAAGGATCAAGAACAACCATTTTGTAGGTGGTTTTGTCTAGCTATGTGTAACTAGCTTTTTAAATGGAGCATGGTTTTTATAGCATGGAGGTGACTTTCTGGTGGTCTGCAGGAGACGAGGACTCTATGTGAAGGGATATGTTCTTCAGTAGCTGTTTCCTTAGATCCACGTTGGGAGCATAAGGTATATATATGGTGCCTAACACAAGGCAACCCAAGATGTGATTCAAACAGTAGTACTTTTGAGCCACTAAAGGCCAAGGCAGTTGAATATCTTGTCCTTATGACTACAGCAGCAGTGCTGTCTTATCTGCTTCCTTTTAAGCAGATGTTTAGTGTAAGATCTAGTTGTCTCCCTGGTGTAATGCAGCTGATAAATATATATTTGCAGTAGCTGGTACTGTAGCAGATTTGGGCTGGCAGCTGCTGCTTTTGTCCCCCAGCCAAGACAAGAGTATTTTGTAGTGTGAGAAGTAGCAACTTAATGCTCTGTGGGCCTCAGTGATGTGCCTCTGTGTTTTGATTTTTGACTTAAGGTGGATGTTTGTGTTTTGAAGTCATTAAATGAAATAAACATATAATTTGAACTGGGCTCTCTTTCCTTAGCAGGCCAAAGCTCTAATTGAGACTCTAACAGTTCAATAATATTGTGCAATTTGGGGTTTTGTCTTGTTTTGAAAAAATAAACCTGGCATCTGATCTAGGATTCATCTTTCTTTAATTCTCATCCCTTGCAGTGCAGTTTGCTGGTGACCAAGTCATTGCTGCTCTTGAGTAAAGCTACAGTGATTGTAATGCTGTGCACCCTAAATAATCTAAAGCACAAGGCAGGGGTGAAAAGACAGACAATGACAGAGTGCTGAATGCTTCTTGAATTTAGCTCCTCACTAGCTTAAACTTTAAACTTGATCTCTTTGAAGCAGACTATGATAATGGAGCTGATAGGTGCATCATTATGCAATAATGTGAAAATTTGCTTTTGTGTCTCAAGTGTAGATTTCTCACTAGTGAATGCCTTCTTACATAGTGCTGGTTCCTGCAGTGAACTGAAGGATACTGGGCAGGGAGGCAGCTTGCATAGGTGTATCAGACTTCACTGTCTCATACAGGATTATAGACATTTTGCAGATGGGTTGCACACTGGGTCTATGCATAATACAGTTGTATCAGTTACCTGTGTCTCCCTTGTTTTACTGCCTGTGACCAGCTCCAAACAGGAGGGTTCCCAATTGGTAGTGCAGTGGCTGAAAAATAAGTAGCATGGCTGCATAAGTCCTTAGTTTGGTTTGTGTGGCAGACAGCATAGATAAGTTTTTGACTGTAATTCCTAGCTGTTGCTACTAAGTTTCTAGAAACCTATGTTCCTTGTTGTCATGGTTTGACTGGCCAAATGCCAGGCACTCATGAAAGTCACTCACTTGCCCTCCCCTGCCACAGCTGGGCAGAGAAGAGAAAAATTTAATGAAGGCCTCATGAGTTGAGATAAGGACAGGGAGGAAACACTCCAAGGGCAAAACAGGCTCGGCTTAGAGGTACAAAGTGAATTTATTACTAACAAAATCAGAGGAGGATAGTGAGAAGTAAAATAAGCCCTTAAAAACACCTTTTTTCCCCTCAACCCCTCCCTCCTTCCCACCAAGAGTGCAGGGAGACAGGGTATGGGGGTTTTGGTTAGTTCATCACCCAAGATCTTCTTCCACTGCTCAGGGAGAGGAGTCCTTCCCCTGCTACGCTGTGGGGTGCCTCCCACGGGAGACAGTTCTCCGTGAACTTCTCCAACATGGCTCCAATCTCATGAGCAGCAGTCCTCCCAGAACTGCTGCAATGTGAGTCCCTCCCACGGGCAAACAGTCCTCCCAGAACTGCTGCGGTGTGGGTCACTCTTCCACGGGGTGCAGTCCTCCAAGGACAGGCTGCTCCAGCCTGGAAGCAAGGGCCCTTTCTCTCCACTGGGTCTTCCACTGGACCACAGCCTCCTCCAGGCATCCACCAGCTCCAGTGTGGGCACCTGCCCCATGGGCTGTGGGTGGATCTCTGCCTCCCCCATGGACCCCATGGGCTGCAGGGAGACAGCTGCTTCACCATGGTCATCACCACAGCCTGCAGAGGAATCTAGGCTCCGGCGCCTGGAGCACCTCCTCCTCCTCCTTCTCCACTGACCTTGGTGTCTCCATGTTGTTTTCTCTCACATATTCTCACCTCCTCCTCTTCTCTGGCTAGAAGAAAACCTGTGCCCCCTTTGTTTTGATTTTCTTCTTAAATATGTTATCACAGAGGCATTACCAACCTCTCTAATTTGCCCAGCTTCGGCCAGCAGCATGTCCATCTTTCAGAGCCATCAGGGATTGGTTCTGCCGGACATGGTGGAAGCTTCTAGCAGCTTCTCACAGAAGCCACCTCTGTGGCCCCCCCCACCAAAAACCAGGCCGAGCAAAACCAACACTCTTGTTTAAATAAATGCTGGTATGCCAGCTTGAGGAGTTAAGAACTACTGCCTGCTGCACTGAGAAAGGCGAAGTTGTGTAACACCAAAGCACAGTGTTACGGTTTACACTTACAATACTGTCTTGATTTGAGCAAATTTGGAGGAAAACATCCGAAATGAACATCCCTCTGTTAGAAGGCAGATTTCAGCAGTGCCTTCCCCACCAGGTTCAGAAAGAAATTCCTCAGAGGAAAGTGAAAAAAACCTATTTATTTAACAAGTAAAGTGCACGCAGGCATGGAAAAAAAGAATGAATAATGTTAAATAATAAAACCTCTCACTGTGGAGAAGACCTAGGAAGATTCAGAGTTCTTTGTAGGTATAGCTCTGCCCTCTCTGGAGCTGGATTCGGCGTGAGCCCCTCCTGGCTGCGGTGTGGGGCCTCCTGGTGATGTTCTGGTGTTGCTGGACAGTCCAGAAGAGAAGAAGAAGCCAAAGTCCCAGGGAAAAAAACTTTCTTGCCTCAGCTAGCAGGCTAGCTAAAAAGCAGTTTAACTCTCCATCTCTCTCCTGAGAAACAGAGCCGAAAGCTGGCTAAAAGCAGGAAGGTGCTTTTCTCAGCTCTGTAGCAGCAGGAACGCAGGGGAGTGTGTGTCCTTGAACACAAAACCACTCGGCTTTTTTTTTTTCACCTTTCTCTTGGACCCAGCTTAAAGACATGGAAAGGCACAGGATTCATGTCTGGCATAGAGCAGGCAATAGGGGATACGGCATCATAAAGTCACCCCAAGACAAATGCTATAAATATTCCTTTCCTCTTGCTGCTTATGAAAGAGGTGACTGCATCGAGCCCTGCTGTTTTTTGAACAGAGCATGTGATTGTCTGTCCCTTGAGGAGAGCTTTCCTCTTGCATTCAGCCTTGCTTGCATACAAAGAGAATCAAGGCAATTAGTCATTCACTGACTTATGAATGGTGCTTGTTTAAAAAATTGTCTAAAAACAGTTAAAACAGGCTGAAAGAAAGGGTGTTCTTATATCGAGCTAGCTTGGGCATCACTTAGCAGATTCAAATAGTATGGCTTGCTTCACATAACAATAAAGCAATCTGCTGTGTTTTGGTAAGTATGCAAATGGGAGAATGAATAAGTGAGTTCACTCTGTCAAGCCTGATGCAAAATGCTGTGAAACGGATATGCTTTGGTCACGATTACTTGAATCTGAGTAACCTAAACTTGAGAAATGACCTGGATAAATCCAAAGTATATCATACTGTCTCATGCTCAACCATTCCATAGACATGCCAGTGTGTAAATCTGCTTCAAGGAAGTAAATTATTTATCCAGGTCATGAAAGGTCAAAATAGAAGACTGAACAGGATGCTGAAGATGTTGTAGACTAATGCAGTTCCCAGTAAAAGAGACAATCTTTTGGACCCTGTGTCAGAGACTGAAAATAGTTTATGCCTCAAACATTGATATAAAGTTTTAAAGAACCTACAGCCACAGAAACCTCCCTGAAGAACTTTGAACTGTAAGTCGAACTGCTGATTAGATTAAAGAAAAGCTATTGTTCAGTTCACCTCAGGCTGAGGGAAAGGTATGCATCCACAATGAACCAAAGCCTCCAACTGAATTTGGGGTGGGGGGAGAGCACAGCTCACAGAAGCCAGGTTTACACACTCTCCCCAACCGGGGGGAGGAGGAGGTTTTGGGTGCATGGTGTAACCTCTGGTGAGAGGCAATAAACACCCATCCTCTGATTACACAAACTGGCCCAGCTGTGGAACCCCCATGGGATTCTGTTTTGAATTCCACCTGTTGGTTTTGCTGTGCCTTAAATCATTCCTCCCCTGCTGGGGGAGGACTTCTGAGTCCTTGCCTGGATTTTTGTTAATTAACGGGCATTCAGCCTTCTCTGCTCTCAGATAGTTTATTAAGTCTTATCAGAAAAGTTAGAAGTACAGCAGAGGGATGTGCATGCTGAGGAGAAATGCACAGAATGCCGCCGAAATCAAGATAACCTAGCGTTTTTAAAGCTAAACAATGCAATCAGTGTTTGAAACTACAGATATTTTCACTTTTCTACCAATATTCAACAAATGTTTTTAAAACGTCCACAGGAACTGCGGAATTTTCTATCCAATCACTTTAAACAATTTTGCTGCATTAAACGGAGTAGTATGAAGAACAAGAAGGAGGTTATAAAACAACAACAATTCCAACAGGTGGAATTCAAAACAGAATCCCACAGCTCTGTGCAAGCTCTGCTCAGCAATAACGAAAAATATCTCTATATTATCAACACTGTGTTCAGCACAAATCAAAAATATACTAGCCCATACTAGCCACTGTGAAGAAAATTAATTCTATGCCAACCAAAACCAGCACAACAGAGAAATATTTAATAACAACTTACTGTTCAAAGAAGTTCTGGTAAATGGAAAAAATTTATACTAGAAGAGTCTTCCATTGGAAGCGACAGCTTTTAGTAATGCCCCAGATAACTAAATTAGGAAGTGTATACAAGCTATGATTTAGTGTGAAACAAGAATGGGCTTCTGCTTGTCAAACCAGTCTCTGTGTAAGTTAACCTCACTTCTTGACTCATCTTTGCCCCATTGACTTCTGGCTCTATTTTATTTCTTGTTTAGAAGCTTCACATCCTTTTTATGAGATATAGTTCACTCTTCACATTCAGGTCTTTGATTTAAATTCCTTATTTGACAGTGCAGATAATATAGGGGTTTGCTGCTGTTAGTATGTCCACTGCAGCATCAAGGGAGTTTTCAGGACTCACAAGATTTAATTTATCTGGTCACTCATCTTCTAACATGGTTCAGAGATGCAGTCCTAATTCTCTAAAAGCACAATGAATGTCAATAAATATTGTTATGGTGCTGCTGGGAAATGAACCCAGAACTGGGACTAAATCACCAGGTAAGTGCCCAGCTCTGGCACAAGAAATTACTTTGGACCTAAATCATAATAGCTGAAGCTGAAATAACAATGTTGGTTCTACATTAATTTTTACTTTGTCAAATAGCCAACAATACAGTGTGGCTAGCTATAATGCTGCATTGTAGGTTCTGAAACTGCATGATATCAAGGCACTTAAACCTACCTCATTGATGTGAGAAACAGGCTGATAGTACTTACTGAATACATTTTCTGGCACATAGTATTTAATAATGCATGCACTAATCCAGGCTTAATGTGGAAGAGGAGCATCCATTAGATGAATTGTATGCTTGATGCACTAGAAGCATTTAAGGGAAGTTTTTGGGATTAGATATTAACACATAACCCAGTAGTGGCCTGTAGTTCCTGTTCTTGTTGGTTTTCTTGTGTGTTAAATGTGTGGTGTAGTTAGCAGCATGCTGTCAGGAGCCATCATTAGGCATGCAGCTACAGGAAGTGACGAGGTGCACAGTGAGGAGCCTGGTTATGCCTGTTACAAAGAAAGATGAGGAAGCCTTGTGCTGTCTGCAAGTGCTGTAACTCTTACTAGAGCAGAGTGGGTGATCTGTAGGAGAGCTTGGTGGTACCTGCAAAGAGTCAGTAGGAGCTTGTCTGTGGGCTGGCTGTAGCAGATCATTACAAAAAAGCACAAAATACTTTAAAACCTCAAATGCTTCCTTCATACCTGAACTTAAATATAGTTTTCAAAGGATGTTCAGTTTCATTGATGCTGCATTTTCATAGGGCTTGCATTAAGCTTGTGATGTTTTAAAATGAAAATTATATTTAACTGGTGCTTCCAGAAATGCTGAGCAGCTGCAGTTTTTGTTGGCAGCTGTAAAAACTGCTGGTGCTCTTGATTTCCTCAAATCAGGTCAGTTGTGATGCTGATGGCTTTCCAGGAAATGTGTGCTCTTCCCCCAATGGCCTCTCTGCAGTGGGCAGATAGGATGGATTCACCATTCCTACCCTTGCTGCCTAAAAATTGGGGATCTAGGTTTTGTTAGCTCGAGAAGAGTAGAAGAAATCAGTGTTGGACTATAGAAGTGTCATATACAGCTAGACTGGAATAACTATTGAATTTCTTGACAGCTGAAGCTAGGAGGTAGTCCTGCCTGTGTTAGTGCTCCCTGCTGAGAGGGAGATGATATTAATATATGTGTCAAGTCACTGTAGTAGTTATTCATAGTGACTGAATCAGGATTAAATTCAGTGGTTGGTAGAAACATTTAGGTATGTATTTTAAGTCAAATAGCATGGTATCTAGTAAGACTTTAATTTTTCTGACATATATAGATTTCACTATGGCTTTGCCCTATCCAAATAGAAGAAAAATAACAAACCTGAAGTGCAGGCACTAATGAGGATGCCAGGAAGTAAGGCAGTAAAAGAGGAAACAAAGTGACTATGCTGATAGCAATATTCTTAAAATATGTGTCATAGTGTAACTTAAAAGTTGAAGTTCTTTGTGCAGTAGCTGTAAATGCCTATAAAGGGCTGAATCTTCTTTCAGTGATTCAAAGGAATCTACTCCACAATAAAGTACTGTAAAGCACACCTTTATTGGCCTGGCCGGGGGAGCACGCAGGGGTTAAAACCTCCATATGTGTGTCCACCGTGTTCATCTTACAGAGGTTATTTATACGTTTACAAGTTCTGCATCCTCCCTTTTTGTTCATTTATCTAAAAGTTACAGTCTTAAGAAGTTGGGGTCTTACATAACTTGTGGTTTCCTTATCTTAGGGTTACAAACATGGCAGCTATTCTTATCTAATACATTCATCACACACCTATTTTGCTAATACACAATTTTACTATTACACACTTGCTATATTAGTTATACTTCATCTATAATTGTATATTGATTATGTTCCTATTCTCTTATTGCATTTTTCTACCCTTTGTGACAGTTCTTCTATTTGTCATTCAAACGGCAGTTAGCATGCATCTTCCTTATCGATTAGTCCAAAGGGGCTAAGCCCTTGTTCTGCAGAAAAGCAGTTAGCCAAACCCATTAGCTCGCATTCCTTTCCCTTATCATCTTAGTCCACTCGGGTTTGTTTTTTGCAAGAGCAGTTAGCATTAGGCATAGCATCTAGTATTCACTTATCATCATAGCCCCTTTCAGGGCTAGGCTTCTTGTCTTGCAAAAGCAGTTGAGCATAGCAGCCAACACCCAGTTTTTATTAATCTATACTTTATACTAAGGTGCTTATGTTAAAGGAGTCCTGTGTTTCACCAGGATGATCTATTTGTTACCAAATATCCGAAATATAGGAATCAGACTCTCCAACACTAAAATTGTGTTCAAGAGGGCATAATTTATTCAGGCCTGAGGTGCACGCAGGAGATTCTAACCTAACGTGGGCACATGATTCTGCAAGAGGGTTACTTATATACAGTTGCTACATGCATAGTACAATTTACCTATTACCATAAATCCCACCCCATGTTAACAGAGATTCAGTCCTTTGTTTTGTCTATCACTGCATTCTTGGGGCAGATGTCTTATCTCCCAACTGTCCTTGCTGAAATCAGCTTTCACAGGCCTTGTTTCTCTGCTAAAAGTTTCACAGGCACAGTAAAAATTGAATTAACCCTTTTGGTATCATGTTGAGTATAACATCAGGGGAGTTTATTCTTTTTCTAGGGACTATAAGCATGACTAATTATAAACTGGGGAAGGCAGGAATGGGTTGATTGTCATCTCTACCTCCTTGCCTACTGAGTGTGTTCAGTGGTGTCAAAGAGCTATGGTGAGCAGGCAGCTAAAATCAGCACACCAAAATAAGATTTCTTCAGTTTAAGCTCAGCTAGAGGAGTCAAAGTGAATGCAGTAATGGTTGGGTACTTGTAGGTGGTGGACTGAGTTGCATCTTTACTCCTCCTAAATTAGTTTGTCTCACTGTAACTGACCTAACAACAAGCTGCCCTAAAACTCTGCCACTCTCTAGTACCTAGTAGCCTGGCTGAATTAAGCTCAGATAGCTGATTTGCCTTACATCAGTGATGTAAATGGTTCTGTGAGCTACTGTTCTATTTAAAAAAAAAAAAGTTTATTGCCTAATTTGGTCTTTTTGTCTCAACATAGGATTGGGCTTTTTAGTGAAAAAACTGACCTGTAATCATGGCTGCTGCATCTTTTTTTTTGTTCGCCTAGAATCTATACCTGTGTAGAAGACACACGTTCTGCCAAGAAAACTTAGTTAGCACAACCCTGAGTTTTGTTGTCTCTTGCGTTTTTAATCTCAGTCCTTGGGTTGTTTTATTATGTGTTGGATCTCATGAAACTGCATGTAAGCACAGGAATGGGCTTTCCTGCAAAAACCCCAGTGGTCTGGAGGAGTCTGCAGCTTACATGATGCAAACACTTGAGCTGAAGTGAATGTGTTCTGCCCTGGGTAAATCTCTGCTCTGCTCCCATTGTAGGGTGGCATGTAGAGCTAGGCATGTCCTTGCTGCCATAGCCATAGCTGCTCTCTTCTGTGGTGGTATGGTGACAAGAGGCATTCGTTTGCTGCTCTTGGAGCCATGCCATTTGTGTAACTGACCTTAAACTGTGGGCTAGGATTGTTTATGCAGATCATAAATGTTTTGATTGTGAGGGTGCTGTGGCAAATGACTGAGTCAAGGACTCACTGCTGCTGTAACATACCCACATAGTCAGTATCATGAGCAGGCATGTACAGACTAAAGCCACATGAGCTTCTGAATTTGTTTCATAAAGGTGAACAGAAAAACCTTTTCCTGCATATCTGGCACTCTGGCCTCATAAAATTTGGGTTGCAAGGCAAAAGCATATGCCAGTCTAAGTAAAAGTAGCCAGGTTCTCAATGGCTCTTTAATCCAATCTGTTTGCCTGCTCCTGTTTCTGGGAATAAAACTTCCCATAGCTTGTCCTGTTGAACAAGGTCAGCACCCTGCATCCAAGTTGCATGGTTAGGTGCTTAAGTGGAAGAGGGTGACCCAGGATTCTGCTCTCATTGTATGTGACCTGCTTTTGGGGTCTCGTTTTGTATTCTCAGTTGATTGTGAGCCTAGCTATGGTGCAGGTGCCAGGAGATGCTTCTCTGGAGATGGCACATTAGTCTGGTGGGACATTCTTGGTGGGTTGAGCAGTGCCAAGGGAAGGATCTGTGCTCCACAGTGCAAAAAGTGGTCTGCGAGTCCTCCTTTGAGGGGAGCATTTTTGGCATTAATCAGTCCAGATTCAGCTTGCTTTCCTACTGGCTGGCTCTTCTGACTGCTGTGAATGGCAGGACAACACAAGGAAGTTAATATTTAGTGCTGGGATCTCTGCAGTCTTCCCACAACTGACTTGGCTCTGAGAATCTTGCCCCACAGCTGCCTGCTAACCTCAGAGGCACTGGAAGGTAATTTTTGCTGTCATTGCCCATTAATATTTGGTTCATCAAGTTATGCTGATTTATTAAACAAACAGATGGTATTCAGACTTGGAAACTGCTTGTGGTGGCAAGAAATGTAGTATTAGGAACACAAGTAGATGGACCAGTTTAACTTGCACAAGAAAGGCAAAAAAACCCCAACCCTTTAGATCTCAATTGAACAAGTATTTAATAATTTTTAAATTTTTTTTCCACACAGGAGGAGTAATTAAAAACCTTTGCACTGGCAAATATAGGTCTTTTCACCTCAGCAAGTGCTTTTATCCTGCAAGTGTTTTGAACCTAGCAAGAGCACAATTATATCTTGAGTTCTAGCTTTTCAAATCTAGTTTGCCCTGTTGAACAACAGTTGTTGGATAGTACTGCTTGAATTAGGACTTGGTAAATGCCTTATGGCTTGTTTTCTGAGTGTTACCAACCCAAGTAAGGCCTGGTGTTTAGATTTTTTTTGTTCAGTTAGTATTTTCCTCATAAGAAATTGTGTAGAGTTATACTGTGGGTCCACATGGGCACTGATATGTAAAACAAACTATTTAATGGACTTAATGGAAATTTTTTTCCATGTTTTCACTGCAATGGTTGCTTGTTGATCTCTTTGTTCTGTTTCATAATTAAAATATTTTGCTTTATTTTCCAGGCTCACATTAAATTTCCTATTGACTATCCATATTCACCACCTACCTTCAGATTCCTGACCAAAATGTGGCACCCCAACATTTATGAGGTAAAGTGTTTTTTAAGCTAATTGATGTTTTTCTCAGGTATGTGAGGTTTCCTATGTCCTTAAACTTCTGGAAGTATTGAAGGTACTAAACATCTCTAGCCATAACTAAAGTGGTTAGCTGTCAGCTTCAAGGTTGCAGAGTTAAATCTAAATGTTGTAGGAAATGCTGTTTCTGTAGGCAGGGATGGAGCCCTTCTCATACCTGCAAGTGCAGCAAGCAGCCCCAGCTGAAGCATCATGTCGTGAGCTTTGGCAGTTTTAGGGGATTCTTGGATCCCCTAAACTGGTGTGTGGAGTCTTGCTCTACTGGGATACTTAGACAACTATTTGTTTGTACACCTTTCAAGTACATTTTTAATTTGAGAATATCCTACAAAATTGTGTGATGAGACAAGAAATGCTGGGGAAAAGTCTCCTGCAGCAGTCAGCCTATGATAAAGGGGTTTGGACTTGGGGTGCTCCAACGGCAGAAAGAACCAGAGCTGGAGTCCAGCTTCAGGAGGAGTCATGCACAGCCTGGTCACCCTAGGACCAGAGTGAACAGATACCTTTTGACTTAATGTCTGCTAGTCAATTTGAAGAGGCCCTTAGTTCACTGCATGTATGAGTGATGTTCAGACTGTAACACTGGGCTATCAAGTCCATGATTGGATCATGGTACAACTACATAGCAGGTTCAGAAGGAGAATGATTTTATGTAAATGTTTTTTAGAAAGAAGCACTCCCTAGCTTAAAAGCATTTTCTTCATGATGCTGAGCATGGGCTGCTTGGAGAGATTTAAAGTACAGTTGTCAAGGACCAAAGCACTAGAGGAAGTGCTGCCATCAGGTTGGTGTGATGTTCAGATGGACTAGCTCAGGGGCTGACAGTGGTCCAGCTGTGTCAATACGGCAGTGCTCAGGCTAACCTCTGCTGTTGCTGGGGCATAGGATACATTGCCCTGCATCTGGTGTGAATGGACTATGCTGTGGTTTTTGCTGGGCTTTCATCTGTCAAGTGATCTTTAAGGTTTCTCCTGGAGCCTGGTTGAGTTGAGCTGTTGTGTTAGAGCTCATGTGAGAGTTTAATAGTGCTGCTGCAAAGACTCTGAGAAGCAGCATTTGATTCGATTTCCTTTCATTTCATTTCATTTCATGCAACTGGTTCAAAATTACCCAATTTCATGGCTATATTTGAAAATTGAAGGCCTGTTTTGGCTCAAAACTCAATCTTTTAGTGGAGATCAATCAAATCCCTGTTAAACTTTTGGATATCCTAGACAAACATCAGCCTGCTAGGACTACTGCTTGAATACTTTGAGGAGCTAAAGGCCTTTCAAAAATGTTCTGTTTGGTGCAGCTCTGTTTGCTTATCACAGGTCTTCTGCAGGCTTTCTTTGTGTCCACTTCAAACCAGCAATGTACATGGGGAAAGCCTCGCCCCTTGACTACAGTGATCCCTGAAACCTTGTGCTGATCTCATCAAGCCCCATAACACCTTTACCCATCCAGATTCTAATGCAGTGCTGCTCTGCTTGAATTCCCAGTCATGTAACACTGATTGTTGTAAGAGAGAAACTTCTCACATTCTTGTTTCCCTCTATATGTTTGTATTGTTGAATATCTGCTTGTCCACGTGCTGCTGACCTGATCACATGAGGAAATTCTCCTGAGTGCAGTAATGGCTTCTCCTGGCCACCATTTCCCAGGAGATGGTTAAAGGAGAAACTGGGTAAACTCATGAAAATTATGAATAAAACCAGAATAGGCTGGGAACATAATCTAACATTAGTAAGGTTAACTTCACCTTAAAAAGATATTAGGTTGTACAAGATTGTACAAGCCTGTTGGAATCCTAACAAGGCAGTTTCCTTTTTATGGAAACTGTTCCAGCAACATAAATGTGTGCTTGGGTATTCAGCAGCTCCAAATGCTATGTGTTATAGATGTGGCCCAG
>VXAZ01000270.1:150478-220805 GCA_013399875.1 Gymnorhina tibicen | reverse complement strand
GGCCCCGGCCCCGGCGCCCCCGGAACCCCGCACCGC
Organism: Gymnorhina tibicen; assembly: GCA_013399875.1. Classification (NCBI taxonomy): domain Eukaryota; kingdom Metazoa; phylum Chordata; class Aves; order Passeriformes; family Artamidae; genus Gymnorhina; species Gymnorhina tibicen. Next base: position 220,769 of record VXAZ01000270.1, on the reverse strand, counting down.
CCCCGGGCCGCGGGGCCCGTCCGGCATCACCCGCCGCGAGTGCTCCTGGAAAGCGATCCCTGAGATTTCGGGGAGAGAGAGAGGGAAGGAGTCCGCAGTCCGTATAAATGTCTGCAGGAGAGTGGTGCCAGGCTCCGTCCAGGGACAGGACGAGGGGCAGTGCCCATAAACTACAACACAAGAAGTTCCACCTCAACACGAGGAAGAACTTCTTTCCTTGAGGGTGGCAGAGGACTGGAACAGCTATCCAGGGAGGCTGTGGAATCTCCCTCTCTGGAGACATCCAGGTGACCCTGCCTTGGGCTGGGTGATCTTCAGAGGCCCTTTCCAACCCCAGCCAAGCAGTGATTCTGTGGATGGCCATCCCTGTGACCCCACTGTGTTGTGAAGCCTGGGCTTGCAAGGAGATTATGCCCAGTGAAACCCTAAAAGCTCCATGAAGGACCAGGGTTTCATTTGTGTGAATATTACGGCACTCAAGAAATAAACCTTTTTCAAGAAATTGCCCAGAATGATACATTTGGTCTGGAAAGGGAGGAAATGTCAGGGTTTTCAGGTGGACAGCACAGGGCAGGTACCCCATGGGGCCAGACATCTCCTTGGGGCCATGGTCAGAGCTGGTGACAACACAAACCACACACACTCACTCGCTGCATCCTTACGGGACCAGGTACAACCAGGTGCATCACAGCCAGCCCTCCTTCAGGCTCCATTTCCCTTCCAAAAGGAAACCTCATCAACAAAGGAGCAGGAAGGCTGACACTGCTCACCCATCCTGATGGATTGTGTGGTAGAAATCATGGAAAATCACTGTTTATTGGCTCGGCTGTAGGAGCACTGAAGTCTAGAATCAGATTTGAGACCTAGCTGTGTTCGTTACAAAACCTCTAGATAGGCCATATCCCTGTTCCGAATAGTTTCCTCTGAAAGTCACGATGTTAAAGTGTTAAACAGGCAATTAATTTTGTGCAATGCTTTAATCACAACTACCAGTAAATATTTCTGCAGGACTGAAATAAAAGAATCGCTGCTGGTTCTCTCTAGGCAGGGAGGAGAAAAGCAGACAGCATTTATGTTTTATTTGTAAATTGCAAGAAGTTGTTTACATTGTTTAAAAATTTTAACACTGACTTCTGAACTAGTGCTGGCATCCCTTTGGGGAGTTGGAGCTGGATTATCTTGAAGGTCTTTCCATGTGAAACCATTCTATAATTCTATGGTGTAGTAAATGTCCTGAATTTAGTAACAGGAGTTTAGAGATAGTCCATATATTTAAACCCTAAATCTTCTATAGAACTGTTTTGTGCCCTGGATATGTTCCCTTCCTCTGTGTGCCATCAACACTTGCCCTGTAAAAATTAAATACAGCGACCACAAAACCTCTACACCACCACTTTTATAGAAAATAATTGGTTTGGAATTAGCTATGGAATGATTCCTGAGAAACTTGGTACGTTTTCTTCTCACATTATCTGCGGCTTGGGAAATAAAAATGGTGAGACAGTCTCTCTAAGATCCTTTGAAAAATACAGTGGTGTTTGATAAAATGCGGCTTATTAAACTCCTTTAAAATGGTGAATAATAGAAGGTAATATTTCAAGGGCTCTAATTTGACTAACAATGGGCTCACAGATGGTTTTTCTATAGTTTTCATCAAAAAACTCATAGAATCATTCTTGAAGGAGACATGAGATGTGTATTTAAGTTGTCAAAGAAACCAGTTTGCAGACTTGCGGCCCCAAAAAAAGGTTTATAGATCACAGTAATGTTCTTTATAATATAGAAGAGGAGACAGAATGTTCAGGTTAACAAAGCTGCTGCTGTTTGCAAGAGAGGAGTGACAAGCTCCAGAAAGAATCTCATGTTATGAATTTCCCTCCCTGGTATTGCCTCTCAAGGAGCCAAACCTCCAGGAAAAAAACTATGGCAGCATGAAATAAACCAAATATTCTCCTGCCACCAGATCCAAATGCTTCCTCCTTCATTAATGACAGATTTAAATTAACAGGGGCTGGCAGATTGGTCTGGTGGTTTAAACAGTAGCCCGGGACATGAAAGGAGTCCTTCCAGGAGGGAATTAGCATCAAAGGGAGACTCTCTGATAGAGCTCCTCTGTATGAGCTCATTAAACTGATTAGCCCAGCTCACCATTAGTGACTTACCCCGGTGTGGTTCTGCGTGGCACGGAAAGCGTCTGGGCCACAGCTGGGCATGGATATTTCCTGCCACAACTGGGAACATCTGCATCGCTCCCACATGTGACAGAGAATAGATTCCATGGTCAGGAATCCAACTGTAGGATCACACAAATGTTCTCATCCGCCGTCCCAAGACCTTTCCCTTTCCCAGCAGTTCGTACGTTCTCAGACTTTCAGTGGCTCGTGCAGGTGAGAGAAGTCTCCATAAGGGTCGCTCAGAATTCCTAGACATGGACTGGCAGCTGGTGAGTGACCAAAGCACACAGTTTAGAGCAATGGCTGCTCTTTCCATTTCTCTGGCTTTTTGTGGAGTCTAGAAAACACCGAGGAAGCCACAGAGGCAAATCCACCCCACTCCACAAACCCTTTCCCGGGCCAGCTTTACTCAATTCATGATGCCGTTATTTAGGTGATGTTTTAAAGGATGTAGCTCTAAGCCAGGCCTTGGGGTGACCTAAAGAGTCAGGGACCTTTCAAAGAGTGAAAACAGGGTGGAAAAGAGCCCATTTTCACCTGGAATTTTTATATTTGCAGTTCCCGATCTCAAATGAGTAATTTGGCTCTGACTGCTCCAAGGCATTAAATCGTGGGGCTGCATTGCATCGGCCAAAAAGGGACCTGGACTGAATCTGTCGCTTTGTCCCCAAAGAGTCCAGCTTGTGCTTGGGAAAATGTATGGAGAATCCAGTGTTGAAAAGGCTGGAGTTAATCTAGTGCTTGATCATCCTCCCTCTGGGAACTTCTCGCTATCATTCATCCTGAATCTTTGATAAGTTCAACCCTCGTAAGAGATTTATTAAACTTCAGGCTCAAGAGTGACCACAGCTGGTCCTTTCATTTTGTGGAAAAGTGTATTAGCAGTTTCCTGACCAGCTCCTCAGGCAGTTCTGAGGCTCTGTCCCCTCAGTTTCACTCCCAAGAATGTCTGACCATTCCAAAAACCCTGCTAAAGTCAAGATGAGTAACATTTACCGCTTCATGTCTCTACAAGGCTCCTTATTCTGCCACAAAGGAAAGTTTGACGTGATTTATTCTTGCAAAATCAGAGTTGTTTCCACCAAAATATGTATGTCCTTCTTTTCCTATCAATGCCATTGGATTTGCAGGGGGAAAAGTTGCCCTGAAAAGCAAGTTCTGGGTTTAGGTACCTGCTTTTTCCCAGGTTTTCTGCTCAATGAACACCCAAAATGACAACAGTGATGCTCATTTTACAGGAATATTATGAAGACACACTAAAGATTGGGAGCACAAGGGTGTAATTAAAGATCTACTAAATCAGGAGGTTCCGTGTGAAATGGTGATGGAGAAAGGATTACAGTGTGTAAACCGCGGGAAAAATGTTAATATGGAAAATTCCGTGCGGCACATTTTCTGCATCTAAAAGCACAGCCAGAATTAGTGGTCTTACAAGATTTACAAATTTTCTGTCTTTGAACTTGGTTTTGCCATATTAATTAAAATTGGTTGTTAATCCTCACCCAGTGCATAAACAAAGCTCCCATAAACTGAATCTATAAATGTGTCCTTTGTGCTGGTATGGAAAAAAACAGCTGGTGCTTATGGGAAAAAAATGGAAAAGAGCCTAGCTGGGTAGATATTTTAAGGATTTGTTCCACTTTTTTACTTATTGGGATATTTTTAGGAAAATCAGGGATGCTGTTTCCTTTCATTTTTATTGCCTTTGATAATTTTTCATACACTGAGCAGGGAAAATTATGGACTTGAGGAACATATAAAAATGCAATACACCAAAAATTTTTAAAAACAGGGAGATAATTATTGTATATTTATTTTCCACCCATTAGTATTCCTAGCATAGAGAGTTCTATAGTACAAAGAAAAAGTTCAAATGTTTTTAAAATAAAAATGAAAACAAAACCAGGCATGAGGAAGCAAAGAACCAGAGAAATAACCATCATTTAAAAATAAAAAAATCTGTACAGCCCCTCCTTTGGTCATTTATCTTCCCCCTACAACCCCCATTCCATTGGTGAGGTGATTCACCTAAAGGTGATGCCCAAGCAATTCTTATTTCCCATAATTTTTTCTGGAAAAGCAGCCAAGAAAATGTTGAGTTGGAGTCTTCGAAGCATTTATTAGTTTAGGCAGCACTTTGCTTTTCTTTGACTTGTATTTCCCCAGAGGTTAAGATGGTTTTTCCATTTGCTCAGGCCTCCCAAAATCAAACATTCCTCTGCTCCTTCTTTCCTGCCTGTGGGTCCACACTTTATTCCGTGTCCACCAAAGTTCGTGCCTATCCCCCTTGTTGCCAGGTCCTTACTTTTCTCTTGTACCCGTGACTGGGCTGAAAGAGCCTGAAAGTGGTTTTTTTCCTTTAAAAATAGGACAAACGTAGTGGTTGTCCCGAGTCCTTGGGAATAAAAGAAATAACCATCACCCACCAGTTCCTTCAAATGTTTCTCCTTGGTTGTGTTACCTTGCTTAGTCAAGCTCATTTTTCTCCCCAGTCTCAGCAAGCCAAAGTAAGGGAAAGAAATTATACAATCAAGTATCACATAGGTTTAATTCTAAAGGAAATGGTGCCATAAAAGCAGAGATGAAGACAAAAGCTTTGGAATCAGTGTTACAAATGAAATAGCAGTACAGAGCACTGATGGTCCTCAATAGCTCCACGTTCCCATTGAAGAAGAAGGGTGAGTACCTGAAAGATTCCAAGGAAATCCTTTGTCCAGGGGTAAACCACAAGCACTTGCTGAAAGGAAAGTATGGAACTACTCAAACAATATAAACCCCACCGTGAGCCCTCTGGGTGTCTTGCTAAACACATGGTTCTCACGTGACCTCCCGAAAGTACAAGATCAGCTAAAAATGCCAGTTCTGGCAGTGCCAGATTTCAGCAGGGAGGGAAATCCATGAGACAATTCCCATCCCTGCTTGGCTGATCCGTCCATCAGTTTGCAGGTGGGGTTTCAAGAGAGGGCAAAGAGTCGCTGCAGAATCCTGATCAGGTGAAATGTCCTCCTTGGGAAGGAGCCGCTGTCTTTGGTAGATAAAATATCCTACTTTGTTCAGTCCCATAGCACCACATTTGTTTTGCAACAAGACTTTGTAAGTTTAAATCTTATCACAGACTGCTATCATTCATTACAGAATTACCCTATTAAGAAATACGTTTACAAAGTAATCTTCCATCTTTGTCTTTGAGATAACAACAAAATTGAAGTATCCATGGTTTGATGCCAAATATTTTCCCCTTTATTGTAACCTTGTTTTCTTTCATCTACGGAGGAATTTGTTTAAATGCAAATTACTTCTTTCATGAAGGAAGACAGCTTTTGTATTAATCACTGTTTGTTTAAATAATTTCTTTAAATGAAGTCTTGCTCATGGTAGCGCTACATTATTGTCTCCAACCTGTTTTACTTCCTCTCCATATAATCTTGTTTAATCTCAGCCCAGATAAAATGGAATGATGTGACATTAAAGGGAAGATTTTTTAAGAGGAGGGGAATGTTATTTCCCAGTCCCTGGTGATGTAGTTTGTACTGTCAGGTTCCTAATGGACGCTTCTTCTGGAACAACCATATCCAGGAAATGCCTTTAATCTCCTTTGAGGTGAGACAAGATGCCACGTCTGGTTCAGATGCAGCTGTAGCCACTGTCCCCCAGCTGTCCTCATGAGGGAGAGCTCTGGGGTGAGGCACTTAGAGCAGCATTTGGGGCAGAAATAGAGTTGTCTCCTTTTAAATGGAAGATACGAGCACAGGAACTGGGGACAAATGTCTTGGATCATATCAAAAGCCTTTTTAGTCCTGGCTGGCAGTAGCTGACTTTTTGGTGGGTGTTTTGTGTTAGAGCACAGGATGTGGCTCCCACACAGAGTGATCCCCACTGCTGTAACTCCAGCAGTCAGTATTTGAGATGATAGAAATGCTGCATTGCTCGTGTTTTCGTGCCCCAAGGATGGGCTGTGGGATTTGAGTTTCCTGACAGTATCAAAGTGTTGCTGACCAGGGAATTTCTTTCCAGTTGTGAAACCTTAATTAACATTACTCCTCAGCGTTTATCAGTATCAATACCTGATTTTGATCTCTTTATTTTCCAATGAGAAATATATATTTCATATATTTCATTATGAAATAATAACAATAATGTATTTTACAGTCACATGGACATTTTGCTTCATTTTGCCCCCAGACTGACATACTCTTACATTCTCTTCCATACTCTTGTCCTTCTGAATTCTTTCTTGTCCCAGCCCCATAGCCCAGGACCCCCTTCTGGCCCCCTGGGCCACCTCAGTTCTGGCTGTGACCCTGCTCCATGGAGAGCACTCACTCCTGGTTCCCTGGAAGCAGCTGCTTCCACTGTGTCTTAACACATCCTGTTAAAAAAAAAGCTTTTTGATATAATATGGGGAGAAAACTAGTAGCTTTGAGCAGCGTATTTCAATAAAGCTCCCAGGGCAAAAGCAGCAGCGACCTGTCATGCTACAGAGCTGATGGATTTGCTCAGCAGCCCTAAATCACTGTGTTTATCTTGGATTCCGAGCTAATGAAAGGGTGCAGGGTGCTGCAAGCCACCGAGCTTAAGCTCCATTAACTAATCAATTTCTGACTCTGGGAATTAAAAAAACGGGGAGTGAAGCTGTGGTCACTTGTACAGTTTCAGAGGAGTGGTGCTCGAAGCAGGATTTCAACAGCAGCAGGAAAACTGGGTGACAAAGGAGATGCCAGATATCACTTCGCTGAAGGAAAAGAGGGCAGTGAAAGAGGGCAGTGATGTCAAGGATGTGCTTTGGAATGGTGAAGCACGGAAAGAAATAAATTAATAATTCTCAGTCGGATGTGGGAGGTGCAGCCCAGCTAGCAGCGCGTCTCGGGTGCTTTGCAGCAGGAGAGAGATCCTTTGTGGGGCTTCAGAAAGGGGAGAGAAAGGTGTCTTTGTGCCATTCCCCAAACCTGGGTGTCTCCCTGAGCTGCTCGGTGCATCTGCAGGTGTGTCAGGGAGTCTGCAAAAGCAGCAGCGGCCCCTTCCCAGGTTAATTAGCTGTGCCCTTCAGCAAGGATTAGCAAAGATTTGAAAGCGTCTAAAGCCAGGGAGGATTGAAGAAAAGCAAATAGCCCAACTTCATGGCGGAGTCTATTGCCAGGGATTCGACTTAATCGGGATCTGTGTCAGCCGCCTTGATAGGCCCCCCGTAAGTCGTTTATTTTAGGTAAACATTTGCAAATGAACTTTTTGTATTCGTGCCGTCATTTGGGAAAGGGGGGAAAAAAAGGAGTATCTTACCAGCAGTACTGATGTCTGAACTCTACAGAAGCATTTAGACCTTTCAAACTAAATGTCAAGTTGTTCCTATTGAGTCAAATTCTTGCAAATTTAAGCTAATTAACATAACCGCTTTCCAAGTCAAAGCAGGCCCTTATGCTGTGCTTAAGTGGTTTAATACATGAATTCATTCTGATTGCCACAGCCCGTCTCGTTTGCGTCTGTAGGAAGAGAAGGGAAAGTTATGAGTCCGAAGGGTTTTTTACTCCAGGCAACAAATTTCTTCATGGACATAAATGGAACTTTGCTATGATCATTTTTAATCCAGAATGATATTATTTTCCCGAGCCAGCTAAGAAATGTGATCCAGCTGAAATTTCTGGGACACAGAGAAGGGACACAACTGACTGGAAAGGAATATTCAAATAATCATTTGAACTGAATTTGAAACTGACTGGCTTTTAAGCACAGGAGTGGCCCGACAGGCCCATAAAGGGTGATGAACTGAATTCCAGGAAATGGAAATTTAATTCTGTATTGCTTTCTAATGTCAATCCTCTCCCCGTCACATCCATGTGAAAACTCACCTTGATTTTGTATCGCTGTCTAGGTGCTGCACTGGCAAAGCAGTGTTTGGAAACTGAGATTCAAATCAACTCATATTTTAGAGCTATTAACTTGATACAGATAAAATTGTACAAAGGGGAATGCTTGTATTCAGCATAAAAAATTTATTTGCCTGGGGGAGATTTTAGTGTCCAAGACGTACATTTGTGATAAACAGAAGAATTTGAAAATGCCCTTTCAATGTACAGGGTCACAGTCTGCAAGCAGCGGCCCAAAACTGGGACGATAGGAAAATGTGAGTCACAATTCCTGTACCGTTTTGATTCTGGTGGCAATTTAACAGCAAAATAATTAACTTTTGTATTCTGTATATTAGAATTCCAACCAGGATGATGTTCTACCAGAAAATTTCATCAGAGATTTATTAACAAACAGTGTACAAAGTTATTGGCAACAAATTAATATCTTTTAAAATTAATCTCTTTTTTATGTCACTTTTTGCACAGCTAGTGATACATATTTTTGCTTAAGTGTGAAAACATATCATTTATAATTTTAGGGGAAAAAGCTTTCAACAAAGTTTTCAGCCTAAGCTATTTTTAATCCTAATATTTTCTGTGAATAAGTAGAAATAAGAAAATGAATTGTGCTGTGAAAAGCCACTAAAACAGTTTTTCCCCAGGAGATTATAAATATCTGTATGTATGGGCAGAACGTTCAATTAACATGAAAAATGTCCTGCTAAGTTTCATGATGATGTACTGGGAGAGAGCAGCAGTACAGCAAAACTGGTGAGCTATACAAAAGGAGTAAGAACTTTCTTAGCAAGATACATGATTGCAGAAATTAGCCATTTATTAAAAAGATGTGATGCAGAAATGCAGCAAATGTGGCACTTCATCAGGAAAATGGGCAGGCAGCATTAAACATAAGTGACGGTGTGGGGTTTAGTTTAGAATGCAAAATTAATTTATAAATAATAGATGGAGATAATGTGGATAGTTTTACAGATAGATGAATGGGACTAATTTTTTTTCTAACTCTTTCAAATTAATTTAAGACGGCTGCACAGTTACGCCCCTTCCCCAAAGAGTTAAGAAAATGTTAAATGGGTAGCTCACATGATGGAAAGTTATTATCCTGAGAAGAGCCTTGGAGGAATTATGAGGAAGAGGGAGATAATATTGGAATACATGACTTTGATTTTTATTTAAACATTAGAACTTGAAATAGTCCCTAAAATCCTCGAGCTCTTCCAGGCAGAAGACACAGGGCCTTGTCTGCAGGGAGAAGGAAATAAGGGTCACGTTCTTAACAGGTTTCTCACCTGTGCCACCTTTTCCCAGCACTGGCTCACAGTGGTAACACCTGAAGGGAGGCTTTGTAGCCAAAAAATTGCTGCTGCTGTTGTTGCTGCACTGGATGGAAAAGTAAACCCACAACAGCTCAAACTGCAGGAGAGGTTTACCTTGGGAGAAAAGCTTAGTCCTGGAGCTGGTGGACTGGATTCAACTGGGAAACGAACAGAAGCTTGAGGAGCAGAACTGGTGAAACTCAGTGACCCTGGGAATTGCTGGTGGACATGTAGGAGACTCCAAGGGCACGGCTTGGCCAGGGTCGTATCTCTGTTAAAAGTTTTGGCTCCTTGTTTTAGGACAGGGTATTTTGATATGTGCGTTTCTGATCATTCTCACAGGCAAAACAAGCCCAAATAGGAGAAGAACTAAAAATGCAGGTTTCTCTCACTCTGACGAGGCTGAAAAAGAGAAGACAGACCCCTGATGGAGACCCGAAGAAGAAAGTAGTTGCTGGAAGGCTTGGAGGACACAGATCCTGAGGAAACGCTCAGTGGGTTGGATATATCAGAAATCAGAGAGTATTTAAAGAGCTGCAGTTGCAATGGCTGTTGAAGACCCCTTAAACAAGGGATCTGTTCCTGGAGTTTTATGGCAGGGCTGTGGCTGGTGTTTGGTGGCTGCAGAACATCCTGTCCTCCCTCACGGGGGACAGGAGCACCGAGAGCTGTCGGGATGCACGACGGAAGGAAGGAGCACCTGGAGCAGGAAGGGGAGCAGGAGCCGCAGATGGCTGAGGGTTCTGACAGCCCTTCCTATAAACAAGGTTTCTGGATGGCAGGTCTTTATCTTGGAGCTGAGCTGGTGCAATTTGTGACTACAAGAAAGTGAGAGAGAAATGAAAGCTGACTCTAAAGCACAGCTACAGAGCTTCCCAGCTCTTGGCAATTAGTTTATACCTTCCTCGGCTTGATCAGAGCGCGTCTTGTCACCGTCTAACATGGTTTCAGGTTGTCCAAAAGGAAAACATCATGTTGTTTGCTTGCCAAGCTCTTTCAAAATATAGCTACTGTTGCATGTAAGAGAGAGCAGAGCTGTTTGGAATGGAAAGAGCAGGGGAAGAGCCCTGAGAAATTAATTATGGGAGGAAAGCTGGTTGCTGCTGCAAAGCTTCTGGTTAAGAGCAAAGGGCATGCTGCTGGGTTGCAGAGGAAAACACGACAGGACACATCACCATCATCTCCTTGGTCTCTAAACAGCAAATCAAGTTAATTTGGAGAGACAGGCTGAAGGGAAGAGACCTTTTTATTCTGCATCCTTCTTTCCGATCTCTGTTTTACTTGAGCCAGTGTGTGACTACAGAGAGGATCAAAAATGTCCAACTCTGCATTCAGTCCCGAGTTTCATCATTCACAGATGTACCAAGGGCAGGATAGGAAGCTTCACATACTAAATTCTCTGAAGTGACCACAGTGAGGGCTGCAGCAGATGTTTTCAGGTCAGGTTAGTCTGGCAGGTATCTGTGGCCCACACAAATTTTCTTTTTCTAGCTTTCAGATTCTTGTATCTCTATTTCTGCTCACAATATTAAGGCAACACAAAACCTGGCTCCAGTCACACACTGGGAATACCTCTGTAGGCACAGCCAGTCCTCCAAGCAAATACTGAGTCTAACTAAACATGGACAATGAAGAGGCTACTGGAGTATAAAGTAGCAGCATAATCTCTGAGGTTTTAACCAAGGCATTAGAAAGAACTAATAATAGCAGGGCTTTGCAGAGATGCTAAGATAAAGAAAAAGCCATCTTGAGAATGCCTTGAAGAAAAGCTTTTCCTGTCACCAGTCACTTGGCAACATGAAAGACAGGCTTGGACCGAAAATCACAGGGGAAAATGAAGACGGCATGAAAATAATTGTCACAGTTTTATGAATCTGACATTCCCCTTGCCAGCACATCCTGGGTCACCCCATCAGATATCTCTGCAAGGCAAAATGACTCTTTTCATATTGAAGCCCATGCTCAAACATTTCTGCAAGGCACATTTTGCCATGGGATGATGGAGAAGAAGATAATGATGGAGCACAAAAGAATGAAGTGGGTTTTCTCAGGGGAATAGTTCTCCACACCATTGCCTGGAGTGCACCCAGGCTCTCCTGGACGCTTGAACATGAGCTTGTCCCTCCTCTCCCTCCACACTGAGGGTCCCTCGATGGCAAAGCAAGTCCATTTGCAACATTGCTGGTGTATTTTATTCACACCACCTGTGTCACACGGAATACACAGCCCAAGTTTCACAGATTCACTGAGCATTCGGAGTTGGTTCCCTGAACGCATTAGGAAAATCAACAGGCAGTTGTGCTTCAAAGCCAACTTTCCAGCCAGCTACTAATGAATTACAAGGGAATCTGGTATCAATAGTTTGGAAGTTTATTACTGTTGTCAAGTTTTCCATTATTACTGGGTTTTTTCCAAAGTAATATCGTTTACCTAATGTAGTGAGAAGCAGATGGTTTATTGCTTAAAAGTTGTTATGTGATTCTTGCAGAGGAAGTATATTGAACATTTATTCTGTTTTTAGCAAATAAATATTTTCCCTTTATTTAGAGGAAGGGTCAAGGCAAATACAAGTCATAGTGTATATAAATGAATAAGGATGTATTGACAGGAAACATATTGTAGTAATAAATATTCTGATATTTTGTTTCCTTCCAAGAAAAGAAGCTGGAGTTAGCAGCACTCAAATTCTAAAATTCCTAGGATTTTAAGGCCAAAAAGGAGACTTCCAAAAATTTAGTCTGATCTATATAATACCTAAAAAATAAAGGCCATTGGTCCACGTGTAATAAATTTGGCATCACACCGATAATTTCTGTTGAGCTGGAACATATTTTGGAGAGAGATTGCCCAGTTTTGCCTTCAGAAATCCTCATGCTGACCTAGTGACTGTCGGTACTGTAAGCTCCATGTCATGGAAAACTGAATTAAGAGAGGGAATCCATTCTGAGCATGGAATTGCCTGTCCAGTGCTACAGGATCACTCTGAAGCTGCATGTGAGGCTCAATATCTGGCTGCAAGATATTTCCCTGTTTCTCCTTAATTTAGCTACACTCTCTAGTCAGTTCTGAACTGAGCGGAACTTTATAACTGTTCCCGGAGGAATTCCGTGTAGGAAAATGATAACGAAGGATCTGTCTGCAGTTTTCCCCTGCTTACCAAACTGGTGAGGGCAAACCGAAGAGATCAGTGAAGCAGATGAGGCCCCTGTGCTCTGTGTTTCCCAGCAGCTGAAAGTTAAGGTTTACCCAAATATCTGTCCTCAGGACGTTTGTCTGGGGAGGAAGCTGTGGCTCCTGGTGGTGGCACAAGTGGAATATGGAAACTTCCTTGGCAGGGTGGAAGGCTCTTCCACTGGCAGTGCTTCAAGGGACTTCCTTCTTGTATCTCTGCTTTGAAGATTGTCACGGTGATCCCCAGATTGGAGTATTCCCTCTTATTTGGAGCTCTTTGGGAGACTCTAAATATGTTGGTGAAATCAGCGAACAGCATGAAAGCAGACGATCCCATTTCCCTTAATATGAAAATATTTCAGTGTTCTCTGCTCATTTGCAGTCTGAGTCAAAGAACAAAAAGTTCACCTTCAATGAGAAAAAATCATCCCAGTTATAACTTCACAGTGTCTTCACTGAAATCAGTGGATTTCTATTAGAGAAGAACTATATTTTTTTGGTTAATTTTTCCACATTATATCTTTGACATTAATACAGTTAAGTTGCATTTAAAACTCTGAATATGTCTGTGAAAAGTGATCATTTTTCCCAGAGATGTGTAATCTAGAGAACCTGTTGTATAGAAAAGCTCCTATTGATGTCAAGGAAGTGTAACAACAGCTAAAGGGCAGCTCCTGGAAAAACAGGTGATATTATGATGAAAGTGATGCAAGAGAGGAGGAAGTTTGCAGTGCCTCTGTCCATTATGTACATGTTTTGTGGCTAAATAGAGGATTTCAGTCCCAAGAGAGGTCAGAGTAGAAGCTTTTGTGAACACTGTAGTATACCAAGAAAAAAGCAGTGCACAAAACCATCTCAGCCATGTCAAGACATATTTTTTAGCAAGTGATAATGAAAAATTTCTCTATATTCCTGAGAAACTGAGTATTTCTTGGATTTTTGTAATGTTAGTCCCGATTTCCAAACCATTTGTTAAGGGTGTTTTATTACCCAATTAATGCAAAGTATCATAAATTATGACTAACACACATTAATAAAACAGTTTTATCATCTAATGGAGCATGAAAAAATATAAATTTCTAATGAGGCTCCGTGTAAAAACCGGGATATTAATACCTGTGACGGAAGAGCAAAGACTACAGTGGGTTCCTGTAGGGAAAAAAAAGTGAGTTGATGCAGCAGTAAACGCCAGCAGTGAAAATTAAATGCAATTAATTAATTAATTCATTCGGGTTTATTGAAAGGGAGGCTGCCGAGTGCCCGCTGCGGTCGTGCCGGAGCTGCCGCCGGGTGCGGTGCCAGCAGATGGCACTCCAGAATGTGGAACACCATCCCCATCATCCCGGGGCTCCGCGGGACGGCCCCGCTGCCGGGGCCTCGCCGGGGTCACAGCCAACAGAATTCCACCAAGGACAGTCAGGGCTGGTGCCTCCGCTGGGAGAAAATCCCTCGGCACCAGCTGCGGCTGGTGTGTGTTAGGGGCTTGCAGCTTCGTGGAACGGTTCGGGTTGGAAGGGACCTTAAAGCCCATTTCCTTCCATCCCCTGCCATGGGCAGGGATGCCTTCCACTGTCCCAGGCTGGTCCAGGCCCTGTCCAGCCTGGCCTTGGACACTTCCAGGGCTGGGGCAGCCACAGCTTCGGGACACAAAAGTGCAATGCTCACCCAAGAGATTGGCTCATTTTGTTGGAGTGTGGTGCTGAGAACACCAAGGGTGTGGATTCAAGCCCCAGATGGGCCATTCACTTAAGAGCTGGACTTGATCCTTGTCCCTTCCAGCTCAGAATACCCTGTGATCTGAAATAAAGACTGATGGATCATGGAGCACCTTCCTGTTGACCCTCTTTGGGAGCTGGGAATGATCCAAACCCTTTCCTCACAGCCCCTGTTCGGGCTGCTCAAAGCACAGGACCCTCCCCCAGCTCTCCTGAGCTGGGCTGTCCTGTGAGAACAGCCAGAACCCAACCTCTCAGCTTGTAAAGCCAGGGTTAAGTAAGGCCAAGGTTTATCATTAAATAGGAAAATCTGTCAACCCCTATCCCAAACCTAAGCTGGGTTTTGTTCCTCCCAGCACATTAACTGCTCTCATGCAGCTTCACCAGAGGCACTTTTCTTGCAATCTCTCAACAAGTGTCTCAGGGGCTGGAGGCAACACCAGGCAGAACCCAGCTTAGAACAGAACTGATCGAAACCAACAATTCAGCTCCATTCTGTTTTTTAAGAATATGTTCTTTTCCACAAAAAGCAGCGTGTAATATATGAATGTTACATGATAAAAAGCTTTAATGATAACTGAGAGTTCAACAGTCATTTCCTTGGAGATTTTGCTTACATTTCCATTAATAATATAAATTATAGATGCCCTAAGTTATAACATTACATACCACTTTTCCAGGGCATTCATGACTTATTTAATCTGGAACTGCATGCTCTTGTTTTTCCGTAATGGACATCAAATGCCATGTCAAGATTTTATTAAACTAACCTACTCGTAAAAGACTTATTTCACAACATGCAAGTTATTTCTTCATCAAAGAAGATGAGAATAATTGTTTCCAAATGAAACTGCAAGAAATACGTGATTATTCTAAGTGTTACAGTGACTATGGTACCAGATTTGAGCATAATCTTTAATTGGAAAGTTATCACTGGCCATGAAATACACAAGAACATTTAACTGCCTCCCACAGTGACCATGAAAATACAGAGACTGATGGTTTAATTAGCAATCCCAGAGATACCGGGCAGTGCTCAAAAGCTACAGCACTCTCAGCATTATTGCTGGCAAGGAGGAGGGACTCCAAACCTTTCCACCAGTCTGTTCAGCCTTAGGCCTTTGCTGTCAAAGCCAGCAGCGATGATTATGGGCTGGAATTACCAGATTATTTTATATAGGCCTTTGACAACAACGTTGCATCGTAGTGAAAGCTCTGCTTCCTTTCTCCCTTTCAAATGCCTCACTTTGCTCCGATGCTTATGCAGACTTCAGTCAGAAAGTATTGCTCATTTACATGACCTAGATAGAATAATAGTGAGAAAGATGTTCCTTGATCTTTTTTCTCTTGATTTGCTACATTCAGCCTGGAAGAAAAACACAGTCATGGGAATGCATTGTTGCTTTTATGTCGGCTTTAGGAAGCAGTGCTAGGTAGGTTGGGGGATAGATCTAGGCAGAAGCCGTGCAATAAACGGGCTGAAAAACACACGGCACAGCTTTAGGGGTTATATAGTTTTGCCTGTTTTTTAAAAAATTTCCTTGTTTAGTGACTTTTCAGACTTGATTCCGCTGCAGTGACCCATGGCTGACAGGAGTGGTGAGGGAGGAGGTTTAGAGCCATGTCAGGAGTGAGGATGACAGCTCAGTGCAGGGAGGGGGGTGTTCCATGGTTACTCATTCCAGAGTCGTTACCTCAGCGGGCAGAGTGGACAACCTGTATGAAGAAGTGCTCTGAGCTGACTTGAACTGTGGTTCCAGAAATAGTTTGGACATGTCTCCATTCCATTTGGCCTTTCTAGCGCTCAGCTGCATCCATCACTGAGTCCCATGGTCTGTCACAGGCTCCTTTCCTGATCTTGCCATGTTCCTGTGACGTTCCCATGGGTGTGAGGAATAAATCTTTCTTGAAACAACAAAAGAAGAAGCAGAGGAAATCCCCAGGCAGAAGCATCCATGGGCTGCCATGCTGAACATACCCATGAGAGGAGTTGAAGGAACATTTCCCTGGGATTGGAATGATTCGTGACAAAGCAGGGCTGTGAGCACTGATCTTTGCAACAGAGAATGAACCTGAATAAATCATCAGGAATGAGGGAAACAGAGTTTTTTAAACAGCTTTGAATATTTTATTCCGAGAAGTAGAACAAAAAAGTAGACAGTTGTCCTGAAGGCTGTAAAATCCCAGAATACAGGCAAACTCTGACTGGTAATAATAAGGAAAATCACAGGAGTTTATCTAACAGCCAGGGTCTTCCAGCCAAATTATAGTTCCTGCCTGAGCCAACACCATGGTGTTGAATAACAGTGGGAATAAAGGAAAATGCAAGCTATCTTTGGGGGGGAGGAGCCTCAGTAACAGGACGTGAAGGATTTAGAAGGTTCTCATTGTGAAAATGGAAGTTCCCATTCCAAAATAATAGTTTGGGGCCTCTTTTGTCATCCAAGGACAATTTCAATGAGTGGAATTATGCCCACTGACATTGATGGGCTTTGAATTCAGGCTTCATCCTCTTTCCAAAATATGTCAAAATATATTAAAAAAAAAGTGCCCAGTCAAGCCTGGGTAGGAATTGTGAGACAAAGGGGCATTGACAGAATGTCTGTCAAATGACAGGAATTGGGGAAATAGTCCAAACAATCATGAATGAAGATTTTTTTGGTGCAAATGTGTCAAAATACCAAGTTCGTACACCACATAGCTTATCTCGAATTCTTCCAGGCTGTTACTGAACTTAAAAAAATTAAGAATTTGAGGAAAGAATAGCCCCCAAACAACTGGTACAGTTTCCAATAGCTAATAGAAATATTTATTCTCAATTCTAGCCCACCATTGCCTAAAAAGAGAAGTATTGTGCCGTTGAGAGCTTTGTCATTATTATGTCCATTGTAAACAGCTATTTAGACAGAACTAAAGCTACTGAAAGTGGTCTCCCAAAACTCAGAGAGGAAGCTGACATGCTGTTCAGCCTTCTTGAAGGAGAATTGATGTGAATCCTTTTGTAAAGAAGATCTGTGCTCTGAGCACTCCAAATACATCATAGAATACTAATCACACTATTTCCCAAAGCTAAAGAAAAATAAAAAAGGATAGAGTGCATCACTGAGCTGAGAATGGCACATCTTTTTGGAGATGCTTTAGTGGGGGGAAAGATGCCTGTCTACATCCTTAACTGTAAAGAAAAGAGCCCTGAAAGAGTAGAGAATAAACTGCCAGAGAATAGGTTTAGATTGAGTTTTAGGAAGGGTTTCTTCCCTGTGAGGGTGGTGAGGCCCTGGCACAGGGTGCCCAGAGAAGCTGTGGCTGCCCCTGGATCCCTGGAAGTGTCCAAGGCCAGGCTGGATGGGGCTTGGAGCAAGTGGAAGGTGTCCCTGCCCACAGCAGGGGGTGAAATGGGGTGGGCTTTAAGGTCCTTTCCAACCCAAACCACCCTGGGATTCTATGATAAATATTCCATTGGTACTTCATGTTTGCCCATACAAGAGAGAGAGGGCAGATCTCAGCCTGGGTACTTTAACCCAGCCCCAGGGGGAGCAGACGTGGGACCAACATCATCCTCTTCCCCTGATGTGCTGGGGGAACTTGGAGCAGCACAGGAGAAACAGGCACAGATGAAAGATCCCTGAAGAGAAAGGTGGAACTGCTTTGTTCTGCCTTTTTTCTGGTGTCTGAGTTTCTCCCTTCAGCATAACGTAGTGGGGCTGCAGATCTCAGACAGGAGGTTGGAGCCAGCAGCACCTTCTCAGCCACAGGATGCAGAATTTGTGCTGCATGAGGTGCAGAGTCGCAAATGGGTCCAAAAAGTGCTGTTTAGCGCGTCTCATTAAAATGTTTCACCTTCATCTGTCAGAAGGGTAGCGAACTTCGGGATTAGGAATATTTAAAATATTTTTTCTTTCATAAAAAAGGGACACATTGACTAATGATCCCAGTACGGAGAGTCAAAATACTTGCTGTACTTGTCTATCCTACAGTGCTGTAGTAGTACAAATTGACTCCTCGATGCTGTCATTCTTTCACTACAAAATGAGCAGCTCATAGGAGGAGATATCCTGGCTCTGAATGTGGCCACAAAAAAAAAAAAAGAGTTTTCTCCCAGTAGTTTTTTTCTTGGGTAAGACTTTTCATACTGTGTTTGACATTCTGAATTACGTGATTATATAGTACAAGACTCCAGCAACATTTTGCATTGTAAAGATGGAGATGCTCAGCATTTTGCCAGATGCCAGGCGATATTCTGACGTTTCTATCTTCACTTTAAGCCGAGTGACAGTCAGCATATTCACAATGAAGCCAAGACAATCTGCTATCAAGTTACAGTAGTGACATTTTCCCTGATGAAGATCCCCGGCCTCGTTGGAATAAAGCAGCTCCGTCAAACTCGGCGTGCGGAGCAGCTCCGGCGTGGATTGCTCCGTGTGTAATGCCATGTTTTATCCGTGCCGGTGGCTCGGCGGGCAGAGGCTTTGGTAAGTAAGTCTGTACTGCACCATTTCCTGGCTCGGTGCTCCGGGTGTTGCAGGCTGTGTGCAGTGGGGGAGGTGCCAGAGCTGATCAAGCAGTGTAATTTTATACATTACTGAATCAGTGCAGGAGGAACCTGGAGGGACAAAGCATCATCTTCTCTTTGAACTGCACTGTAAAATCCGACAGCTCTCGTAGCCCAGCCATGCTCTGATACAATTTTTCTCTCCTTTTTCCCCTGATTTTGGTGTGAATGATAAAGTGATCTGATGATGGCTCTCGTTATGGAACCTATTAGCAAGTGGACGCCCAAGCAAGTAGTGGATTGGATGAAAGGTAGGATCGTTTATTGCCGTGTATTGTCTGTACTTTGGATCCTGGCAATTTGCATCCGTGCTCTCGCATTCTTTGTTTTGGGAAGAGTTTATTCAGTTCTGATCATCCCTATGCTGCTTTGCCCAGTAGTTGTTAGAGACAGGGCTGAGGAGAGGCTGCTTCAGCTGTGCTGTGCTGTGGGAATTGCTGCCGAGAACGGAGCAGGGATCAACTGCATTTGTTGGACAATGCAGACAGAAAGTGTTTGTGTCTCACGGCTCCATTATGCCTCGCACAGGGTAACGTCGGGATGTTTGGCTGCTTTAAATTTGCCCTGATTAGGTCTGGTTTGCTCATATCAGGTGATCTGATGCAGTGGCTGTGCAGCACTTGTCTGTAGTTTTGGGTACCACAAGGAGCACCAGGCGCTGGACTGAGGCATCCTGCTCCTTTAGGGACGGGTCCTGCTCTGTCCAGGCTCCTTTAGGGACGTGTCCTGCCCTGTCCAGGCTGCCCAGCCGCGTGTCCAAGGCTCCGCGCCCGCGGCAGCCGCGGGAAGGCGTAGGGCTGAGCGCGGCTCCGCGGGGAAACTCGCCGGGATAACTTGACAGGAATGATGATTTCCCTGCACATTCGCAGTTTCACAACACAGCCGTCAGCTGTGACATGTTTTGCCTGACAATGCTCGGCTGTGCTGCAAACAGACCGGGATGGATGGGAGGGCGAGGGGTTGTTCCTGATGATAAGTGGTTTAAATTTCTCCGGAGTGGGGGGAGAATGTATTCCCACAGTGGGGTGCATTAGTGTTGTTATACAGGGCTTCTGATAAGCTGTCTGTCTCTGAGACAAATAATTCCTGCCACGGGGGATCTCTGTTATATAAGGAGAAGAGGTGCAAATTTGGGGTGCAGGTTACTCAGGGAAATGATTCCTGTAATGTGATGAACTGAACTTACGGGAGGCTTGAATTGGATGCCCACTCTAATGTCCTTAAAGCTTTCAAAGTATTCTCATTATTAAGGGAATGGTTCTGATCTCATTTCGCTGAGCTACATCTCCACACTTCACTGAAATTGGGCTGTTTTGGTGCTCAGCAGATACGTTGCCATTATCAGCTAATTATTCTTTTACAAGCACAGAGTCTTGTGAAGCAAACGGTGTCCGGGGGAATGTATGTACTTTGTTTCTCAGTTGTCTGGGAACTCGGGGTAATTGGGAGGGCTTGAGCAGGTCATTGGGATGGACCCCGAAACCTTTAGATACAGGACTGATTCCCAGGCTCCAATGTCATTAGGTGATATCAAATCCTAATGTACGTGCACAGGAGTTTTCTGATCCCCACCTTCATTCTCAGTACACAGAAGAGTTAACAAGTGGACAGACCACTCTGCTATTTTAACTCATTGCTTGAATTATAATGTAAATTAAGTGTCGAAGTGTGTAGAATACTTGCTGATAAATTTAAAAATACTTCCTGCTACTTTTTTATCCTTTCTGATGCAAACTGATTACATCCTGGGGAACAGTAATCCATGATGTGCAGTGGAGGAAGGTCATACAAGCAGCAGGTTTTTAAATGTCTGGAGTTGCTTGACAGTTGGATTTCCATACCAGACTGCACATGGACCATCCATAGGGATATCTGGAGTAGGCAGTTTTGTCACTGCTGTACCTCTGTGTTCAAGCATAAA
Source organism: Gymnorhina tibicen (assembly GCA_013399875.1). NCBI lineage: Eukaryota > Metazoa > Chordata > Aves > Passeriformes > Artamidae > Gymnorhina > Gymnorhina tibicen. The sequence goes on along the minus strand of VXAZ01000270.1, from coordinate 200,062 downwards.
CAAAGATAATGCAATGAACACTGAAGTATTCACAATGTGGATATTTTCCTTGGTGACAAGAGCTGCACATCCACAAACAGGAAAGTGCACATTTGTCCGTTTTCCCAGTCTTAATATTACAAGCCCCTTTTTATCCCAGCGTTTACCTTTGCAGATGCATAGTTCAGTTGCAGCCAAAGAAAAGACCTAAACCACACAAATGGCAGACCAGAATCTGTTTAAAACTACTTGTAACTACCTCACTTTGCAAAAATTGCCCAACTGTGGCCACTGTTTGCCTGTAATTTCCATGTGTTCTGTGGCTCAGCTTTGTTGGCTACAGTCACTCCACTAAATCCATGTGCCGGAGAGGTCAAAGGTCTGCACAGGCAGTGATTTTCAGTGACAAGGTAGCTTTTATGTATTTCGTCTATTCTGAAAGGTCACTTCTTTCACAGCACTAAAAGATAAATTAAATAGACACTTTCAAAAAATTACCTCTTTATGAATGAGGAGTATTATCTTGACTGTAGATAGCAACATGTTAATAAACAATGTAACAAATATTGCCTCGGTAATATACCTTTGGGGGGCTTAAAAATATGTAGGTAATTAGTTTTATTGGTAGAGACTGTAAACATTTTTCACAGGGAAATTATAGAAACACGCTTTTAAAACTTGCATTTATCATATTCATTGTAACTTATTCTAAAATCTCTTAGCAAAGCCCATGTTTTGAAACCAACTAGCAGTGAGTAGCAGAAGCATCACATAATTGTAGAGAAGATAGAAGGAAGCCACAAAAATGATGTTAATGGTTTGAGACCCAGGTCCCCAGAATGTGTCCTGGTTACAGCATCCGATGAGAGCAGCAGCTGCAGCCTGAGCCCCCCCAAGAGGAGACACCCTTCTGTTCTTTTCCTTTAGGAAATGTTACTTGCCAAAAAAGTAAAAATTGGTAGGCTTTAAGGAACATTGTAATGACAAGTTGGCATCTTGTATTTATCCACAGTTCCTTTCTCGGGAACGCATTCAACTGGAATTCAATTAGGGAACTGCATCTGATGGTGTGGACAACCTGAAAAGGCCATGCAAGTCTGGAGAAATTGATTTCTGAGGCTCTCAGAGGATCTAGAAGTTAAGACTCTGGATGCTTTTGTGTTAAAGAAACTGTCTTTATACAGAAATATTTTGTAAAGTTTAGCAGATACAGCAGAAGGCACTGTGGTTAAAAGGGAAGGTTTCAAAGGAGCTGAAAACATTAATTGGGAAGGTATTTTTAGCAACAGTTTTCAGTCAGTATTCTTTTTTTACCCCAAATTTTCCAATATTTTAAATGTCTCTAAATGGTTTCCAGGTATTTCCCCTGGTATACACCCATTTCTTACATAACTTACCTGCCTTCCTGGGGATGTGCACTATGGACCCCAAAGGTACTTTAGGAACAACCTTTGCCTTGCTCAGATTCATTTTTGGCCCCGCTGGAAAAGAAGCATTCCCCATAGAGCTCACCAGTGCCCTGGGGATCCCAGAGGTTTCTAACTGGCCAGTTTTCCCTTGGGCTAGGTTTAACATGGTAATGTGAGTGAATGACAAACTGCCCTCCAGGATGCGCATCTGGAATGCTTTTTCCCAGAGACTTTAGTTACTTTTTGGCTCAGGAGCTCCCTGTGAAACTCAGGGACACTTTGCAGGTTGTCAGTGAACGCTCCAAACCCAAACCCATCTATTTTAGAATGCACTGAGGAGGGGAGTCCTGTACAGAGTCTGGGGGCTTGGGGTGCAGAGGGGAGGTAGGATATCTTACTGCATAAATGAAAGAGTGGGAGTTTGTGTTTCTGTTGGAGGCAGAATCTGAAGGGTATTCTCTGTACTTTTACAACCAAGAGCATTGGAGATGTTGTACTTCCTAAGGGGAGCCGTTTACAAGTAGGTCATTTAAAATGTGAACTCATTTACAGGGAAGTGACACCTCTGTCCAAAGAAATACTCACTTTTCAAAGCAGTCCAAGGAAATGAAATGAAATACAATGCAATGAAATACAGCTGCGACTTGCAGAGAATGCAGTGTTATTGAACAGCTGAAAATTAAAATTGGAAACCAGCTATTCCTTAAGTACCTGTAATAACTCCACACAGAGTCCATGATTCAAAGTCCTGGGGACTGACAGGTTTGTCTGCCAAAACAGCCTGCAGTGGAGGTTTCTCTCCTAATAAATGGTCTGCTGTAGATACTCATTTCACAACTGCAAGCCATTTTTTCCCCTTTAAATCTAGAATTTCTGCACCCTCAACAGGAGATGTAGACATAAAAAAATAAAAATTAATTCAGTTGGTAAACTGATTAACTGTGCTGCACTGATCCTGTGCAGAATAATTATATGTTTAGCTGAAGGGTTTTCCTTAACATGTAATTCCCTGATTTCAGGCTGGCTCATAAAAGAGAAAGGCAGGGAGGGAGGGAGTGGAGAGCAGGGAAGCTGATGACGTGAGAGGACTTGTTAACATTCACATCACGCCGGGCTCCGGCAAACCCCTCTCCCTCTTCCTTTGCTTCCCATCAGATCGCTACCTGTGCTGGAGCAACGTGTCACAGCTGGGGAGCCTCCTCTCCGTGCAGGACATCACATGTGTCAAACCTCGGAATGTGCTGGAAGCACAGCTGGGTGTAATGAGCTCCTGCCAAAGCAGCCCTGTAGGTGCTGAGCTGGGTGATCCTTGGCTTCCCCGGTCCCCCTTGCTGACCTCGGGATCCCGTAATGCCGGAGCACAGTTCCACGAGATGCAATTTGAAACTGGAGTAGGTAACCGAGGTCATCCCTTAGTTAGAAAAATGTAGGTTTTATAGCATCTTTTCAGCTCTTTCTGGAGACAAATAGGTTTGGGAGAGACCTGAGCCTCAAATTCAGAATTAGTGTTCAATTTCCAAGCTGTGCTAAAGTAAAGGTTTCATCATTTTCCTTCTGCTCTCACCAATTGTACAACTGAAACAAACAATTTGCTGTTGTGGCTCCCCCTTGGATTCCTGTGTTCCACTGGCACCACATTTCCAGTTGTCTCTAGGAAGTCACTGAATCAGAATTGGCTGCAATTCCTCCCTGGTTTCTCTTACAAGTTTCGGACTTTAATGATTCTTAGTAATGAATTTTGTGAACAACTGATGAGTGCTGTAAACTATTTACTTTTAAAGGGTCAGCAAAGCCCACCTCAGAGCTGACAGCTCTGCAGTAGAAGTGCTAAAGGTCAGATCTCAAGGAACAGGTTCCCAATATTCAGCACAGTTAAGTGTTGGAATGAGCTGTCCAGGCAGCTTGGGCCATTCCCTTTGTAGGAGGTTTTGAATACAACTAAGAAGAGCTCCAACATCCCTCTGGAAGAGTTTCTGTGCCCAGCCTGTCCCCAGCAGAGTGACCTAATGTCTTCTCAAGGCCTCTACCCACTCAGACAAGACCTTGGCATGGTTTCTTGCATGGGAATCACCCTCATCTTTGAAATGTGAAACAGTCCCAAAGAGATTATAGCTCTGGCTTCCTCCTGGATATTTTATATTTATAAAATATATTTTATATTCCCCAGAATATTCCCCAGAGTTTATATTCCCCAGAATAACCATGGGGATAACCAGATGTCCAAATGTCTAAAGCTCAGAAGTCTTCCTGCTGTGTTTCACAAGGAGAGCAGCAGACCTGGAGATCATCGGAGCTGCAGCCCCAGAAGCAAACACAGACCTGCTCCGCTTCCACCAGCATTCCCAAAAGGCCCATTCCTCCCTGCCCAAGAGGTTAAGGTATCAAACAGAGCTCAGAAGACTGGCAGGATTACCAAGAGCCAGTGCCCTCAGGGCTTTGGCTGTTACCACTTTTAATTCAGCTTGTCCACCACTGGCAGCCTGGAGGGACAACAAAACACTTTGCTGAGCCCGTGGCTCCAGTTTGTGCCCTCCTGGTAACTGCAGCCATGGCTGGGGTCATGGCCAGCTGGCCCACAGCTAAATACTGCACAAAGACCTCCCTAAATCAAGCTATCTCTAATTCTCTATGGAAATAATTTTGGCTGAGGTATTTCTGCATCCCTATCACTATTACCTCATCTTCACTAACTCCTCTTCGAGGACCAATTAGAAACTGGGCTGTATATCTTCCAAGAGCCGACTGGATTAGCACTATCTCCATAAAAGATCTCGGCAACATTTAGCAATTTAATGGTCTGTATTTATTATCAGGTTATTTAGGACTACATTCTGAAATTTCCCTATCCATAAAGCAGACACATTCAGACCTTTTTAAGAAATGTAATTCTGCTCCCAGAGAAAAGTCTGAGCTCAATGAAAGTCTCTCAAGTCACATTTATCAAGCGTAACTAATCTTTCACGTCATTATGTAAAGAAATTTACTTTATTGTCTTGCAGCTTAATATCAGCAGTCAGATAATGTGTCATGCATTGCTGTGCCTTGTAACCTTTACCATGTGTTAAAATTTTGCAAAATCCCCAACTTTGTCCCAGTCCTGACCATCCCAGGGAGGGCAGAGTGGCAATGCAAATTCAGAAGAGCTCAACCTTCTCCAGCTCTCCATTATTTCACGATGTTTCATCTTATGAAGCAAAATTCAGGATAAATTGGCTCCTGTGGATGACACTTGCAGACCACATTAAACGAGGTGCTGTATGTCAGGAAGCTGCACACACTGGATCCTGCTCAGCAATAAGGTGCTCTCATGGTTTCTTCCCAGACTTTCTTGCCCCACTCATTCCAGTTTCTAAATTTTTCCTTCCTTTGGCAGGATTGACATCAGCCCATGTGCCGTAACACTGAGAACTCTGTGTGTAACACTGTAATCAGTTTGGAAAATGTGGATTTCCTAGGAAAAGAGCAGAACTTCTCAGTGCTACAGGATTCCTGACTGCCTAGGCTGGAAGGCAGTTTGAGAAACATTGCATTGTGCAGAAAAATACATTATGAATATCATTTCAGTGCATGGAAAACACTGCCTAGATGGGGGAGTGCCAGGCAAAGCTCTGTTCCAGATCCTACCTCAGAACCCATGGGAAGGCAGCTCCATGTTTCCTGGGCCTGTCCTCGAGGAAGGCTTCTAAATGCACACTGTGCTTGGGTAAAGAAATATTCCTGCCTGGGAAATCTCCTTCCGTCTCATTCTGCTGGGTTCAGTGTCTTGTGTTTCTGTTTGCATTAAAGAAAAAAAGGAAAGCAAAAAGTAAACTGCGATTTGTCCTCTTGCAAAATTGTTTTAACACCTACAAAGCTTTCAAGGCTAAAACAGACAGAGCTTATCCTTTTAATGCCTTTCTTTCAGAACTGCTGTCCTGCCACGCTGACAGAAATGGAGGTTGTGGCTCTGCTGCTGAAATTAGTGACACTTTTGATATTAAATGAAGCATTTTACTGAATAAACCACAGTAGTATCAAATATTGCTGAGCAATAATCTGCATTCATCCTCTCCACCCAGAGTAATTTTGTGGATATCTTCTACATGCTGCTTTGCCTTCCTAATTTAAATTGCTACTTTTGCAGTTTAGGTTTCCTAGTAAACTTGACTTTCTCTTCCCTGGTGCCATTGCAGTGAGGGCAGGAGCTGGAAAGTGGAGGTTCAGGAGTTACTCTTCAAGGATTCAGAGAGAGGAAAAAATTATGAGGTTGTGTTTGTGAAGGGCTCTAGTGATGAATCAAAATGAAATTATTTCTGATTAACTAATACTCAAACAGCTCCCAAAACATATCCTTGCTGACCCTCTCCAGAGAAGTGCTCAGGAGGATTCAAGGCCAATGCAATGTTTGGGTTTTCCTACTCAAATTCTCCACCAACTGTTTTCCAGCAAAGATGAATTATAAAAAGACTGTGGAGCATTTTTAGTTCTAACGTAGGTGGCATGTTTGAAATAAAACCGTAGCAGCCAGTAATTTTACAAAATGCATTCAGCTTTATTGCCTACAAATATGTCCATCTTTTTCATTCTAAGCATCAAACAAAGCCTAGGAAATCTGTACGGATTTCAGGAGTTCTTAAGGCAGAAACTGTGTTTTGTATCAGCGTGCTGAACCTACTACAGGTCTAGAAAGGATTCATTTGGCACATCTGCTTCTTTTACATGGAAAACTCTCTCTGAGTGCAGGCAGACAGTGGTGTCAGCCTGACAGCTCAGACATGCCAGTGATCACCTGAATTAAAGCATGTTTTACTTCTCTCTCCACCAGCTTCCCCCATTCCTTTTTTGTCTCTCTCCTCCTGTTTACTGACATGCCTCTCCAGCAGCATTTTTCTTGCCTTTTTCATCATGAGATGGACAATAAGCATCAGATTGTGAAGGAATTTATTCATCTAACATCAAAAATTTTCTAGCTTTGAATATCTTGGAGAGGATTGCAGTGATTTGGAAGTGAAGTGCATCCAAAACCCCAAGGGAGGTGAAAACCACCAGCCTCAAGAAGCCAAGCACAGCTCCTGGGAGCTCTAAGGGGCAGCTGGAAGAAGGCAAATGTTGCTGTTTCACTGATTCTCCATTAAAATCTCCTGTGAATATCCTGGATGCTTCTCAGTTCCCTTTCAGACTATGAAATGCTGCTTCCCTGGGAGATGTGAGGGAATTTCAACAGAGTTATCTATTTATGAAATCCTTTCCAATGGATAAGGATGCACAGGGTTCCCAGAGAAGTTATGGATGCCCCATTCCTGGCAGTGTCCAAGGCCAGGTTGGATGGGGCTTGGAGCACCCTGGGACAGCAGAAGGTGTCCCTGCCCATGGCAGAGGGTGGGATTGGATGGGCTTTAAGGTCCCTCCCAACCCAAACGATTCTGGGATTCCATGATCTTACACTACACGGGAATGTGCTGCTGTGGGCACATTCCTAAATCCAGGAAAGTCCTCTGTAGGCATCTGTTACTGATCACTCAGCATCAACAATGAGCTCATCATGAAAATGCCCTCAATTACAGAACACTAAGGAGAGATTTTAATTGCCCATTGTCAAGAGATTTCAATTGTTCGTTTCCAAGCCACACTGAGAAATTCCCTTAGTTATACAAAAAAAACAACAACTTTGTAATTTACACAGGAAAAAGACACTTAAAGCAGAGAATAAAACCCTTGAAATTTGCATTCGTATCATGTGGTTGGAGGGAACAGGCAGAGCAATGTAAGAGAAGTTCAGGACCAATAGAGCTTAGAATATTCACTTGAATGTCACGTAAAAAGAAATGGATCCACGTAGGGCAGTAGCTCAGCAATGCTGTTCTTGCAGAAATAAATTCTGGAGAATGAAGAGAGCTGGTGAATAAGCCGTCAAAAAATGTAACAAATAATTATCTGCGTAATAAAAAAGATAAATTAGAATAATAGGAAATTTCCACATAGGATAGAAAAAGAAAGGTAAAGGATAAGTTAAAAAAAATTGAAATTTTCTCAGAAAAATGGAGGAAAACCCTTCTCAAGGCTTTCATAAGTGGACTTAAAAACATTAGGAAATGTGCTAAGGAAGCCATCACCTGCTGAAAGAAAGATACACTGGGACATAATATTAACTATTTCTTGTTTATCTGATAATTCTCAGGCCAAATTATCAGTGCCTTTTGTGGCAGCAGCAGCAATCATTATTTGCATATCAGCAATGAGGCAACACTTTAACTAGAAACCAAATTGCTCAAATGATCCTTCAATGCAAGTGTTTTAATTCAATCTGTGGATCATCCCAGGAGCCATCAATATCACTCAGCTTGTGGAAAGAAGCTTTTCTATTCCCCATTTACTGTGGATGTCTCTTTGTGTCCCCCTCCCATCACATTTTATTTATCTGAAGGTAGTTCTGTAGTTTCTTCATTAATAAGGTCTCCTCTGGTATCAAAACAGCAGAGTTTCTTCTTAAAACATTTTCTATATTTCCATTTTCTTTTATGATCAGCTTTTTCAATACAAGGATGCTGATAGATGAGGAATCCTGGCTTTTGGAATGAGTTAATTCCACATGACCTTTGCCATTTTATCAAAGGGGTTTAATTATCCCGTGATGTGTTTGATAGATCTCCAGCTCCCATGTCAGACATCCAGGCAGGAATTCCAAGTGAACCAAAGCTGTCCAGTTCTTCTGTGCAATGTCAGGCTGCCAGGACTCACCCCAGTGCTCTTTGCTTTCCTTTCACCCTCCAATGTCATACTCGATTTGAATTGCTGAAATTCTCATCAAATTATTCTTTCAAATCTCATTAATATCCCATCTTTCCAGGGGAAAATGATAGACAATATTTCAATTTTTTTTGCCTGCAAACTGGCAGGCTGTCACATAAAAGGACAAAATTAAACCTTATAGCACAGTGTTAAAGCCATCCTGGAACAGTCTCTGTTTGTCCTCATTGTGCAATAACCAACAGTGGTGGAAGAGCAGAAGAAAATAAACTGCACCTATGGTGAACCCTAGTAGGCATCCATGTCTGATAACATAATTATTACCACTTTGTAGCAGTTCAAAACATCCCAGAATAATTTCTATTTGTCTGCCAGACCGTCACTAATTCTTCTGGAGCCACTGTCTTCCTCTACTCCACAGTTACCATGCCCAAAAACATGGTAACGAGGCCCCATGACTAAGCATTCCCAAAATGAGAACGGAATTTGCATAACTGAGATTTGGTGCAGAGGAAACCCACAAATTTCTCAGAAGAAAAAAAAAGGCACCATGTAGTGGGTATGTTAAAATATTGGCCAAGTACGGTTTGAAACAGGAACTGTGATTCTTTGGAGAGTTAAAAATAGTCAAGGTTTCTAAAAAACATCCAAGAAGAGTTGAGAAGTTTGAAGGTAAGATTACTTCATATTATTTTGGTCTGAAGGTCATTTTACCACTTCCTGTAGTCAAGATTTTTTGGCAAACAATCTTGATTTGCATATCTAGATGATCAGTTGTACTCTGAGATAAATTCACATGATGCCTCAAAAGTACTTGAAATTGTGCATTTGAAAAAACTGTGTTGTCTTCCTTAATCTCCTGTAATAATCTTAGGAATGGGGCATTAACTGAGATTTTTCCTGGAGAATTAGAGATTCCATAGTATTTACAGACCAGATGCACTGTGATCCGTGTTGTTTTCAAGCCCAGTCACTGCCAGTATCCCTCGTACCATAAAACACAACAAGAAGAGCATTTTTTGGTTTTAAATTTTCTGCAATTCGTGTCCTAAAGCTGTCTGAGGCTAAGCTCATTTTAGTGAACCTCACACAGGTAAACCTAGCCCAAAACTCAGTCTGGTGAGAAAGAGAGAGACAGCTCTGAAAATAAATCCACTCTTGCAGTGCAGGATCCTTGATACAGAAGTGGCAGTACCTCCTGCAGGCCGGCTGCACTGATTAAGGTAATAAAACTGATCAAGCAGTTTAATTAGGAAATATTCTTGAGGGACGTTTTAGATCACAGTGCAGTCATGCACTGGCATGGTCTCTTCATTTTTTTGATTTAAAATTTATGGTGATCTACCAAGTGATCAACCTTGATAGAACCAATTGGTAACCAGGAAAGAAGCAGAGTTTGTTAAAGCAGGGTTTGTTAAAGCAGGGTTTGTTAAAGCCAGCCTCATTTCCAATTTCCATTATCTTCCATTTTGCCTCTTCGCAATTCCTGTTTCCTGCTCCTGTGTTTTTACTTGTTGGTTTGTGTCTAAAAATCAATAAGTGCTTGTAGATGAGAAGGATACCAAGAGGAATTGGAAAAAACCCTCCCTAGAAATCCACTGAAAAAAGACCTGGTAGTCTGGGACTGCTATGGACAAATGCTGGGATGACTTCTGATAAAAGATACGGAGGCAAATATGTAACTGTAATTGTTAATTAAACAAGGGCCAGGACAGGGGGAATGGCTTTAAGCTGAAAGAAGGGAGATTTAGGTGGGATATTGGGAAGGAATTTCCATCTGTGAGGGTGGGGAGGCCCTGGCACAGGGTGCCCAGAGCAGCTGTGGCTGCCCCTGGATCCCTGGCAGTGTCCAAGGCCAGGCTGGACGGGGCTTGGAGCAGCCTGGGACAGTGGAAGGTGTCCCTGCCCATGGCAGGGGGGGGGATGGGGTGAGCTTTAAGGTCCCTTCCAATGCAAACCATTTTGGGATTCTGTGATTTTACGGAAGTGAAAAGCACTGTTTATGTACAGATGCACTGACACTGGTTTGCAGAACATCAAATTGGAAATGGATACGCTGATGTAAAGGCAAATATGGGATTTACGGTTCAGAAAGTGATAATTTTTCTAAATCTGTATTAAACCAAGCCATCATGGTGGTATTTCCATTTTTACCCTAATCAAAGTGTGTGGTGTTGTGATCCAAACAGATTCCAACAGACTGGGGTGATGGAAAGCAGTCACAATGCTTTGAAAAACAATGTTAAAAGCTGTGGCCTCGTCCCCTCCTGCAGACTGTGGCAGGAGGATTGCACTGCCTGTTCTCACTGTATCTGCAGCTCACTCCTGTTTTAATGGACAGTCACATTCCAGTCTGTGCTGCATTTCAGGAAAGGATGACATTGTCTGTGTGCAGCTTTTGCAGCCGAGTTCAGAGCTGCTGAGATGAGAGGCACTGGGTAGAGGCAGGATCATTATCAGCATCCTGCTGCTGGGAGGTTCTGCTCCTTATCAGATCCAGTAACCTGGCACAAAGCAATATTTACTGTCAAAGAGTAATGACAACCTTATCTACATTGTGCATTGTTAACTCTTCTTTTGGCTCTGGAATATAGCAAAACTCCAGTGTTTCATTGTTCAGGGCATTTTTGGATTGCTAAAGGGGCAGAAAGAGTTCTTAGGGACTAAAGTGCAGACCAAGTATGATGCAAAAAAAGGTTCTGATTTTTACAGGTATTTCACAAGTATTTTGCAGATATTTTACAATATTTTAAGAGTAATAATTCTTAATAGTGCCAAGAAGACTCAACGAAATGCTGAGAAATGGCAATTAATACCATTAGATCTGTAGAATGGAAAAGTTTCATTTTGGGTGCTTGCACTCTAGAATTCCAGTCGATCCACAGTGCAGGGAAAGTGCTCCAGGAAAGATCTGGCTAGCAATGGCTTCACCAGGGAAATCACATCTTCCAAACGGAAGTGTTTTTGTGCACACACACAGCCCATTAATCAAGGGGAAAAATTGAAATGTGTTATTCATCATATTTGCTGTGTTTTGATTTGAAGTGCTGAGAATGATAATAATGATCCTGAGAATTATTGTTAAGTAATATGAAGTGGTTTGTCTGAAGGAATAAATGCGATTTGGCCTGTGAAGGTTCAGACATCTGGTACAAGCATATAGGTTGGGAATCATTAGATAATGTTACAAAAATACAACGGAAAAGTCTTTTTAATGATAGAATCGAGGCCTTCAGGACTGCTCCATGTGCCTCCCTCTGGAATGGAACCTTCGTGTCCCTGTTACACCTCACAGCTCTCCAAAACTGTGCAGTGCCTGTCAGGATACTGAGTTTACTTCTTTGGGACATGCTCAAAGTAGCAAACAGCTTTCAAAACTCGTTTTCAGAAAATGTTTTAAGTGGCACTGATTTTTGGGTGGTAAATTGTCCTCTCTTCTAAATGTGTGTATGCTATGGATTTACACTGCACTGCCAAGACTGAGTATGGATTTGCTCAGCAGGAAGTTCTGATCAGAGAACCCTGGAATGGTTTGGGTTGGAAGAGACCTTAAAGCTCATCCAGTGTCACCCCCTGCCATGGGCAGGGACCCCTTCCACTGTCCCAGGCTGCTGCAAGCCCCGTCCAGCCTGGTGTTGAACAAGGAATGGGGAGTCCACAACCTCTCTGGACAACCTGTGCCAGGGCCTCACCACCTCTACAGTCAAGGATTTCTTCCTAATTTCTGCTCTAACCTGATGTAGGGTTTGGTGCAAGTGCTCAGGGGGTGTAAGAGGGGGAGTGACACGATGGCAGTGAGGGCAGGGACAGCAGCTGTGTTTTGTGTGGGCCAGCAGGAAGTCCCGTGGTCCTGGGAAAAGCCAGACGAGGAGATAACTGTGGCGTGGTCCAGGAACTTCCCAGATAACCTGTGAGAGTCACTCCTTTCCTCTCCAGGGGCTCAGAGGGGGTGTCTGCTTGGCTACAGGCACTTTATTAGCTGCAGCACGAGCAGGGTGTACCCCGAGCCAGTCAAGCACATCCCTGAGGATTCTCCTCCCAGTGACTGTGCTGAGCTCTCCCCAGGCCACAGAGAACGTTCCCATCTAAAGCCAAGCCACCCTCACAGATCCCTTTGCTGGGTCATCACTAATTCATACCCAGGCACTAACCAGGAATCGTTTACAGATCTCATCACCATAAACCAAGCACTTGGTGAACCAAAGCCTCTGGGAAAATATAACGTTAATCCTCTGGTCCTTGCTTTGTGTATTTTGATTTCGTCTCTGATTCTGTTAAGCTGAAACATCTTCACAATTTATTCAACAAATATGACTTGCTGCAATCTTCTTCATGCTAAGAATTTAAGGAAAAAGGCCTTGGGCTGCACAGCATTTTTAACATTGAGAGTACCTGCTGTTTCCCAGGTAGCTGTCAGCTCAGCATAAGGAAGAAAGCTAATTATTCTAAGCAGGTCAGTCAGGAAGAAAACTGAAATTCTCTGTGGCAGTTAGAAACCTGTGCCCATTGACTTTAGCTGAAATTCGCTGCTGCAGAAATATGTGGCTGATGCAGAATCCGCTGATAAAAATACACAGTGCAAATATTTAACACTGTCATCTTACCAAGCTTGAAATTAAAGCATTGCATGCAAATTAGCTCCTTGATTTGTGTTAGGATGAGGCTGAGAAGGACGGTGAGGAAAACAAGAAGATGCAAATAAAATAAAATAAATTATAAGTGTGGCAGTAGATATCATCTTTCTTGATATAACAACATTTTTCTGTGATAAAAGTGGATAATAATTATAGAAAACTTCTCAGAGAGTGGGTAAGTCATCCTAAGTAATTAAACCATGATATATTCTGTATTTTTATAAAATATTTATAAATATTAAAAGGCTGAAATTACACTTGGGAGTATCAAATCCCTTGGAATTCAAAAACGTTTAAATACTTCAGTGTATTTACTTATGTTGAAGAAACACTGCAAGATTAAAAACTCAAATTCAACAAAAACATTAATCTCCTGTATCATGTGGTACCAAAAAAAGTTTTAATAAAGTGAAACATTTTACTACCCAGACTACTTTTTCGAGCATCGAGTGCTCAGCTTTGACATTTCATTTCTTTTGAGGGATGCAACAAGTTAGAAAATTTTCCTTTACAAGAGTTGCAATGGACTTTTTTGTTAGGATGTCCCATCCCTGGAAGTGTCCAAGGCCAGGCTGGACGGGGCTTGCAGCAGCCTGGGACAGTGGAAGGTGTCCCTGCCCATGGCAGGGGTGGCACTGGATGGGCTTTAAGGTCCCTTCAACCCAAACCATTCTGGGATTCTGGATTTATTTAGGAAAAACAATCATGGACAGGGATATGATCCCTCAAACTGCTTATAAAACCAAACTGATTTAGAAACAAAAGCAAATATTTCATAAAATATCAAGGAAAATCCACTTTTATTTTTTATTATCAGATAATTCAAACCACTTTGTTCACCCGTGGGTGACATCAACGGCCCCTGCACTGAATGGGCCACTAAAATCCATGGGACCCCCTCCAGAATATGGGATTATTCAGTGTATTTTCATGTCTGGGACCAAACAAACTCCACAAATCAATGGTGCTTGGTGGAACTGAAGAGCCCAATGGCAAAGGCACTTTTGGATCTTTTTGAGCAAGAGTTAAAGTCAAGTTTGCGGACTTGCTGAGCCAAACCCTGCACTGGCTCTGTGAACCTAAAGAGCTCTTGCAGTGATCATTTGTCTGTTCCTGTGAACCTCCAGACACCTGTGGGCTTAGCTTGGCTCTAATCCCAAAACTGACTGGAGCAGAAATTCCTTGACTCCAGCAAGCTTCCTTTAATAGGACTTTTACCATTTTGGTAATTTTTTTAAATGACATTAATTCACATTTTCACCGCTTCAAGAGCTAAACTTACATGTTAAGCTATGCATTAGACATATTTTTGTATTAATAATGTATTAAATATACATTACCTTCATGTTCCTCTTAGAAAGAATGAAGTTTTTTCTTTCAAGTGCATAACCGGAGTTTTCAAATTAACTCCATTCTAGATATCTTAGGGGTTCCAGCCTCAAGAGAGATGCAGATACAGAAAAAAAAAAAACAACAGAAAAGCGAATTCAGTTAATAGAAATGATGAGCTGCTCTGCATTGATTGCAGCCAGACTGATTCCAGCTTGGGTTCAGGTCTTCCTCAGCACGCAGTTCCCGGCATCCAGGCTGGCTTGGAAAAGGAGGGAGAATGGGAAGTACAGCAGGGATGACGGGAACGGGCTCCTTAACATTCCCCGCACACCGGGCTCGGCAAACCCCTTTCAATCTCGGAGCTTTCCATTAAATCAGTACCTGCTTCGTAGCAGCCTCCCTCGAGCAGCGATTCTCCCGCATTTACATAACACAAGCGCTGGATGTGCCGAGCATCCTGCGGGACGGACGTGCCCGGGCTGCTCTGATGTTATCCCCAAAAACAATTTGACATCAGCATGGAAATGAGAAAGGAGGAGGAGCAGCCTGAGGAAGACATCAAACGAGACAGATGGACAATTCTGGAACACTGTGTTTGAACAGCCACCTCTTTTGGAAGGATACAGCTGGGTCTTTGCAGGAGACGGTGCAGAAAGTGCCGGCCTGGAATGTTGATCGTTCTCAAAAACTGGAGCAGCAAAGATCAAACAAACATCCAAAGAAACCAAAAAAACCCTTCCTCAAGTACACTAAGCCAATAAATATAAGCACCACAACAGAGATTTGCAGCAAAACGAAGAATCTTCTGCCACAGACCTCCCTGGAAAAGCTCTGACTGTCGTCAGCTTTGTCAAAACTCTTTAGTGTTCCTTTTCGATAGTCCTCTTTGGAAGGAAAGAACGAATTTTAGGCAGAAAATTCTTCTAGTAGAGCAGCACACATCCTCGGCCAAACTTCCAGTATCTCTTCCTACACTGAGAATCTGATACTTGTGACAAATTCCAAGCTGGAATTCCAAAACCTGCCCAGGTTAATTACAGACCCTGATACACTTTGCCTGGGTGCCACCTTGGTGTCACTGCAGCAGCTGGAGCCCTGGGGCCACATGAATTTGGGAGAGTGGGAGGGCTCTGTGCCCTTTGGAAGGGACAGTTACTCAGGAGGTAAAACAGAGCCAGGGGACATGGTTCTCAGGGCAGGGATAGCGGGTGATTTTCATGTTTCCAGCGAACAACATATTTGATCACCACTGAGACAGTGGAAATAATGGTCTCTTTGAGCATTAATTCCAGGTGTGGAACTCCCAGAACTAAAGCCATGGGTGATGTCCAAAACCATAATGATTTCAGGGGCATCTTGCTTAATATTGCCAAGAACTTTGCCAATTACCCCATTCTCCTATTTCCCGGGGAAGGGAGAACTATCTCTTCACAACCAGACCTAGACACAGAAATATTTGGTTTTGCAGCTTAATAGAGTAAAAATGCTATGCTCAATTTCTTTTCAGTTCTGCCCTGCACAGATCTTTGAGACACAAAATCCCACTCAGTGTTAGACATTAGAATTAGACAGAATTAGACAGAATATGTAAAATTTGCTGGTTTCTCTCTTGGTACTCCCTGCATTATAGATTTTAATCAGCTCATGAATCTAGAGAAAACACACTGGTTTTGTGTCTTGGTTCAAAACACACTACACAGCCTGTATCTTTTTCTCTTGGAGAAGTGCATGTAATATTTTCTTCCCTTTTCTGTAATAAATACGTCTGAAAAGATTGCCACTTCACAAAGAGTACAGCAGTCTGCCCTGCCGTGTGTTGATGCCTCTGAGTTCAAAGGAAACTCCAGGCAATCCCCTGTGTTTCTTCATACACTTTATGATACCTCTAATCACAGACTAGATTTTATAGGAATTTCCATCACATCTCTCCCCCTTGGTTCTATTTTTTCCTGGCTGATGTAATCTCACAGACTTCATTTGTAGGTGCAGGGGAAAAGAAAGAGAAGAGCGAGAAATTATTCTGACACCTTTTTTCCCAGGTTTCCACCGTTTGTCAGCCCTTCCACTAATGGTTGTTACAAAATTAAAAGGCACAGTTAGAATGTGGAGCACTAACACAGTCTGAGTTGCACAATTTTCACTTCCGTTTTTTGCATTTCTAACCAACAGCTCCATTTTAAGTGTTCCATCAGGAGAAAATGGAAGTAAGCAATTAAGGGGGAGGAAAAAAAGGAAAAAATGATAACTACTTTGATTCCAGAAGACAGAGTATTTGTTTATTTTACACAGATAGAGTTTCAAGGGCTCATTCCTCAGTACATTTTGTCTCAGAAGAGGGAGTGCTTCAAACACAGGAAGCAGCATCCCAGAATACTCCCAAAATGCAGGCTGATGGGCGTGCTCTCTTCCTAAAATGCCTGATCTTGCTCATCCCGAGTTCGGTAGCTGAATTCAGACTTCAGCTGAAGCTGAATAAATTCCTGTAACCACCAGTTCATGCAGGTCTTCAGAAATGCACAAAAGTCCAGTCAAAGTGGATTTCCCTGGACCAAGGCAGCGAAGCTGGAGTGAGAACAGGACCTAATAAAACCCCGTGGTTGTTCTGAGAGGCAAAGACATAAATTATAAATGGGACCTGCACTTTGCAGGAGGGGTTGCTGTGATAAGTGTCAGGAAAGTGGGAACACAAAGCTCTGGGGAGAGGCCCTGGCACAAATTGATCCGAGCAGCAAAGGGGCTTTTAGGGGTGAAGCTGCCAAAAGAAACGGCAGAGGGATCACGAGGGGAGGCACAGAAGAACAACTGCTGTACAAAATAACTTGTCTGTGCTGGGAATTGGGAAAGAGTGGATTTCAAGTCCCAGAGAACACTGCTCAGAAGTAGGGCAGTTTCTGGCTGGTTCTCTGGCAGTTCCCTTGGACACTTGTGGGTGTCCCTTTTGATAGATGGAACCTCCAGGGAAGGTCAGTTCAGAAACACAGATGACAGAATGTACTTTCCTCTGTGGCTTTTCAAGACATGTCTTTTCCTCAATCGAAAAGGCTCCCAACTGACCACATAATTTTTCCGTTCCAGAAGGGCAAACCCCCAGATTTGAAAGTAAGGTTCAGCAGAATTGTAATCCAGCTGTTTGCTTTTCTGGGAAAGCAGTAATATTTACTTCAGGTACATCTGGTGCACTGTTGTGGTCAGCAGCTCCCACCGAGTGTCTACAACATCTTCACTGGGGTGTTAATTCTTGAATTAATTTGGCTCAATTAGGAACATCTACAATTCACGTTGGATTTCACAAGTATGTCTTGGCCAGTTTTCGGAATATAGGCTGGACCTTTTTGCGTGAGGAATTACCTCTCTCACCAACAGGACTTCACTCCGAAGAAATACCTGTGATTTAATACAATCCTTTGGCATTTGGGTCATCTGCCTGAAAAATTAAGACTGGTTTTGCTTACCACTGAAATTCCCAGTCATCACGTTACCAGTTTGGCAGATCTGATCATTTTTACGGAGTTAATTTCCATCTCAAAAGAAGTCCTTTTTTTCCTGACTTTTCAAACTCATTCTGGCCGCTGGCAAGAATTCGGTAATGCTTCAGATATTAATGTTTATTTTTTAAATAAGTTCGTCCTTTAGGGAAAAAAAAAATAAAAGGTACATGTGGCTCCTTAAACATTGTAGGTCTAAATGTTAAGCATGACAGTGGAGAGACCTCTCTTTTTAGTTTTACACAGTTTAAATCTGAATTTGTTCAAATGGGTTTTGACCAGTTAATTTGTCTTGACAGCTCTCAGGGTCACATTTAGTTTATCCCCATAGGTGCCTTGTTCCGTAGGAGAACAAAATGCATTTGTCTCATCCAGTTGCCTTTGATTTCCGTATTTCTGTGAGTAACTTTGAAATCATAAGAATTATAAGAATTGGATTAAATAAGATGTAAAATAGAATAAATAAAATGTCTTTATTTCCCTGAAAGATCCCCTGATGGGCAAAATGACCACTGAGTGTATCAAACGTTGGAAACTTCTGATGTTATCGCACCCATAAAGAAGGAACTTTTCTTCCTTTAGTTCGTAACCAGTCTCAAATATTTTCACAGAAGTATTTACGTTATGGTTATGGAATTTCTATGTGTGGGAGGAGGCTCATTTTGCCTCAAATGATGATATTCCATCACTGGAGGACATCAAGTTACTCTAAAGAAGCAAATCAGAAAGCACACGAAGCAATAGTTCATTTTGCGTGGGCAGGAAGCATTGGTATTAGAAAGCACTGCTCTCTAAAAATATATTGAATCCTAAACTAAGCTCTGAGGGCACAGAAAATCTTTGAAAACGAGGTGCATGAAGAGAGTGTCTTTTAATGTCACTGCTGTTTGTAAAATGAAAGCAAACAGTGAGTAGAGTTTCCTGAGCCCAGACACCTTGTGAAGCTCGTGACAACAGAAAAAGGGTGACTAGAACAGACTGGGGCCACACAGGAGCTTTGTAAAAATACATCCATAAATTGATTAACAGCAAACCAAACCAACCAGAAGCTGAGTTACCGTTCCAAATGGCAGGGGATTTTTCCTGCCATGGGTGTGGAAGCCATTCAGGCTTTGCTGCAGCCTTTGCTGTTGCTGTCAGCTGTGTTCTCCCACACACAAAGGAGCATCGTTCCCTGGGACAGCAAACTGCACATCAGCACATGCTATGCAAATCACAGCCACTCAAAACCCTCTCCCTCTATAGAGGAATATTCAGCGAATCATCTCTCCTAATAACAGTGTCTACAGCTGCCAAGAGGTCTGTTATTGTACCGAAATTCAAAGAATTCAGTGTCTGCAAAGAAGGAGCTCATGGGTTCACACGTGAGTGGCAGTGACAGTGGGAAATACAGTCAGGCTACAGCATAAATTGGAATTATATGACAAAAAAGGCTTTATCTCATAGCCCTTCCAACAGTTTTCTTTAAAACTACTCCAAGAACCCAGACGGTGTTTCCATCTGTAGATTAGAAAAGATGTAAATGGATTTTAGGTTTGCAAGTCCCCTGAAACTCAGTGGAGTTCAGGGTCTTGCTCACACAGCAAACGTGAACTTCAACTCAGGTTCCCCTGGCCTGAATCCCACACAAAGTGAACACCTTTCACTTTGAAGCTGGAAGCAAAAGTCAGTGCACTTAATGAAGGACAATCAGTTCACATCAAGATCACCGCAGCAAGCAGACCATCCAGCCCGTGTGGTTTAAGGGGGAAAAAAAGACACTGCAGAGGAGAGAGGTATCTGGCATTTTTCCAGAGAAATGGAGGTAGTAAACCCAGTAACATCTGCCCAAAAAAGGAGAATATTAAATAAGCATTTAGAATAATTGAAGAGAAGCAGATGCACAATGAATGGCTGTGAAAGGTGGGAATGTCAAACAGTGGCACAGTAATCAATGAAATCCTGGAGGAGAAGCACAGAAAAAGAAAGATTACATCATGAGGGTGAGGTGTCGGCTGTGCACCAGGGGGATTCTAACGGGATCATGTTTGCAACTGGAAGAGAACAGACAGAAGGTTATGCAGTGAAAACCTAAATTTGTACTGCTGCATTAAGTTCTCAGCCTTGAACTGGGAAAAGAATGATTTACCTGATACTGAGGGCGGTCAGAGACAGCTGTATTTAACACAACCAGAATAGCAGCTGGCAATATTTGCCTTCATAGATTGGTGACTTCTACCAAGACAGAATTGACTGAAACAACTTTCCAGCCTTTCAGTCCAGTGTTTCACAGGAGAAGCTTTCCCAGCTCAAACTCTCAGGAATGAACCGATGAACTAGAGCTAACTCACTAAGGAAAAATGATCAGGGTATATTTTATTTCCAGCAGGCACACTGATTGACATAAAACCTTTAAAATGGGAGGCAGAGTGTTAAAAACCAAATTAGTATTTCAGGGATCCACATCCCATGTAAACACCTGCTGGGTTATAGCAGCTCAAGAGGACTCAGTGATTTTGGAGGTCTTTTGCAACCTCAGTGATTCCGTGGCTACAGTTTCGACAATCAGCTGCATATCTTCAGGATCTGTTTCTGTGGAAAGTCAATCCTGAAAATTCTGTGGATCAGTCTGGACACTCTAAACGGTAGGGGTTTAACCTGGACTTTTTTGACAGTCTAGTTAAGGAAAAGCCACCACCTAGAAATGTAGTGAGGGAAGGATGAATAACCTCCTGAAGAGGATAAAGAAACCTGATGGAAACACGATAAATCCAACTGCTGGTGCCTCTTAATGTGCCACTGAAACACGCTGAATTCCACATCCAACCCTTGGACTCAGATTCTAACACATTTAGTTGATCTTGGATTTCTACTTTGTTCTTCTAATGAATCTTCAGGCTTGAGGGCTCTTCACAGGCTTTGCAGTGTCCATCCTAGCACTGAGAGTACCCGATCCTGCTGATGGAAGCTTGAAGTCTGACAGGGATGTTCCCTAGGATATAAAATGGCCTTTTGGTTCGTTCGTCAGAGACAGGGGGCGACTGGAAGTGCTGACACAAAAGTGAGAGTTCTCACAGGCAACTGCAATATTCACATAAAATATCCATGGGGGGAGTGGAAACCCACAACAGGAGGAAGGGAGGAGGTGGAGCTGAGGGAGTCTCTGCTGATGTCCTTGTCAGCTTTCCAGATAAAGTCAGTGAGGGGATTCTGAGCAGTCTCCAGCTCAGCAGAGCAATGCTCCTTGTGCTGCCTTCTCCTGAGAAGGAAAAGCGTGCCAGGCTGGCTTTCCAGAGGCGTTTCCATGGGAGGGGCTCTGCAGGAGTGCTGTGAGGACATACCAACCAAACTTCACCTGGATCCTTCGGTCTGACATATAAAGTGCACGTTTAGATGGCTTTCACAGCTCATTTCAGTCCAGTCCAGTGGGTTACACACGAAAATTGCTTTCAGCAGCCCTGTCACATCCCCGTGGCTCAGCAGCCACTCTCGCAGTGGGGTGGTGGCAAACCACCAGTGCCTTGGTCAGGGCTGTGTCCCCGGAAGGTGTCCCACAGGTTGTGCCACCATTATTGTGCATTTACACAGCCAGACCTTCATGATTTATCCAACGATCAGATTGTTCAGATTAACTTTTTACAACTGACTCCACTGGAAATAAATGGGTCAGTTATTTCCTTTCATACCTGGTTGGCTTCAACCATGCTTCTCTTGGTTTTTAAGGCAATGGATGAAGAGAATAATGCGGGTGCTATGAAATGCAAATTCACGTGAGTATGTGGATAATTTATACACTTTTATTTTGTAAAACTGAGACAAAAGAACAAAAGCACAATTTGGTTTCATAAAGATGTCACAAAAGTAAGGGACAGCTAACTGTTAAATTATTAAAAATCCATTGTCTTTTCTACCTATGAAACCCACAAATATTCTGCAATACAGCCAAGTAGCCTGTAAAATAAATACTGTTTGACAAAATACAGTTTTCAAGAGAAACATTTTCCAGTGCCAAATCAGCACAAAACACTTTATAAGAACAACGACATTACTGCTTAGGAGGAAGATTATTTCTCTTTTACCAGGCTACAGCAATGTGAACTTTGAATTTCAGCTCTTCAGCTCTGACCTCAAGAGGTGCCAGTGAGAGCACAGATGCATGACGTGGCAGCGACTTTCTGAAGTGCTACACAGAAAAATAAATCAGTATATATGAAATTGTCTCTCTCCTTGGAAGGTGAAATTATGCTGAACTTCAATGCTTTCTGCAAAGTTCTTGGCCATGAAAAACTATCAAAATTATTTAGCAGATGTCTTTTTTCATAAAACTAGTGAGGAAGTAAGATTAAGTATGTCTCTACTATTTTTGATAATGTCAGCTCCTATTCTATCTTGTTACTCCTGACAGCAAGTAAATATTTAATAGCACCCAAAGTTAAGTTGTCTGGAAAGAAGGAACAACATAAATATGTAAGTGAGGGTAGAGTACTGAGCTCCTCAGTCTTTGGAAAAAGTCTTACAATAAACCTCAATAATGCAGTCCTGTCCTATTGGTAACTGCACGGTCACAGCCCTGTCAAAACTGAATTCGGGTCCTGAGAGCTGCACAGGCAAAGGACTTCTTAGATTCCTGCAAAGATATCTGTATCTACATCTATATCTATCTATATCTACATCTACATCTACATCTACATCTACATCTACATCTACATCTACATCTACATCTATATCTATCTATATCTATATCTATATCTGTATCTGTATCTATATCTAATCTATATCTATATCTATATCTATATCTATATCTATATCTATATCTATATCTATATCTATATCTATATCTATATCTATATCTATATCTATATCTACATCTATCTATATCCATGTCTATATCTATATCTAATCTACATC
This sequence comes from Gymnorhina tibicen, assembly GCA_013399875.1. Lineage (NCBI taxonomy): Eukaryota > Metazoa > Chordata > Aves > Passeriformes > Artamidae > Gymnorhina > Gymnorhina tibicen. Next base: position 177,610 of record VXAZ01000270.1, on the reverse strand, counting down.
TACATCTACAACTACATCTATATCTATATCTATCTATTATCTATATCTATATCTATCTATATCTATATCTATGTCCATATCTATATCTATCTATATCTATGTCTATATCTATATCTAATCTACATCTATGTCTACATCTATATCGATATCTCTCTTCTATATATTTATATCTGTATCTATCAATAGATATAGATATATACATATAGGTATATAGATAAATGTGTGTGTGTACATATAAATACATGTGTATATCTCGATATTGCCAGACATATTTGTGCTCACAGAGGTTAACACACACATTTCTGTGACTTAGTAATGTCCAAAATTTTACCTTCCCGCTTTTAAATTCGGCAGATTCAATTACAGCCATACCAGAACACCTGGCTGATCCAAAAGCAGATGTTTGGTTTTGTCTAAGTTTCCCACCATCATTTTTACCATTCAAGAGCAGTGAGGATTTGCAGTTCTTCCCTCTCTCCAGTGCAATTCTTCCACGTGAGATGGGCTGCTTCCATCTTTTTCTTTTCTATTTTTTTCCTGAGCTTCTTTCTCCCCAAATAATCTGAAACCAAATGAAAGCCAGCCAAGTAAAACATGAGGACAATGTGTTGTCTCTATCTTATTTGCCCAGCACTGGTTTCTGTCTTCTACATTTTGAAGTTTTTAAGTAGCATTTTAAAAATCCAGGGAAAAGAAAGTCTGTGCCATGAGCCTGGCAGTGTTTCTGCAGGGCCAGTTTCTGTTTACTTCCAGGCTGAAGTAAACTGATGGATGGTACTCACCCATCAGCCACTAAATTCCCACAAATCTGTCCATATTATCCACCCAGCGTGTTGTAAATGTTAATGTTGGACAAATCCCGATTTAAAAGCTCATTTATTTATTTATATGGTGTTTGCTTTCTTCTCAAGCATAGTTTTGTTTTGATTCTCTCAGGCTTCTGGAAAGGATACGTCCATGTGCAAATAGCACTATTTTAAATATACTACCAGAATTGCTTGGCTCCAAGGAACCATACTTTAATGATTATGTTGCACAGTGGGGCCCAGCCTAACGCTGAGCTGCTCTCGGGAAACACAATCGATGTGCTCAGGTATTCAGCCTTAAACATCCAATATCCTGAGCACACAGAAACAGTTCAGGGCAGAGAAGAGCCTGAAGATTATGATCCAGTTCTCCCTGCAGCCTCCAGAAAGCTGCTTGGAAAAAGACTCCGGAGCCTCTTTGATCTCCAGTACTCAGAGAAAGGTGTGAGGGGACGGTTCTGAAAAGCTCTGGGTTTTCATTACCACCTCCAGCTCTTTTAGCAAGAGCTGCAGCACTTGTCACTGATTAAATAACACACTTGGTCATTTAGTTAATTGCCTGGGTCTCCAAGATAAACAAAATCACTTGAGCAAAACTTGCTGCTGATTTTTACATGGATGTGAGGTATATGACAGTGGGCTTTTTGGTGCGGATTTAAAACATAATTTTCCTTAAATAATTAACACTTAAAAAATTATCTTACTGCACACTGAATACTGAATGTTGTGCTTACAGCACCAAGATGATGTCGAGAAAAGACACTTTAAATTTATAAATCTGAATAGTTGCAGCCTCAACATGCTTCTCCTCAAGGTCTCCTTTCCTAAAGAACCTCTTCATGTGAACAAGTCTGTGCTAAAATACTCTGTGTAGGATATGGAAAATATAAGTACACTTCCAACATATAATGCTGTTGGAAAACTGGATCTCTCCAGGGGCAATTCCTGCCTTCTTAATTTCATGTTTCTATTTAGATTAAATATCAGGGAGAAATCCTTCCCTGTGAGGGTGGGGAGGCCCTGGCACAGGGTGCCCAGAGCAGCTGTGGCTGCCCCTGGATCCCTGGAAGTGTCCAAGGCCAGGCTGGACGGGGCTTGGAGCAGCCTGGGACAGTGGAAGGTCTCCCTGTCCATGGCAGGGGGGGGAATGGGGTGATCTCCAAGGTTTCCTCTACCCCAAAGCATCCTTGGATGCAGGGCCAAGGGAGGGAATTCAGGAAATTCAGGTCTGTGTCTGAGGATGAGGATACATACATATCCATATATATATATATATATACAAACACACATACATGTATGTACATGTGTACAGTTATACACATATCCATATATCCATATAACTATACCCATATACACATTCATACCTTAGCAGAAAGAATGCCAACAAAGCGTGAGGCACCAAACTGTGCCCAAAATGAGTGGGAAGAGCAGTGCCACGAATGGCTGCATGGAGGGGGCTGGGATGTCAGCCTGGAGCTGGGAAGAGCCACGGCTGCTGTGAGCCATGAACACGCACAGGCCAGGGGAACGTGAGAGCCTCGTGTCAGGACGTGCCATGGCCGTGGCCGTGTCCGTGTCCGTCTGTCTGCATCCTGTCTGTACACATCGCTAGATGACAGAGCCTGCTTAGGATGCCATGATTCCAGGGATGTTCCTGTGGGATGGGCTCGCTGACACGCGTGGGTGTGGGCAGGACAAACAGATGCAACACTGAGCACAGATCTGTGCAAAGATGTGTGAGGGAGATGCTGCTGCTGCTTTCCGAATATTGATGAGGAGCTGCTGAAAGCAGCATCGTCACTCACCTCCCTTGCCTGTTTAGTTTCTTAAACTGAGCACAGATTGAGTAAGAACTGGCTGTTAAACAAAAAACAAACCCCACACTCACTTCTGACCTCATCCACGCCTTGATTTCCTACTATAATGTTCTCCCCAACAGCTTTATGTGCCTTCTGCCAAAAAGAACAGCTCACTGAAGCACTTGCAATTTCTCCCTTGGGTATTATTGACTTGGGTATTATTGACTGAAAATATACCTATATTCAGCCCCAGTATATTTGGTGTGTGTCTGTTCATATATCACATACAAATAACTGTAATTGTGTACTGTCCTAAAAGAATGTGATGGGATAAAATGCAAAACCACATTTTGAATTCCTCATTTGTTGTCAATTTTTGTGGCTGTAATTTTCTAAAAAATGACGAGGTATATTCAAGTGTAAGCTATATTACTTTTAAGCTGTTGAGGGAAGCACTAGTCCATTATTTTCCACTCCTTTCCTAGTCCCTTACAATCCATATGCACTGCAGTCAGGCTCTGGTGATAAATAGCTCTGCAGAAAGTGAAAGCTTCTCGTTTTCTTTGATTCCATCTGCAGGTTGGCAGCTTAGTTTCAACCGATATTTCAATCCCGGTGTTTAGCTCAGATAAATTTTAGTCAGGTTCAGTCCATGCACGTTGCCATCTTTGCCTCACAAATAGGTTCTTGCTTCCAAGACAGTACTTTTTTTTTTCCTTAAAGAGAAATTAAATATACTTTAAACATCACTATTTAAGAGAGGGTCGTGTAGAAAAACACAATTTTTAAATTGAGTTGGGTGTTCATAGTCAGACCTGAATGTCTTTTTAACTGTAACCAGTAGTATAAGTGTTCCAGGAGTGACTCATACTTTGAGTTCTTGCCAAGGATGACGTGAGTAAATATCTCCCAAAGCCAGCTCTTTTGCAGCAGACTATTGTTAACTGGCATTTGATATATTATAGCAGCATTCATCACAGCTCTTCAGACAAGGTTCAGTCAGGAGTCCAGTTACATTTGCTATTTTCCTTTTCCCCCCCTTTTTTCAGACCATCTCATTCAGCTTTGTTTACAAACTGGAGCACTTGACCCAAGATGAAATAGTGGCACGAAATTTCAGGCAAATGTTTTGTTCTTTATAAATCCGTTTAAAGTGTCCATGTTTTAGCTTTTTCCAGCCTGTATATCTGGGGTGGTGAGTGCTTGAAGCTGTGAATGCCACAGAGACTGAAAACAAATTTACTTTCTATTTAAGATCCAGAAGATGATTCAGAACTATCTGAACTACTGTTCTTAGAAGGACTTGGTTTCCAGGAGCTAATCCTGGGGTGGGGTTTAAACCAAGCTCTAAGGCACCAGGCTACTACTGCACAGAGGCTTTTGGGGCAAGATGACTGAAGCTGCATGTTTTCAGTTCCATGCTTTATGTGGCAGCAAAACCAAAGCCACATCCCAGAAAATATTAATTTAATTTCTCAAAGATTTTCTAAATGCATAATTTCTGGAAGGCTTCAGTTACACCTTCAATATTCCCAGCATGTTGTAGGCAATACAGTGCTCAAGGAATTTTTTAGGTAAATGATTGGTACAATGTCACTAAGAAGTACTTGTTAACAAACTGAAAGCAGGACCTTTGGAATTTTGGTTCATGATCGTAATTTATCATCTAATATAAGAGTACAGTGATCAAAAACAAGCTTGTTTTTATTTTAACCACTCGTTAAACTGGCAGCAGAGTGCTGCAAATACACGTGGAAATGAGAGTGTTTAAATCTGGTATGTGACTCTTCTGAAATTGTGCTGCTATTTCCTGGGAGCTGGTAAATCCTGCCAAACGCTGCAAGCCACGACGTCAAGTTCCTCAATCCCCCAGTTACTACAGCAGGTTCTCAGATCTTCGGGCACCAGACAAGGAGCTCCTCTTTGAATCTCCAAAGAGAATAACTCTGCAGCAGAGATGTGCCTTGAAGCTGGAACATTTATTCATGGATCAACGGGTGGCAGTGCTTGAGAGGAGCCAGCAGCCTCGCAGCCTTATTCCCGTCAGTACGTTTTGATGTTAGGCTGGAGGAGATTTGTCTAACACTTGAAAGGAGTCTTGGGATGGAGGGGAAAAAAAAGGGAAATGAGATCAAACAGAGGCCTGATTATATAGTGTTTAAATAGGAGCTTCCGGGGCATATCTAGTGGTTTTGAAATATTAATCTTCTATCCATTTTTTTTGGTGCAAGTACAAAATTATACTTCTAAACAAACAAGTAATGGTCCAAATGTGCAGGGTGGAGGCCTGAGAGGTGAGCTGGTAACTACATATTCATGTGGGGAAAAAAGGTCTATTTTACTGTGTGCTTTGGAATGTCAAAGGAAGCCATTACACTGGCCCAGTTTACATCTTGGTCAGAGCTACACATTATTCCTTTTTATAGGGGAAACATGATCTGTGCAATTTTTTTTTGCTATTCTGCTACAGCAAAAGGGAAATGGAACTCAAGTGTGAGCACTCTTACAAGAAAATAACCTGCTCAGGAGTTCACAGCAGCAGAAATGTTTCCAGGGTGAAATCGTGCTCAGTGCTGAGATTGATCCATCAGTGCTGAAGCTGTTTCTGTGTGGGAGCACGTGCCTGCATTCCTGGCAGGAATTTACAGTGGGATGTTTGTGATGGGAGAAAGTGTATAACACACAGCTGGCCAGCTTTTGCCTGACAACTCTCGCTGGGGACAGGTCCGAATGAGGGTTATACAGGGTTTAAACATTGCCCCAAAAGTGTTTCCAGGTTTTGCCGTGGAGAAAATCTTCCAGCTACAACCTGAGGCAGAGCTGTCACTGAACCTCTGCCTGTGCTGCTCAGGGAAATTCTCCTACAAACCAAGCTGAAATGCTGCAAGGACTGTAATGCTAACATGGGCAAATCTAACACTTTAAAACACTGTAAAGAGCGTTGTTGACTGTATCTCCTTCTGATCATGAACGTGTTGTTTTTTCCAAGACCAGTCTTGGCATCAGGGATTGCTTCTGTCTTTTTTTAGTTATGTTTTTTAAAGTGTTCTGGGTTTGGTTTAGGCATTCAGGGAGGAATCAGTCTAATGTAAATAAATGAAGTGTCTCTACTGAAAACTGCAGAGTAGGACACTCAAATCCAAAATATTTTCAGGTAAATCCACAGCCAGCAAAGTGAACCAACCCATGACAACAAGATTGGTTCTCTTGTTCCAGACAGGTTTTAAGCTCTGTCATTTTATTTCTTTTCAAGGCTCCATTGCAGACATCAGGGCAACCATTTCCAGAAGTACATCTATTAGGAACATACAGATGTGGGGAATTAAGAGTGCAGCCTTCATTTCTTTATTCCTGAAGTTCTCTACAGCTGAAGTAGAGGAAAGTTTAGTTAGCTTACCGTGGTCCATAACCAGTTTTGCATCTTTCCTATGGGTTGATGTCTGGGGAGTAATTCCACTTTTGATAATCAGAAAGTCACTGTGTTCCTCCCTGGGAACTTTTTGCCTCAGCCCTGAAGAATGATTCCAGATCATTCTTCAGGATCAGAGCCCTGGCAGTAATGTTGTTCCAGTTCTTGCTGGTGTGAATAAAGAAGGTATTTGGTATCTCATGAGGAATGAAAAATTCATTATAACAGCACAATTGTAACAAGTTTCTCTTTATTTGCTTGGCATCTTATGTTTTCACAGTCATATCTAACAATCAAAAAATATTTTAATTATTCAGGAAGTTCTGTGAGCGCTGAGTGTGTCAATCAAATCTAGATTTGGAAACCTACTTTTTTTGGTTTCTTTCTACTATTAAGAACTTAATTCACCCAGTGCTTGGCGTTCAGTGTTAGCACTTTGTAAAACTTCCCCGTTTTATACCCTAAACAGTTACATCCAATTTATTCCCTCCCAGTAAATAAAGAGCATCACATGAGCTCAGGAATTAAACACATCAAACTGAGCTTTGTCAAGGGGGCTCTGAGTGACAGATGCTGACCTATATATCCCTGAAAGATCTCTAAAACTTGCTCCCAGTTAGGAGATGGTGGTGATGCCTTAATGGCTTTGTGATTCCAGGAGTTATTCATGCTCCAGTTTTTTCCTCTGTGTTGATGCCAGCACGAGCATTCTCTGAAGGGGGTTTGGAACAACAAAATTGCTGTAAATGGAGGTGTGTTGGAAGCAGAGCTCTGTTACAAGACCTTAAACAAGAATAAACATACATTCTTTATCTAATTTTTTCATTTCTTAACAGCTACAATCAGAGTGAACTCGAAACTTCACTTTTATTTTCATGGATTATGGTATTTGCTCTCTAAATGTAATATTAAACCAACAAGGGAAAGGGTTGAGTTTGGAGGAGTTATGCAATTGTTCCCGTTGGTATTTTTATTGACATAATTACAGAGAAATTCTAGATGAAACATAACTTTTCCCTATTATTTTTTTTTTACTTTTAGCTGCTTATTTGAGTAAATTTTCAGTTTAACTTTAGAGTAGCTTGAAACCAAACCAAAAAAAATGTAAATTTTGAAGCACATTTCCAATGACTGCAGATTGGCTTCAATCTGAAACACTACAAAGGGGAATGAGCAGATATTTGCTCGTTTAAATGCATTTTCTGAGGGCAGCTTTATCCGGAACATAAAATACGAATTAAAAATTTTGCTAAGATATGCAGAATATCAAAGAGAATAATTCCATTCCACCGTATTTTTTTAATTCCAGCCATTTCTGGCAAAGCTGTGGAAAGCTGCTGTTTTATTAAGGAAAGCAAATTACTTGGCCAGTTGTTGAAGGAAAAACAAATAGCAATTAATACTGTTTATAAGCAGTTTTTATAATGTTAAAATTCAGAAATCAGTCTTGCTGAAAATATTGCTGGCTGAGTAAGACTTTCTTATTTTATTAGTTAAGAGTTCATATATTTTCATTATTATCTGAGTTCTTGAATAGTATGTGGAATCAGAATAAAGGAAAAGAAACCAATCAGCCATTACAAGTGTTATATAAGTTGGGATAGAAACCTTCTCAAACTGTAAAAATAACATTTTTAAGGTGCATGTAGATGTATTTACGATACTTCTTAATTTTAGAATAAAAATTTTAGGATGTAAAGTTTATCTATGTACATTTTTATGATTGTCCAGATTAATGGAAATTATTGAGTACCCTGTGAAAATAGAAACGTTAAATATTTACATTTTTGGTGTGAATTACTTTGACCTAAAAGGAGAATAAAATGGTTGTGAAAATGGAATTAATTTAAGGAAAACTTAATTCATCTTTTGGGACTGTGTAAGTGACACAATGCTCTACTTTCACATAACAAAATACTTCAATTATTTAATTATGAATTAATACAGAGTTGTGCAGGGCATTTACCATCCCTGCATTCCTCTGGTTTTGGTCGAAGCATGAGAACTGCTCTTAAAAAATATCATTCCTAAGGTGATGGATGCATTTTTATTTAATTCCACATAAATGCAGCCACCTGTAATCACTGATAGAATAATTGCCAACTTTCTGGGCCCCTTGGGAAGGGGTTTGTGGGTAGGAAACCACCGAGGTTGACTCCAGGTTCTCCTTCTGAAGGGGAAAAAACCCTGTTGTCCAAATGCTTACATTTCTGGGCTTTGAAAGTTTGTTGGAATGCAAGACCAGACGATTCTGATTATTTCAGAGGTTTTGGGGGACCCACACGTATGAAGGCAGACATGGGGAATTGGAATCAGATACAATAAAAAAATATAGGAAGAAACAGCTTTTTACAAGGCTAATGGGGATTTATGAGTGCAAATAACAACAGTGCAGGGAGCTCTGGCATCTCCTCAAAGCCAGAGGAGGAGAGGGGTCCTGTGAATGGATTTTTCCTGCTTTCAACACCATTTTGGGGCTGCCTGGCCAGCAGACATCTGCAGGCAATTTTGGCAAATTCTGCTGGCATTTGGTTCCAGATCTGAAGAATTCTGCTGGACGTTATTTTTAATGCACAAGCTGTAAAAAAAATTATACTTTGGAGAATTCCGTGTTTATGTTTATGCCACATTTCCCTCCAAAATAAGGAGCAGGATGTGTAATTCGGCAAGTGCCTCATTAGATGCTATATTGCTCTTTTCTGTGCTTGTTCAGACAGGGAGCTGAGCCTTGATGGGTTTTAACACAGTAAATTCTTCCCTCTTCCTGCTGAGTTATTGACTGGTGTTTTGGGGGCTTCAGGGGGGTTTTGTGTGTGTTTTAAACAGCTGGTTTGAAGTCAGCTTTAGGGATGCGAATCCTTTACAAGGATTTCAGCTGATGCGATGAGCCAGTTTTAGATCCCTGTTAACAGGGAAATGTATTCAGGAAGTGCCAATAATGAGCTTGCTAATGCCAGAAGAGGAAGCTGATTCTCAGGTTGATGAACCCACTTCTATCCAAAGTTTGGCTATAATTTCTGAATTCCTGTTTAATTATGAAAGATGATGTGCTAATGATGAAATCCTCCTATCAGATCAGCTGGAGGAACCTCAGCTGGAAGAGAAATGAAGGCTTGGCCTTTCTCAGGTGCAGACTTTTGTCTCCATTATGTGGCTCTGCCTCATAGCCTCTCTCTGAGAGGATAAATTCAGGCATTTTTGGGAGTGTGTGAAATGTGGTTTTCTTTTGGTGGTTGTTGGAGCTCACCTAGATCAGAGTTTTTTATGGGCTTGGAATACCGTGCCCTAAACTTTATATTATAGAAATTTAAACTTTTAAGCACAAAAGTACTTCTGGTACTAAAAAGGATACTTGTAAAGCAGTTCCAGAATATTTTCTTTGAGTAATACTTTTTTAAAAGCCCCGTTTCATTCCAGTAGAGCACTGCATGTGCATGATCATAAAAATCGTGCCAGTGAGTTTGAGACCACTGGGGATTGTGTTTTGTTTTCTGTGGATGCTCAGCTGGGCTCACAAACAGGAGCTTGGCTCTTGTGATGTTTAAGGAAGAGAACAGGTATGTGGTGTCAAGTGTTACATGCAATATTCACCAGGTTTTTCCATTTCAATTGCTCTCAGATATGTTTGATACTCCCAGCCATCAAACCAAGCACAGGGTAAAGTAGCTTAGAGATACTTGGGATAAACAATGAAAATGTCAGGTTATTTTTGGTTACAACATCAGAGCTGAGTTCTTCTATAGGGTCTGGATGGATAGGAGTCATTTTAATGCATGAAAACAACACTTCATTTATTCTTCTTTACAATTATTTTGTACCCCTTCAGTTACAAAAATTTTTTCAATGTCTATAATTTTATATATTTCTGTCATAGCATATGCTACTGTAGAAGAGTCTGTTCCATAATTTCTGAGGTGTGGAATGGGTAAAAGCTCCTGGTCACTGTGGTTTAGGCAGGTATAAGTTAGGGGTATATGTGTTGTTAAGCAGTAGCTTACTAATGCTAATACTTACTGTTGAGTAGTAAGTATTAAGTAAGAAATGAGCCTTAACAAGACAGAAAACCATTCGATATTGGAGTTCTAAAAACCCCTAAATTTTGTTCTCTGTCTAAAGAAAGTTTTCTGCTGCTTTGTGCTTCAGTGCCAGTGTGACATTAATTAGTGATCTGTCACTCATCACTGCTGAGCATGGATTCGTGAGGTCCCTTCTTTTGATCATACGTGACAACTCTGATGCTACTGAAACTTCAGTGGTTTCAGAGAAGATATTTTAAATAACAACTTAGAAACATAAATTTTGTTGAAAATGCCAGTTTTCCAACCAGCCCAACTGTTGCCTTAATGGGAAATAGAGATTTCATTTCACCCTGGGCTCTCTACCCCTGCTCCAGAACACCCTTTCACCCCCAGTTCTGCGTTGGGGCGTGTGTCTGGTTTGGGTTTTGTTTTCCTTTAAGGCACTCACTGGGGAAGTTTTTGGTTCATATCAGAGTCAGCAGCAAGAAAGTGCTCAGTAAATTTTGGTTGATGTATGAAATACTTGGCTACTGCCCTTCTCAGGTATTTGCCATTGTTGTTTTACATTCCATGATGGAAGTTTTGTTGTAAGACTTTGTTTTAATATTTTGGATTAATCTTGGGGTTTGTGTGATTATCCGGAGAAAAACCTCGGAAAGCCTCACCTACTTCCGAGCTTGTTTTAGTTGGGAAGTTCACCTTCTATACTCAGTGGGGCCAAATACAGCAAATAAAGATGTTAGGCACTGTATTAAACCCCAAGCAGAACTGCCTGCAGATGTGTGCTTTGGGTTTTGGGGGGTTTCCTATTCATTGTTTCGTTTTTATCTTGTTGGCAAATATGAAAAACTGGTGCCTTTAGGACCAAGTCCATGCATTTGAAATTAGGGTACAAAGAAGCTGCAGCAATGAGACTTTGAGACTGAAATTATCACTGGGAATGGTCAAAGAATTCATTGAGAGAGAATAAATGAGCGCCCTCTCCAGCTTTTTATCTTTCATGTAGACAATATGGATTTATTGCAAGTAATCTCTGTCTATGAAGTTTGGATTTGGGTTGGTTTTAGTTTTATTTTATTACATCCCGAATAAAGCCAGAATTGCTTGTTTTTATATGTTTTTCTGCACCTTGGTTATGACATAGGGGGGTGACTTTTAGAACTGATGAGATTTCAGGTGGAGATTATGGTTATTGATGCTTTAATTAAGGAGCTTGTGTAGTAAATGTTTTCCTCACATACGAAAAGTTAGTTGCTTCCACAGGATAGTAAACTTAATTTTACTTGGTAAAATTAAGGCATTATTTAATTCAATTGAATAATTAGTTCCATAATTCAAACTCAAACTTTAGCTGTAGAACCAGAGTGCAGCAATATTCCATTTTTGTCATATTTAGTACTTGCTGTAATAGAGAGATTTTCAGCAGATACGTGAAAATCTCAGCTGAAGAGCAAAGATTATCATTTTCCCACTCGATGAACACACAGTTTAGTATACACTTAGATAAATCTAATTTAAGTGAGATTAATTAAATTCAGCTTAATCCAATTCAGCAGGTCCCCATCTCCCTGACTGTGGTGGTAACAACCAAATGCAGGGTTGGCTGTGAAATGAATCACTGCTGAAAACGCCTCTCTCCCCTGCTTTTCTTTCTGCAGGGTCAATTTTCTGCAGGATCATGTCATTAATCCTGTTTATAACACGGTTCCAGGCGTGCTCTCACCAGTCCAGATGGGTCAGGAATCCTGCAAGGAGGGCAGAGACCTCTTTGAGTGGTTTTGCTGATGAAGGGGGGAAAGTTGCATAGAATCTCTTTTGCCAGAGATGTGACTTGCCTTGCCTGGTTCTGCTTGTCAGCTTGATTTCTGCAGGATACCTGCAGCCCTAATTACAGCAAAGCCAACATGCTCTTAAGAACTCAGAATTCTGTAAAATTTTCTGCTTCGTCAGCAAATGAAAATTCAAGTTACAGTCTATCTTTAAAAATCAAGCTCCAGTCCTAACCTGAGAGGGAATCTTTTAAAGGCCCTAAAACTGCATCACTCTAAGCAAATACTGGATTTATGGTGATCTGCATTCAAAAAAACAAACAAAAAACCCCAATAAAACAAAAAAACTCCAAACGACAACGACAAAAACCAACAAACAAACAAAAGAACCAACGCAAAAAACCCCAGAAACAAAAAAAGTAAACAAAACCCAAAGCTAACTCCTTTCCCCCAAAAACTCTGTGCTGTTGTTCTGTATTCTTGAAACTGTCGTTCTTCATTTTGCTCTTGTTTAAAAGTGGAGAAAAAAAGTGCTCCAAGGAACTTAGAATAAATCCAGATTATACTGGAAAGAAATGAAGAGGACAATATTATTGTAATTCTGAGAGAATCTGAACTCCACTCACACACACTCCAGCACTACGATGATCTCTAAAATCTTGTTCTGTTATTATTTTTCCATTCCCCTCCTCCTCCATTTTTTTCCTCAAAAATAAGTCACAGAGACGTTGAAGAACAGCCAGATTGTTCAGCTTCTTTATCCATATAATTATAAAAGAGGCTAAATGGGAGCGTGTCTACAGGGACACCAAAATCCCAGAGTCTGTGTGGAAGCATTGCTCAGAGCCCAGATCCTTATTCTGGGATTTGGGAACTGTCTGAACGGATGGTGATAAATCCAGTTCAGTAACACAGCCCCTGCAACGTTTCCCTTTCCTGGCCAGAAATCTGCTTTTTTTCCTGTTTAAGGCTCCTGCAGGGTTCGCCCCCAGGTGCCTCGGGTCTGTGTTCTGCACAGTTCAGAGCTTTGCAGCCCGGGGCAAGTTTTTATTTACATGGAACAGCATTCCTGGAAGTGTAGATCAGGATCAACCAAAAGTAATCTCAGTCAGGGAAGAAAATAAAAAGAGGATTCTTGATTGAGCAAGGTGATGTTCATACAAATAAAACCAGAATCTGTAGAGCACCAGTGAGAGCACAGCACTTGTTTGGCTCTTTTCTTCTGTGCCTGACATTTTCTCCATATTCCTTTAGTTTTTCCCAATTTTGGTTTTCCAAAGTTTTTTCCTAAGACTTGCAGCAGTTGACTTGATCTTGTTGGAGGTCTGCAAGAAGAGCTGAAACTGGTGACTAAATGTAATATTTAAATAGAGTAATATTGGTAGTAAATTAACAGTGCTGTCATCAATACCTTATGAAAAGCAGAGCTGATGGAATCACAGCTCCAGTAAGGGTATTCCCAGAGGATCAGGTTTTTGTGCCAGCATCTGCAAAGCACTGGGCATAAAAACTCTTTCACTAGAGCAGAATTTTCCAGAGAGGTCCATTGGAAAATACTGAGAACCAGAATTTCCATCCCTTGTCTGGGGTGCTGCTTCTGCTGAAGAGCGTTTGCTGTCTGGTTTCCAGGGTTCTGTTGTTTGTTTGTTTTCTGAAGCAGCTCATTTCCATTTTTTGTCTGGCTTTAATCTTCAACCAGTCCTTCACTGCTGAAATGAAAGGGCTTCAGTTCCTGGTATTTCCTTTCTTTGAACAGGTACAAATAAATTGGAGCTGGATCACTCCAGTCTTGTTTTTTATAAGTTGAATGAAGTGAGGAGATGAACTAATGATGTTCCTCTAAATCCTGTACCACTTTTAGTCATTCTTTCTGATTTTCTTCAATGTCCTAAAACTGTAGGAGTCTAAACAGGGTGCAGTATTTAAGCACAACTTCACCCATGGTGCATCCAGAAGTAAAATCCCTCCCCTGTTTCAGTCAGTGCATTTTTACATATTTATCTAAGCTCAAGTTGTGTCTTTCTCCATGGCATTATATCCTGGGGCTCAGATTAACTTCCTGGACCATCTCAAGTCTTTCCCAGAGTATCTGATTTCCCCCATTCTGCAAGTGTGCCCTACAGTCCTCAGTCCTGAATGTGCAAAATGGATTTGGGCACTTAAAAATTGCCTTCTTTGGGAAGTTCAAACCCACCAAATGATCCAGATTGTGCTGGATAATTGCCTATATGTCATCATTATTCATACTTTTACCTTTCCTGCCGGAATCTGCCCATTTTATTTGCAGTGGTCTGGTGTTTATTACAAGCAGAAACTTTTGATGAAGGGCAGAAAGAAACTGTGATAATTGCATGTCAAAAACGAACCACCTGCCAATGGATGGGAATAATGAAAAGACATAAAAACTTGGTTCAAAGGAAGCAATGGAAAAAAAAGATTGCTGAGGTTATAATAACGCATGAAAGGAATTGAATGGGATTAAAGATGCTTGCAATGTGAAAATGAGGAATTTTACTCAGTTGCAGAAGAAGACAAGGTGCAAATACTGTAAATTTCCTATCCAGTTCCAACAGGAAAGAGAGGAGGGATTACAGTGTCTCTAATATGGTTAAGAGAGAACACAAAACAAGACAAATAACTGCAATTTGGCCTTCTTTGGCCTGCTTCTCTCTTTCAAAGATCAATTTCACTGTCCTGTCAGTAGATATTTCTTTATAAATTTAAAATACACTTGAAAAAACCCCAGAACTTCTCCAGGGATCAAAGCTGGGGGATTTTTCAGCTGTGTTTTTCAGCCATGCTGTTTCCATGATGTGGTGTGAGTTATGTAAGATTCCCTGGCCCTTTTCCCCTCTGTCCATGGAGGCATCTGTTGGCCATGGCAGTGCTGAGTCTGAGAACCTCAGAGTGTGAAGTCACTGGGTTCCCGTTTTGATAACTGAATCCCACACAAAATATTGTATGTATTCCAAATTTAGAGGATCCAGCTTTATCTACGGTGTTTTCTCACTAGTGATTTTTTGTTTTTTCAGGTGCGCTTTTGTTTTAAAAGCCACAAATTCTCCCCCCGCGCTGGTTAATAAATGAATTTGGTGGTGAAGGGAATGCAATCAGAGCTTTCTGTGAGGTTTTTGGGATGCAATCACGGTGAGACCAGATCGTTTCCTAGAGGTGAAGTTTTGCATAATGTCTCCACAGCATTATTACTCCAACAGGAATCCCCTGGCTTTCCTTTGGAAGTTAATTAGAGTCTGTGCAGGGAGTGAGTCAGACAGAATTGTGTGGCTGAGAGTGTGTGTTGATTACAGCACTGAAATCATCCTAATGGCTTCTCTGTCTGTTGCTAAAAGCAATTACTGCCTGGTAAATTTTTAAGCTGCGAAATGTAATTTTAAGAAATACTTTGCTTAAAATAACATTATGAAAATAATATACACAAGGAAGTGGTGGCCTTCACGCTCTGCCATGTCTGCAGCTGAGCGTTCTTCTGGAGACAGTGACTCCAGGACCTGGGTTTGGGAGAGGCTTTTTTGGGAAAACGCAAAAATAAATCCACTGAATTGAAAATGCTGGGGAGCTGTAAATGCTTTATAATATTACAGATGGCAGAAATTGGTTTGAAATATTTGTAAAAGTGAAGGACATGCCTTTTAAAGATCTGAACATGCAGGTGTTCATTCCCCCCCCTACTGAGCCAAGCATTGCCTTTTGACTCATGTATTTTGCCTTTCACGAAAATGAACAAATTCAGGGTTGAAGTGAACCAGGCATGAAAAAACAGACTCTTTTTTTCTGTATTTTTTTACTATTCCCTTTCTTTCCATCTGAGAAAGCCCAAGCAAAAGCCTTTTCAGACTCCTGGATGGCTGACTTGCAGGAGTTCTCAGTAGCAGATTGTGATGGAAAGCTGAGCATGGGAGCCTTTGGTGCTTTTCTCACAGAATGCCGTGGATTTTACAGGCAGATAAGGATAATCTTCCTATGAAGGTTTCATCCACATTAATAATACTTTGAATAATGGTGTGATGGCCATAGGGCACTCCCAGATGCTAGCAGAGGATTTATTATCCCACTGGTGCCTGTATATTTTGCTTTCCACTGTGTGGTGATTACCTTTCAATTTTTATAGGTCAGCTGTGGTTCAACAAAGTGATGTTTATTAATATGCTATCATAAATTCTTTTTTTGTATATATCTATTTATTTTCAAAGAAGGAAATGATGGCAGCGTGAATTTGTGCTTTACTAATTTGGTTTTGTGCCAGAAGGAAAAGGTCCCACCGAAGTCCAGGTCTGAGTCAGGAAGAAGCTGTGGTGCTGTAGCATTCCTGCAGCTCCAGTTAAAAGGCTGGGAATTACAGAATGACTGATATTTCAAATGAGCCATTTAAAGTCATCACAACATAGCAGGAAAGTGATGACTACAACTGACAAATCCATGTTTTTTCTTCACAGTGCTGTGATTCATTTTAGCGCCAGTCAAGAAGTAAGAGGTGCTCTCTTCCCTTTCAGAAAAGCATTTTCATTTGAAACCAGCATTTTGAGGCTTATCCCAGGCTCACAGCAGCAGCAGACTGTTCCCTCGGAAGTTCCCCTTTGTTGTGGTGCCTCCTGCACTGTTTAACCTTCCTGTTTACTTTAAGGCAGAAAGGATCTTTTTGGGGGAGATCGGGATTTCCTTCACCTTCTTTCTGAGTACCTGCTGTGGGTCTCCCATCCTGTGATTGGAGCTGGGCAGTGCTGTCACCACCCAAGCCTCTGCCTGCATCTCCCGTGCCTGTCCTGCTGCCTGCCAGGCACACACAGCAGCCTGTGTGGGACATCAGAGCACAGAAATAAAAGCTCTGTGGAGATTTAATAATCATAATCCTGCAGTGAGGGCGACTTCCAACACCTGCAGGGTTTTGAGGCTTTTCCCAGCTGCACAGACCTTCCCTCCTCTAGCATGAACTGGGCTCACAGAGAAGCCACTTCCCAAACCTCTGCAGCCCCTTTGCAGTGGCTGTGTCCCACCTTCACTCTCCAACTCGCAGTTTCCAAGTCCTCTTACATTCCATATTACAAAATATTTCCTGTAAAACCTCTGAGGGCAGAAAAGCTCAATGCTTTGGTTTGCAAAATTTCTGTTCCAATGTCAGATTCTCTCCTTGCTTGCTGGAAAACTCAAATTTCAAGAGGCTGCTGGAGAGCAGGACCCTGTTAGCAGAGTCATTACTGACTGTGTTCCCTGCAGATTGACTTGCTCCCTCCCAGGGATTGCTATGACCTGCACAGGTCTCTTGGTATTTAAAGCAAAGCTTAGAAACCTTTCAACACCTGAAACTGGTCACACGGACACCTCATGTGCTCTTGCTTTGGTCCCTCTGTCTCCCTCCTCCCTCTTGTTCTGTCACTGGAACAAACAGTGACAAAACAAGTTCAGCATCCAGATGTGAACACTGTATATGAATTTTAGACTCTTCCTCATCCCCTGTCATTTCATGTTCTTGCTGTTTTCCAAGTATTTTTCTTGCTGTTTTCCAAGAAGGTTCCCAGCTTCCCTTTCCCCTCCTTCATTTTCCTCAGCCTATTACTCTGCTCACACATTCCCTGGAAACCACTAATTCGAAAATTAAGTTGCATAGCTGAACCCTGGAATTACTTTAGAGGGAGGAAAATCCATGCAGGTATGAAATAATTGGTGAGAGCGAGTTACAATGAATTAAGTGCTGAGGCAGGAGCTGATGGGGTGCAGATGAGCCCTGATTGGATTTTCTTTGTGCAGCCATTTGATCCACTCATTTTTCATCTGTTAACAATAGAGTTCCATTTTGATAAGAAGTTTAATTTGCCTGCTAATGATTCATTTCTGTACTTGGATATCTACATCTGTTAGGAAGCTGAGGCCTGTACACAGCGGAGGAAAAATATTGGGAAAAGAACCTGACTGAGTTTAAGCACAATAGGCTACTTTACAAGCTGCTGCCTAATTTTTAGGCTACTTTACAAGCTGCTGCCTAATTTGAGCATTATATGTTCTTCTGTTAAACCGTATTACGTACAACACCATTTGTCTTTTGTGTGCTGGGTTGAAAATGCAATGTAAAATAAATAACTCCTTGCTAGAGGAGATCAGGAGGATACTTTTTACAGGAAATGTGTCTGGATCAGTCTCCAATGGAAGCATCAGCAGCTGGCTGATGTGATAAATTGGGGGACAATAAGAACTTGGTACAAGCTGTTCTACTAAAGTAATCCTAAAAGTTCTAATGGTAAACCAAACAAAACGCAACAAAGCCTCAAATGTGAAATAACAGAAATAAAACATTTTATTCAAGCCAGTCCCAGTACCACAGGGACAGAAGATTGCAAATGAGATATAAATCTTTAAAAGGGATTATCACGTGACTGAGGTATAGTGGACAAATAAATCTGATTTCCCCACTAGGCAAGTTTGGAAGGAACTGCTGTTAGGAATTAGGATTTACATGGAAAAATATGGTACATTGGGAAGAATCAATAAGGTTTTTATAAATGGGCTCATTGCCTCCTAAATCAGAGTTCTTTGTGGGAGTTGAGTGTGCAGAGAGAGGCATCCTTGATCCAGCTGATGGTATTTCACATCTAAGTATGGTGTAATAGGCAATTCTTGTCTCAGCTCGGTAGGATTCCCTTAATTTTTATAGACCAAGTTCAGTTGCAGCTGAGTGCTGTTAGAATTCACTAAATAAGGGCTTATTTTTTTGCTGCCTCATTCATGAGAACAGCAAAAGGAGACTCTTTCCCTTGAAAAAGGAATCTGAAATTTTAATTTTGTATTTCCCATCTTTTACCGCTTCCAGCTGGAGGTGCTCTAAGCGTTACACTAAAAGTAATGTTCAAACTTTACTCCTTGAAGTATTTGTGTGTTTGGAATTTTAATGTGTAACCCCATGGCTGAAAATTGTGTGCACTGGAGGGAGCAGTTTGTGTACTGCTTCTGTTTTAGTGTGTAAGACCTGAGGGTCAATGAGTTTTCGGGGAAAAAAATATTTAAACCAAATTTTGAAATAACTTTTCCATAGCTGTAAGGGACAACAACAAAACACAACCCTTTCTAATTATTGGTTACTTCCTCCAATTCTAGTTCTTCACATCAGACCTTGCTGTGTTTATCCTCCCATGGCAAAACTGCACGTTTGTGCAAACTATTTTGCATTCAGATCTACCTTCGTTAATGCATTTGTGGTATTTGTAGTCTCAGTAGTTGTGCATAAAGTTTCACAGGCCTGAAAAAACTTCTGTGGAAGTTAAACAAAGTCTGGGGTAACAGCAAACCCTTCTGTGTTACATAAGCACAGCAAGCGTGCTAGAAAAATGTGATAACTTTGGTAATCTGATAAACTGATAAACGCGACAATACCCAATTTTACACTGCATTAATAAAATGTGATGTGAAAAAGTGCCTGGCTAACCCAGAAATTATGCTGGCAACTTACACTGGTAGCTGCATATCTGCTGAATTCGGTGGCAGTGAATTAAATATCTCCTAAGGCACTCGAAACCTGACAAGGCAGAGGATAATTCTTCTGAAAGCTTGTACGAGCAGATGTAGCAGGGAAGGAGAACTGTCCCTATGGGATACCTCACTTGTTATATACAACTCCACTTTATTATTTTCCTTGTCTATAGGTCTGTCATAAAGAAAAATCTGTTGATCAGTCACACTCGAGGTTCTGCCATCAGTGCTACTGTTCCTCCTCCGTGGTTTTTTTCCCAAGCAAGTTTCCTTGATGTAAACCCACTGATTCGTGATAAATCTTGAAATCAGAGTTGCAGTGAGCTGAGCAGAAAATCAGAGCACCCTCAACATGATCATCTAAATCTTGTGATTTACTTTATTTTTCTGGGAAACGAGGGGCTGAAAAGTGCTGATGGAGCAGGATGCATTGCATAAAATACCTGGAAGTGGGAACTAATTTTTCTGAGTGTTGCTGTGAGAAAGCTGCTCTGCTGATTTGATTGTGACCTTTAAGATCTTATTTGAAATTTTTCATCCTTTTACAAAAATTAATTAAGCAAGATGAGTCTGCAGCTCATTCTTGTGTCAGTGGGTGGGAGAGGAAGATGAATCTCTTCCTCCCTCTGTTTCGGCCACTTTAGGTGTAGTGGTTTTTAGGGAAGGAAGAGCTAGAACAGGCATAAAACATGTGGACAGGTGACACCCCTTGTAGGTCTGGGTTAAAAGACAATCCAATATGGCATTCCGGGCTTTTAAAATAAAAAGAAGAAATATAAAATAATTAATACAATCGTCTTTTAGGATGTGTCTCAAGTCATTTATACATGGCAAAAGCTGAGCAGAATGGTTTTGCTTAGCAGCAATAAAACTGATTATTAAGGAAACTCTGACAGATTTATAATAGAAAAGGAGGAAATCACCACAGATTTTTAATTAATTTTAGTATGAGTAAATTAAAATATGAAAAATTTATCTCCCAATTCACTTGAGCTTTGTATTTCCCTTCCTCCCAGCCCCTCTCAGCACTGTCAAGAGTCCTCTTGGAGTACTCAGGTTCTTCCCTTTTCCACTCCTCTTTTTTTGCTTTATCTTTTTTCCCTGAGCTGATGACTCTCCTCACAGTAGCAGTAATCTGTTAATAGTCCCCAGATGGCACGACCTGTTGTATTTCTGTATTTCATTCATTTCCTACTGGTCTAGTTCTCAGTCATACAGATCTCTTCAGACAATATTTCAGCCTTTTTATTGATGCAGCCTTTTAAGTTTCTTGTTAATGTGTTTCATGAGCACACCCTGCCTGCTATGGCTATGGAAATGAAAGGGAGCAGTTTGGGTGGAATGTGAAAGAAGCCCATTTTTAAAAGGCAGGAAAAAGGGAAAATAACGTCATGAGACTTGGAAGGTGAAGTGGTGGAGGAGCTATAAAGAGTTTGGAGGTGGATTCCCAGAGAGACTTGATGCTTTTCAAGAGAGGGGGAAGCAAAGGCTGCTTAAGATGAAAAAGGACTGAGTAATTAAAGGACGAGGAGAGTGAGACTGAAAGAGGAATTTGTGTGTGTGTGAGGCTTCACAAAATGGAACTGGGAGAGAAGTGTAAATTTGAGGAAACTTTTAATCAGTTTCTACCCTTAAGTTCAAGGTATAGCAGCAAATCCAGCAGCAGACAAACAAAATAATTTAAAGTTCCAAGCAGCCCTTGCTCACATCTTTAGCAGCTGGCATCCTTGAGGTGAGCAGAGTGAAATCACATGCCTTTTCCTGGAGGATGCCTGGAATGAGGAGCCTTTCAGCTCAGGTCTGATGCTCTAAAACACAGCAGAGTGATATTTCACATCAACAGCCACGTTCTTGTTCGTGCTCCTGAAAAGGCAGGATTTGCACTGGAGCTGGGTGTGAAAGTTGGAGCTGGTTTCCATCCAGGTTGGGTGGTTCAGAGCTCCTGCAGCTGCAGGAGCAGCTTATCCCCACTTTGCCCGTGGGATGAGACAGAAACTAGAACTCCTCATGGTGTAGTCCGTGATGGTTTCAGTTTTGGAAACAATGTTGAGGTGCTTCGTGTGTTTATGAGACAGTGCAGTTGTACATCTTCCTGAAGTGTTTCTCAGATTTTTTTTTTCACTGCAGTTGGAAGTTGACTCTTCCATGGAGCCATCAGAGACTGAGGCCATGTGGAGGCACAGAGCCTGGGGATGCACTGCAGTGGGAGAAACGGTTGTAGGAGAGTTCTGAGAGCACTTGAGGCTGAAGTAATTGAAAAGCAAGGAGTGGGCACAATTTTATGCCAGTGTATATCTACATTTTGGAGATATGTAGAGCAAGATGTATTTTTGGTTTATCAACCTGGTAATAAAGCCTTCGAAGGGGCTGAGTTTTGACGTAGCTGTTTGGGAGGAGAGAAAAATGGCAACGACACATCCTTGGAGTGGAATTAAAATTGTTTAGGAGGGGATGGAGTGGATTGCACAGAGGGATGGACTGCAAATTGCACCGTGTCTGATCATCACTGTGCTCTCAGCAGCCTCTCAGCTGAGCCTCAGTAGAAATGGCACCACAAATTGCAGGTTAGGAAAGAGGAGCTGGAGCTGAGGCTGCAGGATGCAAATGGCAGAAACAGAAGGGTCGCTCTCAAAACTGAGGTACTGAGATAAAGAAATGGGAGTACAGAGGATTAAACTGAAAAAGACAAGATAACATTTGCAAAATGAACAAGAGATGTGTGGGAAAACAAGGGGAGTTAAAGAGCAAGCGACAGAATGTGTGAATACATAATACAGAGTAATTTGAATTTTTTGGCATGAAGAATGTGATAAAGATGTGGTAGACCAAGTGGATGTAATTTTCCATGTCTCATTTGCAGTACTTGGAATTTATTTTGATTATGAACACTTGCAAACTAAAATGCATTAGAGGAAAATGTGGCTTGAACAGTGCTTATTGCAAATATTGAAAGATTCTTTTCCAAAAACAAGGGACGAAGTGCATGTCATGAATTTTCCTTTGTTCTCTCAGAGCCCATGAATATTTTGGCGGGGGATCAGGTAGTGTGTGATCTCCCTTTCACTTCTGGTTAGAGAAGATTCTAATTTTTCCCAGTTAATTAAGCCCGTACATGAAAGCTGTGAACAGACACAGGGCCCGTTTCTCGTTCTCCTGCTGCTCTTTGGTGGGATTTGATGAAAATTGCCTTACATCTCTTTGGTTCAGTTTTCCTACCTGTGAAATAGGGAATTATAATGAGATCTGAGCTTTGCTAACAAAAGAAGTGCATCAGAATGTGCAGGCAAGAGCTGGAGAGCAGCAGCACCACCCTATCCAGCAGGAGGGTGATTGCAGCTGTGGAAGTGTGCTCCAGTCTGGAAAATATTCCCTCTTGGTTTTTTTTTTAGGTGAGTTTTATCTCTCCCATTGTGTTTTCTCTGTTGGAATGGCTTCAAAGGAGAGAGCTGTCATTTCTGTGGGGTTTAAAAAGATTAACAGCATCCATATGCATTGTGAGAAATGAAATCCTTACCAAGAGGTGAACTCTGAATTCTGACTGTGCCTCTTCCTAGCCCGGTTCTTCTCCGTGCATTTTTAACTAAAATTCTCCCTAAAATAAATTTCTGTGTTCTCCAAGGGGCTTTGCTTCAGTCTGAAAGCCCTCCTCAGACCAGCAGGCTTGATGTCTCCAGCAGGATTTGGTGGTGTTTGCAGCAGCTTTGAGACATGGGCATGACCATGGAGGCCAATCTGCCCCTGCTCCAGTCCACACAGAGGCTGTCCCTGCTGTCCCCTGTCTCCAGGCCCTGGAAATGGAATTACCTTTCTCCAGGTGCCATTTCATACAGATCTCTGTCTGACAATGAGACAAATTCAGCTTTTTTTTTACGTATAAGAGGAGATCCATTGACTGTCTTTTTTTTTTTCTTCCTTCGTAAGCAACAGCTAAATTCAGCTCTTTGGGTTGAAAAAGAAGTGTGTGAGAACATGGCATATGGCTGCTTGCCTGAGAACTGTGCCTCGTGTTTACTGAAAGAAATTGTAATGTGTTGTTGGCATTCATTGTAATTCAGCTTAACTGGGAGCCTGCCAGAACCCAATCAAAATGTGTTCACAGTATATCCAAAATACCGCACAATTGCCAACTTTGTAGTAGCAAGATATAACAACCTGTTTGACAAAGAAATGTGTAATTTTCCCAACATGCAAAATAAACTCGTTACAGGTTGTTTTCAGCCTAGTTACCGCCCTTTTTAAAACATATTTTTTTAATAGAACTGGAGTGGCATAGAGAGAGTCCTTACAAGACCGTTTCCACAAAATTTAGCGTTTGATTGGGCATTTATAGCTGCAAAAAGGGAGGGAATAAATGCCTTAACTTGTCCCCTGATGAGCTCCACCACTGGAATGCTTGTTCAAATGTGGGTGACCACTTCATTTGGAGCCACTGGAACTTACAGAATGGTCTCCTTCTGGCTCTAAAAGGAGAGGTGAGGGTAGCTGAGCACCTTTTGAAGGTGTTAAATCATAAAACTGATGAAAAGAAGATCCATTTAGGTACCATCTGTTATCAGTCAGGTCTCCAAGGAATTTTTCTTCAGTCCTGGAAAAACAAACTTATTTTGACCTTTTGTCTTTCCATATGTAGAGCCAAATCTCTTTGATTTCAGTTCAGACTCGGTGTATTTACCGAGCTGACCTTGCTGAGACAGACTTGTCCAGGAAAAATGGAAATAGGAATTTCTTTCATGTCTCTGTCTCACGCTCCTGTCCCTGGGCTGAAAAGTGCCCAGCAGGACACCTCCACCTCTCTGGCTCCTCACTGGCTCCAGGTCTCCAGAACTGACCCAACCATCAGACATGGTCTGGAGGAGTTTTTTCTCATCATCTCTTTGTGGTCAGTAACTTCACTTTGAAATGTGACTGCTCTTCTCATATTTCCATCCCCTGATGGGTTTTTTCTTCTCTTTCCACTGAAAAGCCATGACTGTGAGTCTCCAAAAGGTAATGCAGTATTTTTGTGAGTAAACTAATATTTATGGACTATTTTAAAGGGTTTTGTAAAAAATTTCTCAAAGTATTATCCAAAGGTTATGACAGAGGAAGACAATGAACAGATTACGAGATGGAACGAGAAATTTTCTTTAGTGTTTATTTCTTTCTTCAACCAGCAGCCTACCAGAATTGCAAGGGATGTAATCCCTTTACAATCAGATGTTAGGTCACATCACATCAAGTTCCTAGAGTGGAAAAACTTTGAGAGTGATGCAAGGGCCAATTCTGGAAGATGTAAATACGTTACCAAAAAGCATCTTTTCTGAGGAAATTGGCACTCGTGTACCAGAAGTATCAGGGGAGACATTAATTCCTGTAGGGGATTTTTCAAAATGGAGGAGGCTCTAAGTGAGGCATAAATTTTCTGTGGGATGTCCTTCCAGAGACATGAATTTCGATCTGTGAAATTGGATGGGACCATCTCCAAAGCTTTGGCCAGCGTGGGCTCAGCCCTGCGCTGCTCAGCGTGCTTTGGCTGGGCTCCAGCAAACCACTTAAGTTTGATTTGAATCGTGAATATTCCCGTGAAATCAATTGGAGGATTAGCATTTTACAGAGAAGGGAGGCAGGCACTTAAGTTCTTGGTTGAATCAAGGCCACGCTCTCACAAATCATCGCTGCAGTGCTTCCTGTATTAAATAATGACTGGTACCAAGGATAGGACCCTCCATGGTCTCACCAGAATTCATAAAAAACTATTTTTCAGATATCTTTGTGTCCAGTAGTCTTTTCCATGGAAGGGGAGGTCTTTGGGTGGGAACGTTAGTTCCAGTTATGATTTCCACTGATTGCAATTATCTGACAAACATCAATCGGGAGATAAATCTCATTAAACTTCTATTTCAATAGAAAACGGGCTTGATTTGGAGAGTTGCACAGGCTGGCAGCTGTTTCAGTTATGAAATTAAACAATCACAGAATATTCTGAGCTGGAAGGGACCCACCAGGATCAACAAGTCCAACCCCTGGCCCTGCACAGGACCGTCCCCAAAAATCCCACCCCGTACATGAGAGTGTTGTCCGAGCAGTTCTCGAGATGCATCTCAAAAAGATTTCCTGTGACTGTCAAGGATTTAACCCGAAAAGTGGGAGCTGCTGAGAGGCAGTGAACAACAGCAGCTCAGGGTGAGGTAGATGTAGAAAGTACAAGTTTTGCACAAAAATAGAGGAAAATGACAGAATATAGGGCAGGATATCTTGGCGGATCAAGCCTAGGATTTCTGGTGGAAGACAGGGAAATGTGGAGATAGTAAAGTGATTAGGTTTGAAGTCCTGAACTGCAGTTAAATTTTATATTAGTATATAAATTCTGCATCAGAAACTTGGTTAGCAGGATTATCACAACACAATCTTAGAGAAAAATTAAAAATAATAATAACATAACAATAATATAATTATTTATTTAACGTAAGAATTTTCATATATGCATTGCTTTAGTTTTGTTAAATTTTAAATTCATTTTAGTATGGCACTAAGAGAATCTTTAAAGAAAGTTCTTGTTCTTATAAAGAGCAAAATTGCAAGAAAACAAAGTGCAAATTGATTAACTTCAGCAATTCTAGTAAAAATAATCACAAATAATCCATCAGTTCTGGATTCTCACAGTGGCACTGGGAAGTGAGGACACAAACCAGGGCCTGACCTCTGCACTGCCCTAATTGGGAGGATTTTTGCCCAAAGCAGGAGCGATCAGAACAGCGAGGAGCCTCTCTGACCCTCAGTAGCGCAGCCGCTCAGTGCAATATAACTCTGACTTGGGAAATAATACAGATCCTGAAGCCCTCTAGAGGAAATACTAATTTTTCATTCTGTCCCTGAAAATGACTAAAGTAAGTCAAGGACATTCAAGTTTTGTAAATGACTTTTAGCATTTTTGCAGGCACCTGATTTTTTTTCCTTTTAAGTTAGAATTTGCGAAATGCTCACAGGGAGCAAACAGCGTGGTTAGATGCGTGTTAAAGGTCATAATTTGAATTTTTCCAGTCCCACTGATAAATTTTTAGGGAAAAGAACCACTGTGAATAGTATTGTCAATTCATCTACATTATCAAGTTACTTAAACTACATTTGAGAGTGTGACCTGATATTGAAAAAAGGATAGTAAAGGAAAAATCCAAATTCAATCTTAAACAGCTGCTGTGTTTGAGATCAAATTGACATATTTTTGTTTCTGAATTCCTTTAAATTCTTAATTACAGGGGCCTTGAACTCAGGAGGGATATGATGGTAGAGATGTCTTATCTAAAGTAGATCTCCTTAAAGCTTTTAAAAGGAAGAATCTTAATATATGTAAAATATATAAAATAACTGAATTAATTTTCAGATTGAAGGTAATCAATAGTTTGTGCTCACTTCAGGGAAATAATGCACTTAACCTTTAATTTTTGAAAGATACCAATTAAGACTGTGTGATGTGATTAATGCAACCTGAAATGATTTCACACGACTGAATCCATTTCCATAATTCTTCCCCTGTGCTGTTTTTTTTTTTTTTTTTTTTTGACTGAGGCTGGGCATGCCTGGAGCTGGGGCTGGGGTTGGGTTTGGGGCTGAGTGTGGCGTGGGGTGTTTGGCTGCTGGAGCCGGAAAACCACACGATTCCAGCAGAAACCGGAGCCAGGAGTGAAATCTTCTTATGCCATGAAACCATCGGTGCCCGGGCTGGGGCCGGGCTGGAAGTGCCACCTCGCCCTGCCCGGGGCTGGAACCAGGCTGGAAGTGCCACCTTGCCCTGCCCGGGGCTGGAACCAGGCTGGGAGTGCCACCTTGCCCTGCCCGGGGCTGGAACCAGGCTGGAAGTGCCACCTTGCCCTGCCC
>VXAZ01000270.1:26587-150222 GCA_013399875.1 Gymnorhina tibicen | reverse complement strand
AGTGCCACCTTCCCCTGCCCGGGGCTGGAACCAGGCTGGAAGTGCCACCTTGCCCTTCCCGGGGCTGGGAATGCCACCTCGCCCTGCCCGGGGCTGGAACAAGGTTGGAAGTGCCACCTCGCCCTGCCCGGGGCTGGAACCAGGCTGGGAGTGCCACCTTGCCCTGCCCAACCCTCTCGGCGCTGGGGTCCCACGGCCGGGCGGGAGCGCGACCCGCGGCTCGGAGCTCCCCAAATCCCCGCAGCGCTGGAGCAGCCCGGGATCTGCGGGATCAGCACCCAGCCACGTCGGCTCCTCGCTGCTCTCCTGGTGGGACCCAGCCCGGCTCGGCGCAGGGAACCCCCGGGAGGAGGAGCCCAGCTCACCCAGAGCTGCTCCGGGTGCTGCCCCTCCGCTCCCGAGCGCCGCGGGATGGAACCCCGGGCTGTAAATGGCAACGCTCCCTTTATAAATCACAGGTGCTGTAACCCTCACAGAAGAACTTTTCAAGGGTTTGTTGTTTTTTTTTTATCCCCAAGTTTTATTTTTGCTTTTCCTAATATTTAAACGTTGGATGGAAAACCTCTTGGATCCTGGATGCACTGAGCTTTTTACTTACGCGCTGAGAGTGATTGAAGCGGCCAGATTTACATTTTAATTTACCAAGTAGTGTTCCAGGAAGAAAAAATTGCGGCAATAGGTGGCACAATGCATTTTAATGGAGAAATTAATAATATCTTAATTTCTTAGGATGAGGTTGTCTTTGTTTCGCATGATATTTCTAAAAGTTCAGGAAAATGGCAACTTGGAAAAAGCTAATCACGCAACGATTTAAAGAAAAAATGTATCATAAATATGAAAGTCACATTTACTTCACTCTTCTGACCTTTCTGGGCTATCTCAGCCTTGATTTTCCTGCTTTTTTCTCATCACAGCTCTCTTATACAGGAACATGAAGTGCTTTCTTTGTATACTCACTTTTCCCAGTAACTCATTGTTTCTGTGTTACACTTTGCTCCATCCTGTCAGAGCAAGCCACATGCTCAGTGATCTTAAGGAGCCAATTCACCTCTCCTGTCCTTCATGTTCTGTTCTCTGGCTTACATGAAAAAGAATCTAGAGGAGAATTTCCTTTTTTTTGGCTTTACTGGGAATGGCTGTGAGAGAAGTGCAAAAGAAGCCATGGGGAATGTCCCCAGAAACATTATTTCATATTGTGCTACTTTTGCTGACACAATTAATTTATCCTGCTCAATACAGTATTTTTGGAGTTACTACATTTAGCTTTTCACCATCAGCTCTGTTTAGAGAGTTTATGGACAGCACTTAGACTGTTAGACATGTTACTACTGGGTATCTCTTGCTCCTTGTCCGACGGCTTGAAAGAAAAGCTTTAACTGTTTTCCTGTGCAGAGCATAAAACTAACTAGGAATGGTAGTTGGGAGCTCTGCAGTTCTTCCAGCCTGGTGCCTCCTTGTCAGAGAGACTGAAATTCAAGCAGTAGGCCTGCCCTATGTCCCTCTTTTGCACGCTGCCATGTCAAGGATTTAATCATCTTAGGCATTTTAGAAAGTCTTATTTCAAACATATGAGTGGGTGGCATCCTATGGCTTTGAAATGTTTTGTAATCACTTGATTTTTACTTTTCTTTTCTACTGAATTATTGCTTTGCTGGATGGATTTCTCTTATACATTGAGTTGTAATCATATTTTCTTCATGGACTTTAGGCTATATTGTTCTTTAGATATGATAAGATTCTTGCTTGTTTCATGTTACTTCACAGAACAATTTAATCTTGGATAAACTATGTTCAGATCAAATAGCAAAACATTTAGAATTCAGAATTAAAACTCAAAATAATAGTGATTTAAGATGTAGTAATATTTTCCATCATGTAGTTGAAACCAGAGACTTAATCTATCTTAATCTGGCACTGCATGAAAAGTGGCAGTGAATAAAAATTTCTAGCTCTCATTTTGTTCAATAACAACCATAATAAATTTGTCTGGTATCATCATGGAACAGGAACATGGAATAAAAATGGGGAAATGTAAGGAAAGGGAAAAGCCTCTTCAGCAGGATTTACAGACTGATGAGTCTTTCTTTGGTGGTTTCTTCCCATTTGCTGGTTCCATATAGTTTGTATTGATAAAAATATGGATTCCTAGTTTGGGAATTGCCTTAATTGACATTCCTGCTAATGGCCTGGCTTTTAGCTGACCTCTCCACTGATTGCTGGAGCTGATTCCTCCAAACTGCTTAAGGAAAGAGCCTCATTTAAGATCATCCAGGTTTACAGAGTTGACAGGACAACATAAACAGGAGCTGCAGTGCTGTGCCTGGCATCCTCAGGTTTCCTTGGAACAAAAGGAAGGGGAGAGATGTGGGTGAAACCCCAGATACACTGATGCACAGCCTTTGCTGAGTAGCTGCCAACAGAAGCCATCCCCAGAGCTTCTGAATATCCCTGAAAAAAGATCAAATGCTCCCCCTTTTCTTTATTTCTTGCAGCAATCTGATTTTCGGCGTCTCTGTGAAGAACTGAGCGAGGAATTGCCAAGGCCACCTTCTGCTAAGGGAATTTGCATCTTGCAGGTGTCTAAACTCTGACTCATGAATTAGGTCATGGACTCATAGCTGCTGAAGAAATTGGGTTGAGCAGAAATCTGATTTGTTTGGGCTTTTCACTCCAAACGCCTACACTGGATTTGGCTGTTCTTTTGATAGCTGGGATTTTTAGTAAAATATGTCAGTGAAGTTGAAACAAGAATTAATGTATTTTGGCACTGAAACATCTGTAGCACTTTTTGTTTGATTCTCCTCTGTCAGCTGTTTATCCCCCTCAGCTTTGCCAGCGTTAGCACTTGTGGGGGGAGGACGTGATCCGGGGACTCTGCCCGTCCCGCACGAGTTCGGCTGATTGAGAACATTCTGCAGCTGTAGATGTGGCTCAGAAAATTTCAGCTTCTTTAGACATATTCTGGCTGGGAAGTCACTGTTCTGAGGCACCCGTGACACTGTGCCTGGATGGGGTTTGATATGATGATGAACTGGATTTAATGTTGCAAAGTGATCAGAGATGCTTTTAGGGCAGGACTCATTCCACAGAACTTTAAATGTCTGCCTTGCTGTTACATGAATTTTGTCTGACAAGTTACTTCCTCTCTATTGATTAGCTCAGGCAGGCTCGTTATCTCACTTTTCAGTGATTTCTTTTCTTCACATTTAAGACAGGGACAAATGGGGCATATCCCTGTAGTACTTGTACAAGAACTTCCTTGGCGTGAGGGTTTTGTTTGATTTTGTGTGATACCAAAGTAGTTTTTTGAAGGTCAATCTGTGATTAAGACTTTCCTGTGCAGAGTACAAGGTGGATAAATCCCCAGAAGCTGGAGAAAGGAGCTTTCAGTTATATTTATTTGTTCTTGTACTTTTGCTTTTAAGATCAGTCCTTGTAGTCTCAGTCCTCATTAACCAGACATGGTTAATGCTGCTCCTTCCATATTAGACTTGTTAACCTTTCTAAAATGGAAACTGCAGAGGTCTGAAATAAACTCACCTCAACGTTCTCAGGCTCTAGTGAAGGAAATACTGGTTCCCTAAAGTTTACTTTCTACCTAAGAATTGTTCCTTTTTCCTGATGTTTTTTGTGGGGAGGGTTGTTTGGTTTTGTTACACGGAGAGGTTTTCCCCCCGTCATCTTTAGCAGCAAGTTAATGGAAGTCTTGGAAGCAGAGAACTGGAAAAGTTTCCTCTG
This sequence comes from Gymnorhina tibicen, assembly GCA_013399875.1. Lineage (NCBI taxonomy): Eukaryota > Metazoa > Chordata > Aves > Passeriformes > Artamidae > Gymnorhina > Gymnorhina tibicen. The sequence continues at coordinate 146,484 of VXAZ01000270.1, read as the reverse complement.
CCCCTGCCCTCCAACAAGGGCAGAGGAGAACACAACCTTTGGCACTTACTGCCAAAAGGAGGAAAGTGAATCCTGATCACGTCAATTCTCCACTTCTCAGCAACAAAACCCCTGATGTATAAAGGGTGGGTGTTATTTCTTCTCAGTGTGCTTACTGATCCCCGAGATGTTTGTTATCACCAGAATTATTCCAACACTGAGATCTTTGCTCTTTTTTGATTGCACAAAGATTTAGGAATTTAATTGTGCTGGTTCTGCATTTTGGTTTGAGAATAAATCATGAAGGTTTCTTCTAGATAAGTTCACAAGGCCAAAAATATTTTGTATTGTCCTTTTAGTTGGTTCTAAAAGTTTTTTTAAATTTTGATATTTATTCCAGGATGCCTGTGCTGGAAGCAGCACTTCCAACAGGACAGGCTCCCATCAAACTCTCTCAAAATTAAAGTAGTGTTTACACAGCCCCGTGCAGGAAAGAGCAGCACTTGCCTTGTACTGGGCCAAAGCGTTTCTCTTTTAAAATAAATGTAACAGACTCAGGGTCCCAGTGAGCTCAGCTCAGTCTCTCTGGAATGTGGAATCATTTCATCCATGACATGGGAGGTCTGGACATGGAGGCTTTGGAGGCTCTGAGCACTTCCAGGTCATCCCTCAGCCACGCTGCCTCAGGAATGACTGGGGGCTGTTGTTACATCTTCATCAAGGAGAAAATTAATGAGGCTGAGGAAAGAAGTAAATTTTCATTAGCACGCAGAGCTAATTAAGACGCTTTTGGGTTTTGTCACTTTTATGGGAAGTTCGTCAGTAACAGCACCAGTGACATATCTCGAGGATAAATTGTTGGGAAATGTGGCAGCAAGGAGCACGCACTTGGGCCTGAGAATGTGATCCATTCTCTCTGTGTGACACCTCTCTTCCAGAGAGCTCTTTGTGGTCAGGTCTAGTTCCAGCAAGCTTCCTGAAAATGCTGTTTATTGCTTCCGTGGTAATCCCACAGCTCCACGACACCTGTCAAATGTTCAGGACAAAGTTAAAATGGCCTCACTTCCTATTATTCATTCATAGGTAATGAAGGCAGAACTACATTAAGTAATTTACTTCATATATATGAATGTCAGTTTAAGGGTGATGGCATATCATTAAATCAAATTTTATTAGTTCAGCAGTTTGTTCATTTGCTATTAATATTACTTGACACATCCCCTTACAGAACCTTCTCAGCTGCTGTGAACTCTTAAAATATTAATAATTTGAGCACAGCTTTTGTCTTGATAATACAGTTCTCTTGGAAAATTGCTGCTGGAAAGATCTTGGACTTATAGGCACTGAGATTACGGGAAAGCCCCTTGCTTCAGCCGTACTAAAAATAAAATAATGAAGTTACAGCGGTGAAGTGGTATTCCCACCGGTTTTGCTGATGGGATAGAATTTGGGAGGCTGGTCTGTGTCTCGGACATGCACTGTGGTGAGGGGACAGTGATGTTTGTCCTGGCTTGGAGGAGGACACTTTGGAGGGGAATAAAAAGGGTGCTTAGGAATTTGCTGTGGGTTTTTCTATTCTCCGAGGAGTTTGTTCCTTTCACAAAAGGTGTTTGTGGCTGAGGAGATCTGTGAGTGAAGCTCTGACCTGCTCTGGGGAGAGAAGAGGAGCAAGGTTGGAAGCTTCCAGCTCGTGCTCTCCCAGTGCTGCTTCCCTGCTGGTTACAGAGGAGACAGAGCCGACAGGTTCACACACAGAAAATAAGAGAATAGAGGCAGCGTGGAAGGAGAAAAGACAGGGTATGGGGAAATGGAAGCTGGCAGGGAATGAAGGGAGTTGAAGACACACAGCAGCTTTTTTAGGGGTAAAAGAATTTTGTGCTAAGAGTGGGGAGAGGGTTCTTGTGGCTGGCATTGTCGAGCCAGGGACAGCTGCAGGATGAGGACAGGGAGGATGAGAAGCAGGGAGCCCTCGGAATGAAGGGCCAGAAATGCAGAAGTGCTCCAGCTGTTGAGAGCCCAGCTGGATCCTGGAGCTGAGAGTGTCTGCAGAGGGCTTGGACAGGGCAGATCCCGGTGCTCCTGTGGATCCTGGTGCTCTCAGGAGAGCAGAATGGAGCAAGGGAAGCACCTCAGGGACTGCACAGCCCTGAGCAGTGGCCTGACACCAGTGGAAGAGTTCATGCCCAGTGTAGTTCCACCCACTTTGCAGCCTGGAATGGCAGCCAGCGTTTTTGGTGTCACTTGGTGCCTGGGAAACATTAATTCAGAGTGCTCATCCCGCCCCAGTTCCTGTTCATGCAGATGAGGATCTGTAAATTCAAGCAGCACAACTCTGCCTGTATTTGCATCTAAAACATCCATCTGTATCCCTGTGAATATCGGAGTGACGCAGAGGAAACTCAGCCGGGAAGCAACATTTAAACACATTCTACTTGCACAGTCAAGCATTCAAAGGTCAGAGAAAGCCAGAATTGAGGGATTATTTTTTTCAGAATAACTGGAATTTTTTTCCTTTTTTGTGTTTGTGAATTTCTGCTGTATCTTGCAATTTTAAATGTAGCTTTTTGTGAAATTCCGGTAATCTAGCTACTGTATTTCTGTAGGTCAGCTTTGTGAAACGGAGGCTTAAAGATGCAAAATGTTGCAATCTTGAGTTTTTAAATAGACTCTGAACTTTAGGAAAGTTTCGGCCTGAACTGTTCCAAGCTTGGTGTTTTACAGTGTTTTCAAGCATGTTCCCTCTCTCTGAATTGTGGTGGTATGAGGATCCTTTTCTCTTGACCCTCTAAATAGTTTTGATTTTTCCTCCTGAAGAGCTTAAGAACAAATATCTGGTATTTGAGAGTCAGCTTAGTGTGAACATGGCCCCGAGGATTATGCTTTTTCTTTATTTGGACTGAATAATTCTTAAAAAGCTTTTCAACGTCACTGGCAAAAATACCCACCTGATGATTTTCCTTGTTACAAGTTACATAAGAATTGGAAAGGCTCCACGGTGCCTGAGCCCAGGGTGATAAATCAAAGGGGTTTTGATCAAGAACACGGCTGAATTGATGTGTGTATTCAATAAAACTGCATTTAGGAACAGGCATGAATTCTCTCCCTCAGTCTCTGTCAGCCAACCAGTCAATTCCTTCCAGACCTTTCCAGCTAGCTGCTAAATATTGCTTTATATGGAAAATATCCCTTGTTTTTTAAAAAAAAACACCAAATCCCCCTTTTTTTTTTTGCTTTCTGTAAAAATTACTCTTGGAGTGAGCCTGTGGATGCTGTTAAATGCTGGATATATTTAAGCAGATCTGCATATATAAACTGAAGGTTGTGACAGGAGCAGAAGTTTGTGCTGCCTTCCCCAATTAGTCAGAAAATTTCCAGCACAGTAGTGAGAGATTTTACATTTCCTGTGAGTGAAGAGCTGATTTTCTGGACTTGCAAGAGCAGAAACAACAGCACATCAACATTTGAAAATTGATATTTGTCCCTGTTTCACTCTGAGATGTTGATTTTTCACAAGTCACCACTCTGCAATAGAGACAGTGTTGTTGTATAGCTTTTATTAGTCAACTGAGGCACATTGATAGGTTATTAATTTGTCTTGGCAGGCCAAAGTGTAATTCTTCTGAACAAACAGATCATCCCATTGACTTTCAGGTTTGGTCCTTTGGATCCAGGTCCCACAGACACTTCTACCTCTGATTCTCTGCTGTGCATAAACCTTTTGCAACTGGGAGTTTAGTACTGTGATGTTTGCTTCTAATTTCTAAATACGGTTTTGATTAGGGAAAATGTTGAATACTTTGTCAGGCCCGGCCCTCAAGCAGAGAGATTTCACCAGAGGGCTCTCACCCCTCTTGCAGCAGCACTGGAGCCAGGAGTGGTCAGTGCATTCCCACCGAGCTGGTTTCCTTCTTTTTCACCCTAAAACCTAAACGCAACACTGCATTTTCCTACCAGAGGGGCTGGTTTTGCCTCCCCTCGTCTGTCAGGAGAGTCCCCCTGTGGGAGCTGTCTGTCTGTGCCAGGCAGAGCTGGCAGGGACCTTCCCTGCCCTGCCCGTGACCCCTCCTTTGCACAGCCAGGGTTTGCTTTTCCGGCCAGCTGCCGTGGCTGCTCCCCTGGGAATGAGCGTGGATCAGCAACAAGCCCATCATTTGGGCAGGAACTTTTTAGGAGAGGTTACAAAACCAGCGCAGTTTTCAATAAGTAGAAAAAAATCCATTAGGATAGGTGAAAAAGGAGAAGCGCATAAATACAGGTAAATTAGGGAGACATCTGGGAAAAACTGGAAATTAGAGACTTTTAAGCTTAGGAATTCCCTCTGGGCTGGACCCCACTTGACAGAGTCATTGCCCCTGCAGTTCTCCTGTGAGAGCTGCCCCCTCTGCATCATTCCTGCGTGAAAGGCAACAACCTGGGCTGTCCCCTCATTTATTTTACAGTCATTTTTTCAATAATGGTAATATTTCCAATATCTCTGTCTAAGGGCAGAGAGGAAGGGACAGATGTTTACATAACATGGCAACAATGTTTGTGCTTTTCATGGAATCCGAACCTGCCGTTTGTTGACACTGATGGGAAGATTCATTTTAATCTCAGTGAATCTTACTGCCCACAATATGTGGCATCTCCTTTGTAATGTTTGCTCTCAGTTAATACCTAAATCTGATTTAGAGATAATTTTAAGACTTTGCTTTGTTTTTTCTGTTTCAATTATTCGGGTTTTTTTCTCAATTATGCATTTCTAAAAATAAACGTTTTCAAGCTGACTGGCTCTGCTTTTCCTGCCCTTTCTCCCTAACAATTTTCTATTTTCCAACCTCCTTTTTTTTCTTGTTTCCTTGACTTTGAGTTTAGATGCTCTATTTGCGAAATCACAGTTTGCAGTCAACATATCAGGGTTGCTTCCTTTTCCTCTGCCTTTTGAATATGGAGATAAAGCTTTCCTACTCCATGTGGATTCAATATGATTTTTTTTTAACCTTAGAAATGGAAAGAGAGAATATGGAATCATAGAATATTTAGGCTGGGAAAGACCTTTGACATCACGGAGTCCAACCATACACTGGGAAAATGTTAGAGTTTTCAGGTGGATGTGGTTTATGGGATGTTTTCCCTGATTTCCCCCTACAAGGCCATTTTCTGAGCACAAGGGTTTATACAGCTTTTAAGGCAATGTTCAGCCAGAGCTGCTTCCCAGCTGACTCAGTCAGCACTTGGGCTGATGGATAACTCCTTTTTTCTTGGACTGTCCTCTCAAATAACACTGAAAGATGAGTAAATGTCTTCAACCTTCATTGATTTTCTGTTAAAGTGAGTTAACTCCTTGAGCCCAGCTGGGTTGGAGAAATAAAAATTCTTCCATCCCCAGCCATAATTCTCTCATCATGAGTGTTAAGCCTTGGCTTTAAAGTAAAACATATATGTTTAAACCTTTTCTCTTGAAGCATTTTATTGCACTCTGAAGGAGATGTTGGTTAGTTACACAATGTGCACAAATAAAGTAAGAACGTGCAGCAAGAGAACTGCAAATTTCTGTGTTTCTTGCCTGGCACTGATACCATGTATCTTGGGAATCGCGGGTTAATTTTATTTACCTACACGGAGCTAAGGCCCCTTCCTCCTTTGTACTAATGAATCTGAAGTACTTTAATACTTATCTGTAAACAGAAATGATAGTGGGGCAAAGTGCACAAAGAGCAGTAACGAGGCCTGAGTGGCTTGAGGAAATAAATATTTCATCTGGTTTGGGTGAGTCAACGTGAGCGCGTTCTGTACCCTTCCTAATTTCATCTTGGATGTTTTCATGCCAAAAACAATTGGAGCCCTGACGATAAAGAAGAGGCTCCTGATGCCGAATTCCTGCTTTGGAATGTCTCTCGTTTCAGTGCCTGGCTTCCAGGGAGACAGAAAAGCAGAGAGCAATGGGCAAATCTCTTTTCCGTGTGTATTTATGAAGAGCTGTCATTCTGTGAGACAGCCTGGCCCTTTAATGATATATTTCTATATTCTCTTGTCAACTGCCACACTGCTTGCACCAGTAAGTAAATGCCTTCTAAAGGTGCCCTGGGGAGCTATTACAGAGCAGCACAAATAATACAAATTTGATATTTTGCTCTGCTGTCATACATTCTCCCTGGCACAAAGGCAGGTTTAATACATCTGACTGCACACTTCTCAGAGTGTGGCACGTTCAGTTGGGTTTTCCCAAATCTCTCTCAGTACTACAAATGCTTGTTGTGGCTACTGATTTTAAATTTTTTAATTAATTTGGTTTTGTTTATTTATTAGGTATTAATTTAATATCTAGTTATATTATTAGCTATTAATTTAGTATCTAGTAGCAGTTTTGTGACTTTTTCTGAGTTTGGGGGCAGCGTCCACTAAAAGCAAATCTGGAATGTGTGGGGTTTGGAACTTTTGCTCTAAAACCGTTTTAAGAATTGTTCTTGAGCAAGCAGGAACAGAAATGTACGACAGCTCAGAGTTTAAAATGTTAAATAATAAACAGAGAATTTGCAGTGACTGGTTCTCAGCCAGTTGGACTGAACTATACCTATGTAAAACCGTTCACGAGATCATTAAAAATAATGAACAGATGCAGAGGAAGTGTTTCCTATTTACAGACCATTCTAGAATAGAGAAAATGTTTAGGTATTAGTTACAGACTGCTGATTTGAGCTTTAAAAATCACCCAGACTACCTCATACTTTTGAATTACACCATAAAATATGACATTTTTATTACTGTACTAGCTTTGTATGGGACATAGGTATAAGCTGTGCACTTTACTTGGTAAATGAGCTTTATCTATAACATAACCTAGGACTATCAGTTTACAGAGTAAATAATTGGATCACGTTGAAAGAGGAGTTAATCAAATGAAACTGCAACATATCCCCTTGTATTTATGGACTGAGGCCAAGTCCATTGCTTTGTTTCGTTCCATTCTGGTGTCATCCCAGTCCTTTTGTCCCAGCTGAACTGTGTTAATTGGGGTGTAAAGTGGTGGCACCCAGCACACCCAGTACAAGGTGTCAGAACTCTTTTTCTCGGGTGCTCTGGAAACTTGATGTGTATTTGATAATAGCTGTGTGCAGAAATGATACTTCAAAGCTCTTAAATGCCCAAATTCATTATTTCTGTGGCTTCTGGATCTCTGTAATTTTATGCATCTTGGATTTACTTGCATCATTGCAGGACAAATAACTGAGAATCAGTGTTTTACTTTACTTGGCAGATGAAGTTACTGACGGTGAATTTTGTAGATCTCTAGAAAATCATGTGCACGTCAGGTTTCTGTTGAATCTGACAGTCCTTGAGGGAACTCTGAGGGACCTCATGTAGCCTTCAGTAGTAGATTCTTGTGTTGAACTCATTGTTCTGGCTGGAAATTCAAGGCATGTGTGGTTCAGAAACAGAACTGGAGGAAGGAAAAATCTTTCAATGCCATTAATCAGTTTCTTCTCTGATCTGGGGAAAAAAATAATCTGTTATTCTCACCCCATCGAGTTTCAGGGTGAAATGCAACAATTCTTTGTGCATGGGTAAAATCGTACTCTGAGTTGGAGGTGTTGTAGCAAAACCATTTTTGTGTTGTTGGGATGCAGAAAACTGGATAATCTGGGGTGAGAATTGGCAGTGGGTGTCGCAGAGTTAGTGTGGGTGGTTACTGAGCCTGAAAACTCTTCCTGATCAGGGACAGCCAAACTCCATGACCTTGAAGAGTCCTGGAAGAGTTGCAGGAAGAATTTGTTCCCAATCATAAGATAAACTTATATTTAGGTCTTTGTGACATCACGAGAAAAAGGTTTTCTGTAATGTCACTCTCTGTGCTCCTTTGTCCTTCCCTCGTCTCCGTGAAGGTTTAGAGTTACTACTGAAATGTTTAAGAACGCTGAAAATAACATCAATAATATAAACTTTTCTCTTTAGCAGCATGTGCTGTATTATGTAAGTTAAATTATAATTTTCACTGCACGTTTTCCATAATAGCTCCAAACAAGGAAGTACACTTGCATTTCCAAGAAATTTCTGTATTTGTGAACTACAGAACTGTTTGATTGGTTTTCTTTCCGCTCTCTGAATCTGTGCTGTTGGTTTTTCTAACCAGGCCTCGATGATTGCCTCCAACAATACATCAAAAACTTTGAGAGAGAGAAGATCAATGGGGAGCAGCTGCTGCACATCACTCACCAGGAGCTGGAGGAGCTGGGAGTGACTCGCATTGGCCACCAGGAGCTGATCCTGGAAGCAGTTGATCTGCTCTGTGCATTGGTAAGTGATTCCTTGCATCACCCATCTTGATCAGCTGCATTTATAGATTTACAAACCAAACTAAAAATAACGTAGAGTTTGCTCTGCAGCCACACGCTCAAACAGCCACTGTGGCTTTGCTTCAATAAAGGCCAGACATGTCCTGGCTTCTCTCAGCTGCAGAGAAACTATATTTATCCATTTAATGATTATGTGTGATGGTCTCTGATTGCTTTTCCTCTGACTTTCTCGGTCCTGCATTCGAGTGCTGTTGACTATCACTCCTGGCATCCATATGGTTCTGTAATTATGTGCCATATGCCCTCGTATTTCACTGACATTTGCCACACTGCACTGAACCAAGTAGACCTGAGTGGTTTAACCATGACAGCATTCAAAAGGATGGTACTACACAGCCAGAAGGTAATGCTAATTAGACTGGAAGATTGGTTAAAATGAGCTTTAAGATGAGTCTGGAGTGGTAAAATTGACTTTGTCTAAACTGCAGACACGTGTGTTGACTAAAAGTTGGGCTTGGGGTTTTTTTTGGCAACCTGTAAGCCTTTGGAAGATTAGCTTTTTCATATTATTAATTATTAGGTTATTAATTCAGTTAACCTATTAACAAAGTATTTGATATCGAAAAATTCTTTTTTCCCTCTGCTCTTTTACTCCTACCAGCTGATAAAATGTGATGTATTAACTTAATGTTAAATAAAAAATAACTTCTGTTCATGTAGGTGAACAGGTGAAAGAATATTGAAAATACTAAAAAGTAAAGTAGTAAAATTACACATGACAGTTACAGTATTTTACTTCTTGATCAGGGGTTCTGCTTTTGCCTAACTGGGTTATCCTGTGGGATTTTGATGAAGATAAATTGTCTCTAAGAGGGAAACTGGCACTTAGAAGTAAGATAGGAAACAAGTCAGGTATAATGCACTTGATCTGGGGATAAAACCCCATTATTAGGTACTTCTTATTATTCATCTTCTTCTTGCCTATACCTCAGATGACAAAATCCACTCAGTGTGGCTTGAGATCTGCCCCTCCAAACGCAACAACTTCTTTGTCAGAGCAGGGAAATGCTTTCGGGATAGGTGTGTGCTGCAGAACCCAACCACCAGTGCCTTTTGGAGACATCTGAACCCAGACTGGAGTTTTTCCCTGGAAACTTGGTGTTCCACACAGCAGGAGCCAGCACAGCCTCCAGTGTCACGCTGTGTGACCCAGCGAGCGGAGCACGCCGTGCCCGGACACTCCTCGGGAACAGCAGCCCCGAGAAGCTTCCTCTGGAAAAACATCTGCCTTAGGTCAAATGTGTCCCTGAGGAGGACCCTGCTGACTCTTTTATTGTGATTTTTTCCCTTTTTAAACACAGAAAATGTACCCCTTGCTGCTGGTCAATAGTGCAGCTCTCGCTGTGCTGTCTCATGACCTTACTTTTCCTTTTGAAGCAGGATGGGGATTTTCCAGCTCCTGGTATCATTTATTTTGCCTCCCACCTTTCAGCCCTTACCCTTCCTTTCTCAGCCTGGCTCTAAAATGCCTTTTTCTTTTTTTTCCCTGCTTCTAAATGTTTCTCTCCCTGCCTGTTCCGTGTGCTCTCTGCTGAGCGAGTCTGCTGCCTGCAGCTCTGCTCTGGGGGGTGTTCTCCTGCTTCTGACATTTCTCCTTGGCTCTGTGTACATCATCTGCTTCAATTCTTGCAGGATCACATAAAAGTTTTACCAGACTCAGTATAATGTATATTTTAAATCTCTACTAATTTATTAGGATTTGGATCCATGTAATCAAAAAGCATTATTAAGAATCTCACTTTAATTATTTTAAATAATGGCAATAATTGAATGAGAGTAGAGCTGATGCTGCCTTTATTAGCTGAAATACGTTTCTAAAATATCACAATTCTATTCTTATTCTGTGCTAACTCTTGAAAACTTAATAGATTATTGCACTAACATCTGACTGCTGGCTAAGTGACCAGAAAAAATTGTGACTTGGAGTTGCTCATTGATATGGGTTTTTAGATCAGATAGTCTAAAAAAACCTGAGGAAATATTATTTTAAATGTAATTTTTAAAGGGGCTATAGAGTATCTGTATTTTGTTTATGCCACTAAACAGGAGTTAACATATAGGAAATTATTGAAATCAGAATGTCTTAAGGAACACATAATTTTGTCCCTGATTCCCTGAATTGCATTATAAACAAATTTAATACTGTTTATGGTCAGGTAAAACAGAGCCCCAGGCAGTCAGGGGTCAATACTTTAATGCACTCTGTGTGTGTTGGGAAGTATGGACAGGGTGCAGAGCACAATCCATGTTTGTAGATTCATAAATATATATACTTTATTCTATTTTCAACGTTTTTATGGAGAAAAGAGCGGGGAAGCACCAATTCCACCAATCTGGTCTTAAAATCCCACCTGTGGAGGGGAGGTACCACCAGCAGTTTGCTCTCCCCCTCTGTCCCTCCCTCTGTTCATCCTGGTGTGTGTTCCCAGTCCCGAGCATCCCCGATGGATCTGGGTCTGGGATAGCTCTGCCCCTGTCCATACCCACATCCACAGCCCTGCTCTGGCTCTGCCTGTCAGCCCTCGCTGGGCCATGTCAGTGAGCACTGATTTTTTTCCATGCATGGATTTCTGGATTGATTTCTGGTTGGCAATTGGCAGTGCCCGAGTTCCATGACCTATTTCTCCCAGGCAGCATTAGCAGGATCCGCGCTCCATCCCAGCGGGGTGGGCTGTGCGACGCCGGGAACAGGAGCAGCTCCAGCAGCTGTAGAAATCTCCCAGGAATGCTCGGGCTCAGGGGTGATCAGGAATCCACACTGGGCAGGGTTTACCTGCAGAACGGCTCTGCTGCTCCAGGAAACCCGGGGAAATTTGACTGTCTGAGCTCCAGACCTTGGGACACGCTGGAATGTGCCTTTCCCAAGGATCTGGCCATTGGACCACTGGCTTTTGTGGGATGGGGCGTGGGGTTCTGGAGGTGTAACACCAAGAACGGTGCCTTGGCTGCTGTTCCAGGGGTGCAAACACTGGACAGCCCCCCCAGAACCAAATGCTGACCTGTAAAGAAGGTTCTAAGGGCAAGAAGAAACTAAAAATAAAGGAGGAAACTTCTGCATTTTTTATTCCCATTCCCAAACCACCTATAAACCAGATTCCAAATGCAAGTTATTAAAGGCAGGGAGCGTTTGCTATCAAGCATCAGCCCTTGACTTGGTTTTTACATCCACTTTTCTTTTGAAAGCAAGCTGAACTCAGAGCTCTCTTCAGCTGGGTAATGCATATGAGACTCCTGGCTAGAAAAGATTCCACACTGGAAGAAGATGACTTGCAGTAGGAAAGAAAAAAATATAAGAAATGTGAATAGGGAATGATAAGATTATTCAATACACCCAGGCAATGTGGTGGTATAGAAGTGTATGTATTTTACCTGAAAGTGAAATAATTTCAAATGTTAAAATAATCTCACTTGTGAAAGGGTAAAATCAGAGTGCAAAAGGTGAGAGGAACTTTCCCTGCAGGAAGGAAAGTACAGGCACTATCTTGGGATTGCTGTGGGATGAATTCATGTGCTATGAAATGCAAAGTCACAGGTGAGCTTTACTTTCAGCTTCAGTTCTTTGACCATTCTGGAAAGAGATTTTTGGGTTTTGCTTTAATTATGAAGAAAATTAGGAATGATGGCTGTGTGGAAAAAATCCAATCTGGAACATCAAAGTCCTTTCTTGCTAGGGTGGTCAGAAACTGCTCTGCAATTATTTATTTGAAGTGACCTAAATAACATTTAGGGACTAAAAACTGTGGGCCACTTGGATTTGGACTGTAACTTTATTAAAGTTGAAATATTAATTGGGATATCTATTGGAGGACTTGTTGCACAGAGGCTGAATCTGTGAAGATGTAGCAAGGTCTGGGGAAAAGAACTTCTTGATAGAGAGTAAAGTATACTGGAAACAAGAAAAAGAAATATTTTTGAGGTCATTGTGTGTTGCTGCTGGTATCTGCAAGTAAATTTAATTTAATTAGGACAGTATTGGAGTCAGTATATTGTTAAAGCCTGCATGAATTAAAATATAAACAGTCTAGTGGGAAGAAAGACTGATAATGAAAGGATGAAAAATGAACGGGAAATGAAAAGAATGCTCCAATAGAGATTGTATCTCAAGTAATTAAAAGTACTGTTAATTCACAGGCATTCAGCTTGTGAAATAAGGCCTTGTGCTGCGGAGAAATTTCAAGGAGAAATAAAGATTAGAAACTTTTGTCTGCAGTTTCTGCAAAGCCACAATCCAGGCAGGGTGGGTTTTCCAGCAGAAGGCACAATAAAGTCACCCGTGGTCAACATATTTACAACAACTGCAGGAATTTAATTTATTTTTATATTTACCTTTTTCTTTTTTTTAAATAACGTGTAGGACACAGCTACCAAACAAATTCTTTTTTTTCCCCTATCATTTTTCTAACATTTTTCTTTATTAGGCATCTCCCTAACAAAATCACAACAGCAATAGGAATTTGTTGGTCAGGTGGAAAGCAGTTTGCAGTGATTTATTTTGAAGCACACCATGGTGAAGGTGAAGCACTCAGACTTTCATAGCTGCCTCTGTATTACTGATCATGTTTTTTCTTCTGAATTAAAATTATTCAAGTTTTTTTCTAAATTAGTGCTATTTTAATGGCCACACCTACAATGAAATCTCTTTAAATTCTTTTCGTTTTTAATTTTGCTAATACACTTTTTAATTTGTCAATTCTGTAAGTATAGTAGGAAGTATTTTTTTCTTACTTTACCTGATTTGTAATCAAGTTTCATTTTTAACAAGTCATTTGATGTGTCAAATGCTTATTTTCCACGCATATTTCAGGGGTTACTCAAAGTTAATTTTTCTAGACTAAAATCTTAATTTTATGTATACATTGATGCTTGAGTAGATGGAAATAAATCCTGTTTCTTTGGAATGGAATGCCATCCCTCTTGGTGAGAGGTGCAGAGAAATTCCATCCCCTCAGAGTGACGAGGAACCCGGCACATGCATTATTTCTGTCTCCACAAACATGTATGCATCCAGAGAGCTCCATTCATTTCAATTGGAAAAGAAGTTCAGCTTTTGGCAGTCCAGTGCTATTTATTATGCTGTGCCCAAACATTGAATTAATACTATTGAATTGAGCTGGTTAATGATTGCACATATTAGAACATGTGTATCATCTTTTGCTGAGTCTAATTAGCAGCTTCATTCTTTCTTAGCCTTTCAAATCACACAAATTGGAAAAATAACTGATTTTAAGGATTGTCGATTGGGGTTTTTTTTTCTTTTAAAAGTCTGTTGACAATTTTGGCATTTTCAGATATCTCTTAGGATGAGGACATTGAAGGAGGATAATTAAGTTTGTATGGACAGTTCAGAGTAGCCCAAGGTCCTTCTGTTCACAGGGATTTTACAGCTGTGTGCATGACTTGTCTCACTGGGGAGAGGTAAGAATTTCGTGGTCTTGCTAAGCTGCTGTGCTGGAAAAGTTTGGATGTAATTACATATTATTTTGTCGAGTAACCACGAAAATTAAATCCTTCCTCCCTGAAATCACCACGCTAAATGCAGCTCTGGGGGTTGATCTAAGCAAAGAACAAAGTAAAGGGGACATTTTTCTTGATGTCTTCTCAGTGTTCTCTTCAAGGCCCACTGATCCTGCACCAGTGGCTCCACAGTAACACACGGCTGCCTTAGCACAGCAGGAATATTTTGGGATACTGAGCAGCACCAGCAGTGGTGGTATATAAGTTTAGCAAGCGAAATTTTCAGAGGTACCCAGGCATGGGGCTGTTTCAAAGGGAATTTAAAACAAAAGTGGCTTTTGGATTTGTGTTCGCGTGCTAAATTCATTAGAAAGTTAGGCTTGGACTCTTTAGAAAACTTTCTCCTCTCTGAATTTGTGATTCTCGTAGGGCAGCCATGGCCACACAACCCCTGATGAAGGCACAGACCCCTCTGGTTATGGGATGTGTGTGTATCCTGCAGCCAGACGCAGACTGGAAATGGTCCTAATCAGGTATTCCAATGAGAATTTCACCCTTTGCCATAATAACAGGTGTATGAAGTAGAAATATGAGGAAAGAAGTCGGCTGCATTTCACTCGTTTCAACTTCCTGCACACAGTCCAAAGGGGACTGTGCCTTCATCAGCTCACCTGAAATCCAGGAGACCACATCTAATTCTTGCTCACAAATGATGATATGGGGTTATCAAGATTCAGATAAAAGACTTCAGACTATTTCTGTATTCTTCCTACTTACGGTTTTGTTTATGTTAAAAAAAATCAGGAAAAATACAAATTTGCTGTGCTGACTCCTGTTAATTCCTTGAATTTATGCACATTTATTTGCCTCTGGAGCAAGTCAGTGTTAACAGGCAAATGAGAGGAAATAGACTTCTGTTTTTCCTGTCTTTGGACATAGTTGAGAGATTTCCTCTTGTCACACAGTAATTCTATTTCACAAAATAGGGAGAAACATGTTCTATTCAAAGTGTTAAACCTGTTCCAAAGCTTGTAATTTTCCTCTGAAAATGCATGTGTTTAAGTACCAGTGAGAATGAGGATCCTAATCCATTGCAGGCTTGGCTGATGAATAGGCTCCTACAGGAGCTCCTGCATGCTTCTGAGAAATAAATGTACTTATTTCCATTTAGAAATTTATAAAAGAATCCATTTATAATAATCCATTACTGTACTGCATGTTGGTTCTGTGTCTGGGTAAGCTCAGTGATATTCTGATACTGAACATTTCATTCCTTTTCATACCCTGAGTTCCTGTCACTCACTGGTAGAGATCAGCACCCCATAATAATTAAAGTTAAATTGTATTGCTGCTTATTAGGTCAAAGCAGCAGCAGAAATTTATGCAAATGAATAAGTAGGTAATGTCCATGTGTGTCCAACACTGTAGGGCAGGGCAGGAGGTGGCTGAAATTCACTTCAGAGAGTGTTGGGATAATATAATATTCTGTTATAGTTTCTGTATGTTCTTCTACCCCTGGTTTAGGAGACATTAATGGAGCACTCATTTCTGACATCATTTTGAGTTCTCTTGAGGTTTGGAGCTGGAAGTCAGGGATTGTGTTTGTAATTTGTGCCCTCCTGCGTGTCTGGTTTCTCCAAGGCTGATGGTGGGATCCCAGTCACTGCTGTGGATAAAGGAATGGACATTTTCCCTGCACGGGGATAAAAGCAAAACCTTTATAGCAACGCCCTGTTCCATTTCATGGTGGTTCTGTTGGCACCAGCTGCCCCACCATGGCACAGTGCAGTGTCCAGGGACTGTTTCTTGCTCCTTTTGCTTTGATTTCTCTGGGTTTCACAGGCATCCTTTCCTGCACAGTAACCCAGTCTGCCAATATCTGTGGAGAGCAGAAAGCTGGAATGCCAGCTTTAATGTTTCAACCTTAATTTTAACCTAAACTGCTCTGTGTAAGCTCTCCTGTGCCCCCAACCTCGGACTGGCCAAGATTCAGATACTTGGTTTGTCTGCAGCGACGTGGAGATCCCCTGGTCTCCTAAGGACGCTCACCCAGCCTTTGTGGAACAATTAGAATCGACATATCCAATTAATTTATATGAATTATTGCTTTTCTAGGATCTCAATGTGAAGTGTACGGAACAGCCTTGCAGTGACACATGAACAAATTGTGCAGCAGAGCAGTCACATTTTCTTTTCCATCATTTTGTTTCTACACTAAAGGAACTAGAAAGAAGGATGCTTGTAATATTTGCATCCTGTGTTATCTCTTACTCATGATAAAATGTGTTGCTGGATTTCTACATTTCTTTTAATCAAATACATGCAAATCCTACCAAAAATTTTCCAAGTAAAGCACAAAAATCCAGATGTTGCAAAGTTTGCTGTGGTTTCATAAAAATGCCTCTAAAACACCCATCTTTTGTGCAGGAGTTAAGCTGAGTAATTTTAAATTCTGAATTCTGGACTGTCCAATGGTAACTCTTTCACCCTGATCTTTTATTGCAAGCACAGAAATAAGACTTCAAGCAGGGCATATGAAAGGAAAATATTGATTTTCTAAAATTGCGGCTTGGAGCACCGAGGGCTTTGTGCTTTCTGTCAGAAACTAACAGAGGTTTGGGTCTGTTGCATCCTAACAACACTTAATTGTGCACTACTGCATTAAACATCTGAATATATAATTTAAATCCATTAGCCAGCTGGAGTTGATAATCTTGACTTGGCAGCTTTATTAAAGGTCTTTACCAAAGCTGTGTGAATTCCCACACTCATTTGGGTGGGAGAACCACCCAAAAGGGAGCAATTCTCAAGGCAGGTGAGGTTTTCTGTGGCTGTGCTGCCCAGTTCATCTCCCCAACACCTCTGAGGTTCTGAGAGTTTTGTCTCACCCCGGCCAAACCCGATGGAACTGTGAGTCCACGAGGATCCCTGCTGGTGCTGAGAAGGTCCCAGAGTGACATTCTGGGAGAAAATTCTCCTCATCCTCAGGGGGAGGCATCAGCCCTTGGCCAGTGACAGTCAGAGGGGGCTTTCCCTGGCCCCAGGGCCTGTGCAGGTGTCCTGGGAGCCACGTGGAGAAAGGGATGCGGGAACGAGGAGGATGCAGACCATGGAAAATCCGTCCTTTTCGGTGCCACTGCTCCCTGAACAGTTCGTTCCTCCTTCCAGAGGGATGCTAAAGCAGCGTGGATGAAGATCTGTGCTGAATCCTTGGAGCTGGAATGCTACAGGCACTGAGGGACAGTCGATTGACTGCAGCCAGCTAATGGAATATTGATTCCGTCCTAGGTAATTATGTTAAATAGGAGGGGGAATATTAGATTATAGAGGATAGAGGATTCTATTTTTAGAACAAAAAAGGAAAAATAATACACGCTAGTGCAGGAAGAGATAAACTTCTTCCCTTTAAATGGAAGAAGTATTATCACACTAACAGAAAATTTAAATTTCTTTCAGATAACCCAAGAACTTGGTGATATACAGATATTTTCTTGCTTTATTCAGGTGTTCAAAGTCTTAACCATAAAAGAAATTGTTGTTTCTAATGATCCACATGAAATAAACTGGTATTCTTAGTCTTTTAATGGAAAATAATTGCACGGATACTTAGATGGTATTTCACATATTTACGTATAAACAATGTTATAAACATTTAAAATTAGCTTTTAATTTTTTTTCTAAGACTTTCTCTCTTTTCTCACTGAAAGGACTATGTTGCCTTTATTCCTTGTGTGTTTCATTTACAAAATCCTCTTACCCTTGCAGAAAGCAACAGTTCCCCTTTTTCTTTAGGATCCTGATTTGAGATCTGTCCCATGCAATGCATGGTAGCAAGCACTGTACCACGGAGAATCTCTGTGCCAAGGAAATGCAGGGAGTAGCTCGGTGAAAGTTCAAAAAAAGGACATTTTCCCTACCAAAAAATTGCTTTTCTAATTTGCAAGGAGCGATTTCTTTCATAAATTCCCAGTAAGATATTTTTCATACCACCGTTGTTACATTATCAATGTCTATGAGCTGCCTGAATTCCTGAGTAATTATCTGTGATCAGTTATTGTCAGGGATAAATTCATCTGCATGCAAATATCTGAGCATGCACATGCATATTCATGTCACTGTTGTTGATGGAGTTGCTTGAGCAGCCTTCAGCAAATTCGCAATCCAAATAGATAAATGAACTTTTTTCATATTCTCATTAATGCCCATTCAGAGGAATCTTGTTGCTAATTTAATTTCTGTATGCTGCTCTGAATTGTTATGAGTATGTGGAACATTTCTCCAGAACTGGTGTGGTTTTTACATGGAACTGCCACTTCTGCAGGGATCTAAGTTAAATGTCTGACTCAATGAAATGGTCAGTGCTGATGTAATATTTCCAAGACCAGCTTATCATTTATCCCCTGAACTTTGAATAATTCACCATTTATTCAAATTCTAATTTTGTGTTATGTACTGAATCTCTTTTTCGCTGTAATTTTGCATTTCTGCCTTATAATTTGTTTTAAGACATACTTAAAAAAATGAGAACATGAGGCTTTCTAGGATTGGATGGTTGGTTCTTACACAAAACTGTGAAATACACAGTGAAGTTTAATTGATCACAGGGTTTTAGTAATAAATAATAAAGGTTTGTGGTCATTGAACAGTACATTACACATGTACAGCTCCCTTAGATACTGCAGAGAAAGGTGAATAAAGAGCACTGAAAGGTACAGCAGAAGCTTGAGATATTTTATCCTTGCCAGTGGAGTTCCCTGCACTGGTAACTGGGAATGTAAAGAAGAATTTGGGAGTAGTTTAGGTATTTCTGAGACAGAACGTGTCAACAGTAGCATGGTGCACACTGGGGAACAACAACAGCAGGCTGTTAATGACTCATGCAGGCAGGAATTGCTAATCATTTTTAAAAGTAAGCAGATCACGGTCCAGTATGGTTTTGGAGGAAATGTCTACTGTCAGCCTTTGCTCTTGTTTGTTTATCACAGTATCCCCACTCAGCAGATTGCTCAGAGCTCGTTTTCCTACACATATGGAAGAGGTCAAGCCACCCTGGCTGTCTGGCTTGCATATGTTTTGTAATTGAAGCCATATGCAGATCAGTCCATCCTTAACACCGAAATAAAATACTGGAAGCAATTATCCTTGGGATGTGGAGAGAAGCCACAAAACACCCGAACCCCCTCCACCCCCCTGGGTCTCGCTTTTGTGCCCATCAGAAAGGAAATGCTGCCACAGCTTTATTTCCCTACTGGTGTTTTCCTGGGAGTTGACATTGAAGCTGTTAAATGTGCCCAGATGTCAGCTTGGCACAGGACAAACCCCGGGTGGTTGGTGCAATGCACCCTCCGCTTTGTCAGCGTGGTTCTCAGAAGGTTATTATGGTTCTCAGAAGGTTTTTATGGCCATGAGAAGGTTGTTATAATTCTGAGAAGGTTTTGTTATTTCGTGCTGCTCTGATATTAAGGTCTTACTCAAAAAAAAATATGAGAAAGCATTAAATGCGTTTAGAAACAAAGAAAATCTTTTAAAGTGCAGATTCACTTCCAGAGAGTTTAGATCTAAGCTCTTGGTGAAGGCAGAGCTGAGCAGAAAATGTGAATTAGAAGCAGAGTGGGAGAGCAGTCGGGAACAGCTCCAAGGGATGCTGCTGAGGTGCACAGGAAAAGCAGGAAAAGCATTGTCCCAGAGAAATTAAAGCACAGGTTTGGATCAGTCTCTCCTGTTTCTGAACCTGATGGTTCATCACCTCTGCAGAAATAACTGTTGGTGGTTCAGTTACGTGAATAATCATTCTCCACTTTACAACCAAAAGGAGATATGAGCTCTCCTATCTTAGAATTTTCCTTTCTTAAAGCTTTGTGAGAATGGGCACTAAACAGCCAAAGAGCTGGGTTAACGTTTAGGTTTTTAGATTATTTAGAAACAGAATAAAATTCAAGGACTTGCTGAATGAGTAATCTAAAACTATGAAAAATATAAGGAGGTTTTGGATATTAAAATAAATAAAATTTCTTCAAGGGGGAGGGAAAAAAAGAAAAAAACCCAAAAGATACATGGGAAAAAATGTAATTAAGGCATTCCTTGAGCATGGTCAGCAGACTCAGAGTGGCATGAACTTTAAAAATATATGCACTTGCTTTGTACTTGACACCTTCATGGCAATCAGCAGCCTACGTAACTGAATAGCAGATCCCACATTTTACAGGTCTCATCCAAAACTGACATTGGTGATGTGTCCTGATGTGCTTGATCTCATTGTAGGGCCACGTAGGACAGTGAGAGAGAACTTTAAACTGCATTTGGAGAATGGGCACACCGGTCACACAAATACCTCTGCCAGGCTGCTCAGTGGATGTGGTTGGTTTGACGCTGTAGGACATCTTTAAAGTCTATTCTGTGTGTCAGGAGTTCACTTTCCTCACACCTTTTTGTGCTTTATGCACTTGTCCCACAGCAGTGGCTCCTCTCTCTCTCTCCCCACAGATCCCTGTGCAGCCCTCCATAACCAGACCAGGGAGATGTTCCAGTTTATCCAAGCTCACCCAGTCTGGGGGAGTATTTGTTTCTTACACAGCTGAAATCGCGGTGTTCATTTGGATTGAGCAGACCAAGGAGGCTTTGTGCGGTTTGCTCAGAGATCTGTAGCGAGAGCTGCGAGGTAAAAGCTACTTATTTAGGCAGGAGATCAGGGATCCTGTTAGTTCCTGGTCATCTCAATCAGCCCAGGGCAGGAACGGCTGCACCGTGCAGCTTTAGGCTGGCCTAGAGTAGGGCAAGTCTTGCTTAACCTGAGATCCTTGAGCAATAAATCTGCATCTCCATCTCCAACCTCGTCTGCTGCTTTGCTCTCACCAGGTGCCCAATCCTCTGACTCTGAAGCCTTAAACATAAAGTTAACGATATATTGAAATACCTTATTCTGAAAAAAACACCTGTTTCAGTTGTTGGCCTTACGATGTTTTGGAGCCCAGTTTCTAAAGGAAAGACTATCGTGTTCTAACTCTTACCTGAAATAAAAATCACTTTTTTTTTTTAGTAAAATTATTTCCAGGGCACCTCAATTATGCTTGGTGACATATTTATATATCTATATCTATCTCAATTGCAATGCAAATGCTAAAGCTTCTTCTGAAGAGAAAAATATATCATGCAAAGTTTAATTTTTAAAATAGGTTAAAATATTTAATCTTATTTCCAGATCTACTTAATTTATCTATTTACAAGATAATAGGAAGGTGTATTGGAGTGCTTAGAAGCACCGTGACAGGTTCCAAATTATAGACTCAGGAGACAAAGAATTGTGACACAGTTTGCTCCAGCAAGGTGGGATAATTATAATGGAAGGGAGAACAAGGGGGAGGAAAGCTGCACATAAAAAAGCATCGAGGTATTTCAAATAATAGACTCTAATTTGTATTGTGATGATGCATATTTGCATAGTATTACCATAGTTATTAATGAATTCCATACTTTTATTTTGATGAAATATCACATTCTGTGCACATAAACTGTGCTGTGATACTGCAGTTTAACTGAAGTGACAGGCAAATGTTGTTAAAGAGAGGCAGAAGGACTGGGTTTATTGTATATTTATTATATATTTATTATATGTTATTATGCTAATTTACTGATTTAGAAGGAGAAAAGCTTTTAAAGGAAAAGCTGAACCAAATTTGGGCCATATTTTACTGGAGCTGCATTCCCCAGCCATGAAACTGAAAGTTGTTTTCCTAATACATTTATAGTTTTCAAAACAACAGTGCTAGGATTTTATATATATATATGCATAAAATACATAAATTATTGAATATGTCAGTGTATAAACTGTGTAAACTACATCTAGCACAGTCTCCTTAATAAAACTCAGAGTTTCTTTGGTTTATTGTAACTTTTTATCAAGTGGTGTCATAACTTGCATCTGATTAAATAATAACGGTCCCCTTTTTACCATTCAGGAAATTTTAAGTTTTAGGATCCAGTCTCTAGACCTGAACTTGTGCACTGATTCATAGGATGCCTATGAAAAATTTCTTTGGCCTTTTCCAAATTGCTATTCAGATAAAGGATGACCAGCCTGTAAATTCTTTTTCAAGAGGAAAACCAGACACACCTGGTGGAAATGCAGTGCCTCACCCACCTGGGCTTTATGCTATTTCAATACCTTCAGTTTGAAGCAGTGTTATAAAAACATCACCACAAAATTTTTGTGAAATCACAGAAATTATTATGGAGACAAGTGTTTCAGAATCAGGTTTGCACTGTTTTAAAGGCTCTTAACCTTTAAGAACACCCGTCCAGAAAGGAAACTTTAAAAGAAAGAAGCGTGTTTGGACAGTTTTCATTCTGTGTATGTCTCAGAAGCATTCATGGTAAAATCCGTGTATGATTAATTGGGATTTTTGCTTTTATTATCAAACAGGCTGGGTTTGCCCGGGTTTAGTAAGAGCTGGCTGGCTCCATGCTATCCCAAAAACTGTCATTCCCGTGGCAAAGCTGGAGCAGCAGACAGAGCCCTGACACAGCAGGGAGGTGCAGGATCCCATCTGGCACGGTGTGTTTTCCCAGGGGAGAATCCCAAACCCCGGAGCTCCTCTGGGGATTGCTCCCAGGTGGTCTCAGAGCTGCGGGTGAGCCCCAGGGAGGCAGGTGGGACAGGGGGTGGCTGTGGCACCCCTGGGCCCTGGGGACCAGGAGGAGCCTGGAGGGGACCGGGGAGGGCAGCAGAGCATTCCCACGGAGCTGCTTCAGCTGCTGCAGGTCCACAGCAAAGCGATTTTTGGGTGATCTGAGAATGGGTTGAAAACCAGGCTGAACTGGGGAAGAAGTGCCTGGAGATGGAGCTTTTAACTTCCCAATAATTTAGAGGATTCTTAAAGCATTTACAAGAAATATAGAAATGGAAGTGCAGCACAATATTTAGGTTGTGGTGTTTTAAATGCCTTGAATGTGGCGAGTTCCATGTAAGGTGCTTGAGTTTCAGTCACTCAGTCAGAAATTCAGTTGTTTCCTTTCATCTCCTCAGTCAGATCTCCTGCTCTGCCCTTTTATTTCTCTTTGATATTCAGTGAAAATTGTAACAGTCTCGAAGTATCACCTACAGAAAAAGCTATGTATGAATCCATGTGTTTATATATTTATACATGTATTTATATATATATTATGCTGACTACTCACGCAAATGACAACATCAAGAAAAATTACTATAATTAAAAAGAAATCTGTTTTTAAGGTAAGTTAAAGTCATCACTTATGCAATATAAACTGTTTAGCTAAAATTACATCCTGTGCCTATTAAATTTCAATGTGCATATATTATTTTTATCTCTGTATGTCACATTACAGCAAAACGACTTCATTATAGCAGTACCTGTAAGAAAAAATGCTGGGGGGGTTTTCCACAGAAGAAATAAACTCTTCAGATATTGTAGGTATTTCATGCTTGGCTTTTGATCTTCAGGTGCTGGTGTTTACAAAAAACTGATTAGCGCTTGGCTGGTTTTCCCCAGTTATATTCATTATTTTTTATCTTGATGTTGGCTACAATAATTTGGCCTATTTTATCTTGGTAGCTAAAATTCTCCCAGATTGCTTTATTAGCATAAAATCCTCCTTTGTGGTGTTATTGCTTACCTGCAGTAAGGTGTGAGAACACCTTCAGCCAGAGCTGAAGATTTTTTTTCATTCCACTTCTTTGAATATGTAAAAAACCTCAGATCTTATATTGTCAGATGGATATGGAATTTGTTCAATTATTTAAGAGTGGTATTTCAAACCAGAATGTACAAAACAAGCAGAGTTTTTAGCTGGAATTGTGACACAGACTCAGGGCAGGAAGGTTCATGGTGACTGTGTTTAGCTATTTCTACATTTTGGGTTTCTGACGCTAAAAAGAGACATTATGTATCTGTTTGGAGGCAGATTTCCTATATTTCCATTTCCATCATTCCAATTTTAACTATAGGGAGTATTCAACAACTTCTCTCTTACATCCTATCTTCTACTCTGCACTAGGAAAAACAGGAGTCTGCTTCAGGTTGCTCAGAAAAAAATGGCATTTTCTCCTGTCACCTGAATTCTACCGTTTCTGACAACAGCCACCTGCTTTCTGTACTTCAAAAATCCCGACCAAGTGTGAAAGCCCTGGGGGGATCTGTCCTGCCTGTTCCCTCACCACCTGCAGTAACCCCAGCCACCAGCACAGCAGCTCAGACCCAGCAGGAGAGGGGAACTAGGACAACCCTCACAGAGAGCCTGGAAATGGGAGAATTAGAGGGGAAACAGGTGAATTTAAGAGCTGTGTTCTGCAGGCAGCCAGCAGAGTTATCCTAAATCAGCTGCACACCTCACTAAGAAGTGTCACTGCAAGCACAGCTTCATCTCGGCATTTTGCTAATGATATTCTTCCACAATGAGCTTGTCTGCCTCTGATCTCACACTTGGGTTAATTTCTGCCTCCTGAAATCCTGCTTTCCAACTCCTGTCATGGAATGGGGCGTCAGGGCTTGCTGAGCTCCAGCCTAAAACACGGGATCAGTCACTGAACAAATCAGATAATCTGTGTAGCTCTTCTGAGTGTGTGCAGGTAATAATGCTCTCAGTGGAGATATGGAAGTTCTTACTGTTTGATCCGTGCTTTTATACGAAATAACTTAAATATTTAACAGATTTTCCAGTCACGTCTTTCTGTGTTCAAGGTGTGCTGTTACTTTGGCCCTTTCTACAATGTTCCTGTCCAACGTTCCTTTTCCTGAAATGGAGTTTTGGTGACTTTAGGCAACTTTCTGTTCTCATTAGGCAGTTTCTTGATCCAGATTTCAGGATAATTTGACAAATTGTGTGGCTGTGTGGTTCTAGACAGGCAACATCTGGGTTTTCCATAGTCAGGATTCATTCTCTAAACTTGTCTATCCATTTCCACTATTTGAGTTGTTTGATGATGGAACAACCTGAAGCATCATGAAACAAAACCAGGGAATGGAGCAACCCTTTCTTGTTTATTTTTCCCTGCTCTTGGGCTGAAAAATAATCCTTCCTATGCTGATGGCACCTTCTTGTCCCTTTTAGAGGCTCTTTTATTTTTGTCTTTTTAAACCAGAAATTATATCTAGGATTTACAGTGCAAGAAAGAAATCACCTGGATCTCCTGCCAGGAGACAGACTTTTCTAGGCTCAGGAGCACCATGTCCATGGCGTGGCTGACAACAACAGCACGTATTTAACACGGGGGGGGAGCAGAATGCAAGGCTGTGAAAACTGAAGCCTGGCAGCTGTGATAATGATTTCGTCTGGCAGCTCTGAGACTCTCTCAGTTACACCGCGTGGATGAAATGCCGGCAGGAATTGGAGCAGATCTGGGTGCTGGCACTGCCATCTCTGCACCACCAGGCTCCTCACCTGCCGAACCGTTGCCATGAACTACAATTCCTTGAGTTCAAACGTGTCCACTGAAATAGAGTTGATGCAGTTTAAATTTGGGGGGGTACCCACTTCTTGGCTCTTTTCTCCTCTATTCCCCATCGCTTTGGTTGCAGACTCTGGAAGCCCAAAAGAGGCCACAGCTTCCTTCAATCCTCTCCTAATATCCTGCCACAGTGGGGTTTGGTGGAATCAGAGCATCAGGATGAGGGGATACTTTCAAGTTTATTCGTAACCACATTTTCCCCATTTGGAAGTTGATTACAGTGGTTTGATTTAAAAATTAAAATCTTGGATTTAGACATGTTTAAATCCAGAACAGCCCAGTGTCTCTGTCTTCCACAAAGGTATTGATTTACTGTCACTTTCATAGCATTTTTATCTCTTCCCCTTTATTGTGCCCCACTCAGTCTCAGGTAAACCACTAACTTGCATCAGCACTTCTACTGTGCTGAAAAATTGCCTTTCATCTTCTGATTATCTTTATGGATAAATTTTATCTACGCTTTGCTGTATTTTAAATTTTATATTGACACTAATTGAGATCGTCATTGGCATGTAAGCAATAAACTTCAAGATAAAGCAAAGAACTTGTTCACTAGGTGGATTCCCTCACACACATTTCCTGCTCAGTCCTCTGTGTTTTCCAGTGACTGGAGAAGATCTCTCTGGCTGATTACACTTGCTGGGATCTAAAATACCCTCTGGTATTTATAGATTCAGTGGTCAAACCGTGTCCTTCCCTGCTTAACTTCTCTTAAAAACAAAGTGACAGGTTTCCAGAGCTTTTATGCAATAACAAGTTACTGGGAGAGGGTTTTTTTCTGCTTGTTTCCACAGGAATAAGCAACCAGGAGGCTCTAGTTTATCATCCTTGTAATGTGTTGCTGAGTGTGCAGAATGAAACTCGTTCCGAGGGGAAAGCAGGCCCTGCCCAGCTGGTTGATATGGAAAAGGCATCCCAGTGCATCCACTTAGTCATCGTCTTGGCATGAGTGGAAGTCGGGAGAAAAATAGAGCAGGGGAGAGGGAATTCCTTCGGTGCTTTAATAAAAGAAAGATTAGATGTGATATTAAACAGATGACACACTGATATCAAATACAGCTTGCTCTTTAAACTTTTCCGAAAGAGAATGACTTCCTTCGGTGACACTGTTGCTAACTGTGCAGTATTTGTCCCGGGAAAAAAGTTGAAGAGAGTTTGTACTCAACTGTAGCAATTTAGTCTTGAACTGGATGGTCCAGCCCCCACTGACCGACCACGAGGCTTTAGGAGTGATATGGGCCTAACAATGAAATTAATTCTCTCCCTGGTTTTTAAATCTAATTGTTTGCAGTCAGCTAAAATAGCAAAGTGTTTCATTCCTCATAGATTTCCCTCCAAGCTGGAGGCAAGGCCTTGATTTATTTCTCAGAGTGAACTTTGACAGGGAGAATGGCTGGCAGGAAGGCACTGTCCCAAGTGCCAGCTGTCACAGGTCCAAACCACCAAGTGTTTGTTTGTGCTTTGGTTGCTTTCTATACAACCCCAGTTTATAAGTTTGTTATTGGTCAGTGTAATTCCCTTTTCTGGAGTTGAAAATTATTATTTCTAGTGAAAATATCCATGTTAGCATCCATCAAGAAATGTACTCTTTGCAATTTTTTTCTCTGCTTTGAGGAAGAAGTTTAGGCAAAAATATTAACATGTGATATTCATGATCAGTCATCCTCTGTAATATAAACATAGTTGAAATTTATAGTGGGCAATCAATTCAGACTCTGAGAGTTGATTTTGTTTAAATGCTCATTAAATTCTTTCATGTCCTACATCCTGTGGGGGCTGCAAGAAATCTGGGCTCAATTCAGCATGTTTGAGATTTTCTGTGTGACTTTGAATTATTTAATGTATTTGAGCTGAGACATCCCTGTGCTTGTTATCTGGGTCTAAGTGGGGAATAGGCCCAATGATAAAAGGACTGAGACATGGATGAAGGAATGTGGATAAAGAGAAAAGGGGCTTGTGTTTGGAAACCTTCAGTTAGATTCAAGCCTTCTCCCACCACCAGAACCAGGACAATGGACAGAAATCCACCAAGAACTGTTAAATATGAAACCCTGCCACTGGCTGGAGTCCCTGAGCCACGAGCAGCTGTTCCTACATGTTCCCTGCTCAGACTCATCCCTGAGCAGCCCTGGGGAGCGGGAGCAGCACGCCTTCGCTCTGACCTGGTTTGACTGTTCCATGTTCCATTCCACGTGGGACAGCTGCTCTCCAACAGCAGCAGGGTTCAGGAGAGGGTGTTCCTGTAAAAGCCTCTCAGCGAGGCCATGAACCACTTTATTCCCGACCCACAGGGCGGGGGAAAGGGATGTTCTGCTCGGCTGAAGGCGTTCCAAGCGCGGGGATGCGGCGCAGTGGGACTGCTCCACGCCGAGGTGACAGACACCCGTGGGCCACGGCAGGGAGGGGACAGAGCACTCCTCACCCTGCTCCCCGAGAGTGGGACAGACCTGGAGACTCAGCACGTGGGATCCTTTTCGCCTTTCCCCCAGGGGTGTGCTTGGACCCACGTGAGCTGTGCTGGGCTGGGAGTGCTGGCGGCAGCAGAGGCTGTGTCACAGCCTGGGTGCAGCCCGCGTGTCCTACCCCAAACACTCGTGTTTAATCTCAGCCCAGGTGTCCACAACACCCCCTCGGCCAAGGCCGTCCAGAACGCCTCACCTCGCGGTTTGGTTCGTGTAGCTGACCACACACTCAGTCAATCTTCTTCTTTCCCTCAGAATTATGGTTTGGAGACTGAAAACCTGAGAACTCTGTCTCACAAGCTGAACGCCTCGGCCAAAAACCTTCAGAACTTTATAACGGGTAGGAGGAGGAGCGGCCATTACGATGGCAGGGCCTCCAGACGACTGCCAAATGATTTTCTTACCTCTGTAGTTGACCTGATTGGTGCTGCCAAGAACTTACTCGCCTGGCTGGACAGGTAATTAACTGTTCCTCGATCCCTTGTGCATGAGAATAATTCCTTGGGGAGTTTTGTATTTGTTCTTTCTTTGCCTGTTGTACTCTTTTATTCTAATACTAAAATGGCAGGTCTGGAATTCTAGCTCTAAAGTTTTACAAATTTGTCAAATACTGGAAGCAAAATTTAGTACCCTTCTCTGTCAGGAGAGTCTTAAAATTTGCTCTAGTTGCCTTTTGAGATTCTTTCAGTTGGATTTTGTGGGAAATGAATATTTCTGTGCTCACTGGTATTCGCACATCATCAGAAATTTCAGAATGAAGGGCAAGGAAGAAAAGCTTGTGGAATTTGAGCTGTCTTTCAGCCATCAAAACGACATAGAAAAGCTGGAGTTGAGTAAATAAATTAAGAATGTTCAAAATAAATGATAGCACTTGCTTAGTATCAAAAATTAAATGTTCTTATTTATCAGGAGTAGGCTGGATGTGTTAGGTACAGGTGTGCTGGTTAATGCTCAACAACCAGCCGCTGGTGTTTTATATTTCCGAACTGAGAATTTGATTCAAAGTATCTCTGTGACTGTGGCAAGACAGAAACCAAAACATAAAACAGCATCAGAGCATTTATGGCTTGCTTTTCTTTGGAGTTATAGCAGTAAATAGCTTTATCTGGAATCTGAGTGCTGTGGAATGTATAAATGGCACCTTAGAAATCACAGTGAGAGTGAATCACCCTCCTTTGCAGGATTTGTATAATCCTGGTGACATCTTCCTAACCTAATGCCAGCAGTCATATTCTCTCAGGCTATGACCTTGTCAGTTCTTGTAAATTCAAACGGGGTCAGCTTCAGCCAGAATTTGGAAAGCCTGAAGAAAATCTGAGCGTGCAGGAAGCTGTGACTAAGTAAGCATTACTGTGCTCTCTGAATTAAGGTGCTGATTGCTGAGGAGTGATGTCATACCAGAAATGCCATCTTTTTAATGAGCAGTACAAAGGAAATCTGGGCTGCTTAGAGTTATTTGAAAGCTCCTATTTCTGCTCTCCATAAGAACAATAACTTCTGATGTTCTGACCAAAACCCAGTTTACATCCTGCCTGCATTTTCTCTTGTTCCAAGGGTGTGTATTTCAAAAGTTGTGCAACTTGCTGCTGGAGAATAAAATGATTTGGCATTTCTGTGCTGTAGAACTGATCCCTATTTTACATATATCTGCTCATAGGGTAAGTTACAGTCCCTAAAGCTGTATAAACCTGTCTTTCCCCTGTTCCAGGTCTCCCTTTGTCAGCGTGACAGAATATTCACTGCTGAAAAACAACATTGTTCAACTGTGCCTGGAACTAACAACCATTGTGCAACAGGTAGGAGCGGCTCTCTCCTGCTCTGAGGCCTCTTCACGTCACTGCTAAAAAACTGCATTAGCAAAAATAACTACAGCTTTTACATCACCAGAAAAGTTGTTACAGCATCACCTCTCTGTTCTCTCCACGCTCTCATTCTTTGGGAGGGACAGGAAGATTTTTGGACTTGGGTGATGCTCCTGGAGAGATTGAAGAAGGGTGTGAAGTTAAAAATAATCCACTTTGCACTTGAGTAGGCAATTTCATGTCAGGTGATTTACCACAGTGCAAGTGTTAAACAAGAGAATGAAGCCCCAGTGGGAAACTACTGCTTAACTACTGCTAACAGGTTATTCCAGATTAAAATAGGAATGATCAAAAATGCTTCAGGGACAAATTCTTAAAATACATACAAATATATCCAGAACCTGCACTGTGGCTTCTTCACTGAGAGGAGAGCCAGTAGCATGGAAGTTGTTTAGGGATGAACACGAACTATTCATGACCAGCTGACCACAGAACAGATAATGGTGGCAGTGTAATCATCACTGACACTCGTTAGTTAACTGTAATATGGTACAGTCCACCAGTACATAAAAAT
The DNA here is from genome assembly GCA_013399875.1 of Gymnorhina tibicen. NCBI lineage: Eukaryota > Metazoa > Chordata > Aves > Passeriformes > Artamidae > Gymnorhina > Gymnorhina tibicen. The sequence continues at coordinate 116,419 of VXAZ01000270.1, read as the reverse complement.
AACTTTTCTTGTCTTTAGTTCTGTGTAATATATAGATTCATAGAATGTCCTGAGTTGGAAGGGGCCCACCAGAATCATCAAGTCCAATTCCTGGCCGTGCACAGACACCCCAGCAATCCCACCCTGTGCCCGAGAGCGTTGTCCAAACACTCCTTGAACTCAGACTTGGTGCTGTCACCCCTATAATAATATAATATAATAATACAATAACAGTCTCTGACAGTGTCTGCCCCTGAATAAGACAAGAGGTCACACACAGGTACTGAAAGATGGAGGGTAAATAAGTTTTACAAATATTTACAATGAGCCACCCCCCTTGTGAGAGGATAAAATATTGATGAGACAAAAGAGTGTTACTGGAATATGTGGAGAGGTCAGAGAACAGGCAGGGCCGTCTGGGAGTGAAGAAAGGAGAAAGATGCAAGGTTGTAGGAGGAAAAGCAAGAAGGAAGCTTAGCTTGAGCTCCAGTCTTGTAGGGACTTTGAGCTGGGCCTGTCTCCAGCACAGAGGACTCCCCTGCCTGCCTCTGCGCTGTGCTGCCACAGCTTTCCACGCACCCTCCCAGCAGATCAATCACAGAACTCACTGAATCTCAAATGCTCTTTGGAGTAGTAATGGAGTAGTAGTTCTGAAAACTTTTTTTTCCCTCCCTCCGCTTCAATTTTATTTCAGTTCTTGAGGAAAAAGAAGTAAGGCTGATAAATATGTCATTGTATTTTACACTATTATCCTTAATTTATAATAGTCAGCTTTATTCCTCCTGGAAATCTTGTCCTTTATGCATTTTTGCAGCACAAAACAAAGACCCTTTTCCTCTTTTCTTAGTTTAGAAATTCCTGTGTCGGCATTTAATTATTTATGTATCTTTATTAAGCTTTCTCTTACAAGGTGCTTGTAGCACTAGGCTATTTTTGATTTACAGACTAAGCAAAATTAACTTCTCTACAGTAAAAAAGTTCGGATTCTGATTCTGTCCTTCAGCTGATATTGCACTTTTTTTGTGTGAGTTTGATTTTTCCCTGTGGTCCAGGTGAAAATAGAGTAATTTTGAATTGCTGCCTCCACTTCTGTCGTTCATGTCCCAGCTTTTGGCAGATGAAATTCTGTTCTCCTCTGCCGGCAATAGTTTGGTTCTTTATTTTTTCCAGTTCTTCAGCTCCAGTCCCAAAGCTATCCTCCTTTTGACAACTTAAAAACAATCTTTTAGCAGAAACTCCAGGTCATTCCAAAATGAAAAATGCTTAGTTAGTTCTTCAGGTTACAAATTAAGTCTTGTCTTTTCTTTATCTTATTGTCAGATTTGGCTTGTTTGATAGCTTTTCTACTAAGATCTTTTCATCTTATATTAAACTTAGCACCAGAAAGAGCAGATAAAACCAAATCAGTCATAGAGAGACAGCTTTGCTGTCACTAAATCTGAGGAAAATTGACCTTAATGTGTGAAAGCAGAAATGTCTCACCTAAACCAGAACTGCAGGCGCAGCTGTAGGCTGGAATATGAATTGAAAGGCATAACTAATAGAAACCTGGGTCTCAGATCCTTTCAGATACTCCTTGTTTTACGAATTATATACATTTTAAATACCTCATTCAGCCAGTGTGAAAGCAGCAGTCAAGGGTACGGATTTGGCACATTAAGTGAGGAATGTCTTCGACACTTTGTGCACAATGAACGTGTTTTGTGTGCTGAACTTGCAGCTGCCACTCCAGGTGAATTTTAACAGGGGACATTACCCTGTAACCTCTGTTTAGTATAGAAACTGCTTATGAATCTTCATGCTCAGATGTCCTGTGTGATGATCTAAGTGGCATAACCTTAGATCAAATTTATTTTTATATATTATTATTATTTCCATACCATGCAAATGCTATGATGAATAGTCACTTGTTTCACTTTAAACAGCATCTTCTCATGCTGGTTCAAAGAAAACCTCATTCTCTAATTTTAGAGGAGTTTCACAGCTGTCCATTTATGTTTGGAAATGTACTTTATTCTGCTCAGTTTCCTTAACCCTTTTGATCCCCTTCACTAAGCTACTATAAAAGAATTATGTCATGCAGAGAGCTGCAGAAACATCCTGATTTTGAGGTGCAATGTCCCATCAAGCTGTGTTTACAGTATGCAAAAAAGCACGTTAGGACAGAGTGCTGAGGTGTTTGACCCCTCTGCTGACTTCATGTTGAGTTACAGCTCAGTTTCGAGGTGCACGCCCTCTCCTTCCTGCTCTGAAAAGGAACCCACCAGAACAACTGAACTAAATTTGGGGCTGGTCATGCTTTAGCACCAGGGCTGCCCTGAGGGAAGCACTACTGGAGGAAGCAGGGAAGGACAGGGTTGGATTTTTGTTCATAAAATGCAGCCACTGGTTAATTTTTCGTTGAGGAGGAAGAGTTGCCCACTCCTAGTGGCAGCTGGGTTTCTAATTTTTCCTCGTTATGTCAAAGATGTTTAAATCGGAGGTAGATGCTTTAGATACACTCATTAACCTGCACGAACAAACTTTCTCTCAGCAAAAAGTGTCTGTGTCTTACCAAAGGGTGTCAGCACAACTCAGCCTTTTTCCAGCAAAAGCCAAACAAAATTTTGCTCTATGTTCCCTTTATTGCTGTCTAATTAACCTCACTGAGGTAAACTCAGACACCTTATAATGGATTTTTGCCCTATTTTTAGTCAAATACTGTGTGTTTAGGATGAAGCATGGCTTTTCTGGTTTTTAAAAGCCATCTGGTTTGCACTGCAATTGATAGGAATTGTTGTTAGTAACTTCTGTACCTGGTGTAAATTTTAAATTAGCCTCTCCTGAGAAGGTGGTTGGACCAGATAACCTCCAAAGGCCCCTTCCATCTGAATTATCCAGTGATTCAGCAGCTGCCATGCAAAACCTGGGTGTTATTTTCAGTTTGAACTTTGCAGACTTCAGCTTTCAGCCCCTCCATCTTATTTTGCTTGCATTTGCTAAAGAACGTTCCATCAAACATCTGTTCACTCTTCTCTAAAAATAGATTATGATCAAGTCTGTACCTTTGAACCAAGTAAAATGAGTCAGTTCAGTGTATTTGCCATTGTAGATTTGCCTAATTCCAGAGCAATCCCTTTCTTTTCCACATGTGAATTTCAGAAGTATTTAATTTTATGCATGCAAGCAATGTATTTTGAAATATCCCTTTGTCATACCCACCACTCAAAGACTGCTGTAGAACTTTCCTGCAGTGTTGTGGTGGGAAATGCCTCTCAGCTGGCAAACTCCACAAAGCTTTAAGTTCTCTTCCAAGCTGTTCCTTTATAGGGTTGCCATTTCTGTTCAGTAGTTGACTTAACTCACGCTGTTTTATTGGACAAAGTTAATGAACTAAATATTTTACTTTTTTTTTTATGTGTTAGTTAACTGTCCTCAAGAACTTGCCATAAAGCATTCTTTATGGTATCTGCAAATTTCTGTGGTACTTGCATTTTTTCCTTCTTTCAGAATTAGAAATTAAAATTTTGAAGAGAGCGTGGGCGAGCACAAAGTCCCACTGACCTTTTCTCTTTATGAATATGCAGAAGAGCAGTTTCACTTTATCAGAGACAAAGGTGTGCTGTACCTTTCAATTTAGGATGTTCAGGACAGTGCAGTCCTTGCCTGGTTTGCAACACTGCTGCTGTGCCTGGTTTTGTAATTCCTGTCATTTATCCTTTTACAGAGGGGAAACAGAACACAGCTGCTAATTTTAAGGTTATTTTAAACTCTAAGAAGAAATGTTTTTATCATGTCATCTTGCTTACTGGAGAATGTAGAAAGAATGTGACTATAACTATTATTTATTTTCTAAGAAAAATAGATCAACATTCTATAAATGGTAGTCCTGGGAGATTATTTTTTTAATGAGATCCCTAGTGCATTGCTATGTATCAGAGAAAAATAAATCAGAAGAATATCGTGACCTACATATCTTAATATTTTAGTATAACATTGCAAGTGCTTTTAACCTCTCAGTTAAACTAGTCTGATGTATTTTTTTGAAAAAGTCAATACGCATCTATTTTGGAAGGAATCCCAAAGCCATTAACATTTTTCATGCTAATGTAATCTTGAATGTGCAACATAAGTACAGCTAACATTAATTCTGCTCTACAAAACAGTAAAATTTCAGTTTTACTATACATAAGTCTTCTATTCTTTGACCTGAAGTAATTAAGTTTGTTCAGAGGGAGGCTCATATTGTATTTCTAGCACCGAAATTAAAGGAATAATTTAGACAGGAACATTAGCTCTGAAGTCAAGCTGGAAGCCCTGCTGTGATCATTTTGTTCTCCTGGTACGTGGAGGGTTAAAAGGAGATTGTGGATGAGCTGTTTGAAGTGTGCAAAACTTGTAGGAAAAAACTGCCTTGGGCATTGCCAGCCAAAGTGACTAATTGAATTCTCTTTTGTGCTCTAGAAAATAACAGTATGAATACAGAGGAAACATCAAAGGGATACTTGACCATGAAATGCTAATATAAATTCTTCTGTGTTCCTTGGTGCTCCCAATCTTCTGATTTTGACTTTCTTATTCTGTAGCAATATTCTTTAAACTGTAGTCACTTAGAAATTAATTTCTCCACAGAAGCAGCAACCCTGCAAAATAAATATTGACCTTCAGAGCTGAGGGAGGGGCAGTTCCCCAGGCTGAGGGCTCGGAGCAGCTGCCTCAGACGGGCTCAGGGACAAAATCCTCCAAGGGACACCCTCCAGGGGAGGAGGTTTGGGAGCTGGATGGGAGCAGCCAAGGGTTTGGGCTGCTGGAAAAGGGGAGCAGAGACCCGCAGAGGGTGTCCCAGCCCAAACTGAGTGCCCGGAGTGCAGGTAACGAGGGGGTTGGAATTGTTTCGTGGGAGTTCTGCAGCACTTCACTCTTGTTGCTAATATACTGAGATCCAGCAAAAAGAGGAAATCTTGAGAACTATAGGGAATCTTGAGCTGTTTGAAGGGATGCCATAGAATATTCCGAGTTGGAAGGGACCCACAAGGTTTATCAAGTCCAACTCTTAAGCCCATACAGGGATCAAACCCACAACACTGGCTCTGACCAGACTCTGACCAACTCATCACCAGGCTCTGACCAACTGAGGGAAACTTAAGTTACTTGAAGGGATATTTCAGGTATTATCAGTAAGTTAAATTTTACTTGAAAACTTATTCAAGGAAAAAAACTAAATAAAGAAGACAGTTATTTTAGCCTATCCCATATCTTGCTCTGTAGAAAGCCTTTTCCAAGGTGGAATAGCACTTGAAGAAGGAATTAACAATTTCCCAACATAATAAGGGGAGAGGGAGCCTGGCCAGGGACTGAGGCCAGGCCAGGGCTGCCCTCAGAGGGGACCAAGACTTGGGGGGACCCTGTTCTAATCTCACTCTGCCTGGAGGAGTTATTCTCTGTATTTTCCTTTTTATTTTATGTTTTAGCAGAATATGGCCTGAGATTTGGAGTGGTGCCTGGCAGGAGGAGGTGGGGCAGAGCTGGAGGGGATGGTTAAAACCACTTTGCCATGGCTGTGTCCCAGTTTCCAGAGGGAACTTCCAAACATTGATAAGCAATAGATCCCTTTTAGCAATTTGTATGGTTTGTTTCATGAAAGAAAAGCAACATTTTAGCCCCTGTAATAGCCCTAAATCAAAAAGCAAGGTAAGGGCGACACTGAAATTATGGAGTGTAAGTTTGATTACTCTTAAAATGATAGCTAAAATAAGAATATGACTGCTCTAAAAGTAACAAGTAGTAAGGTTGATCAGGAATATGCAAGAGATATTTAACAGCATAAAACCTTCTTTCATTTCTTAATAAGAAATTTAACATGACATCATTTAATTGGTTTTGTTCTGTTTTACCACAGGATTGTACGGTGTATGAAACAGAAAATAAAATTCTTCATGTGGTAAGTAATTCTGCTTAGGTGTTCTCTATTTTCACCCCACACACTTAAATGATTTTTTCGAAAGAACAAGGGTGCTGTAGGAAAATAAAGTGCCTTGCTCTTTGGCATAATTTCTGATTAATTATATCAGTTGCTAAAAATTAAAGTTTTCCACAGTAATGCTCTCTGTTATAGCTACAGTTAATTACAAGTGAAAAAGCATTGGTTTAGGTTTAGAAGCTGCACAGTATTGTGTATAGTTAATATTCCTACCAGTGCTGCTGGGGTGGAATTCCAGCCGTCACATCCCCAGACCTGGTGCATCTCTGGTTGTCAGACTGAGCATTTCGTGCCTTCAGCACTCAAAAAAATCTGACGACAAAGGGGAGTGGAAGAATCTTATTCAAGATTATTGATTAGATATTGGCCTTTAAGTTCAAATACTTTATATTTTCCTGGTACCAGCACTGAAGACCTGTACTGACACTGAGATAAAGCCTGTGGTGAAAGGGAACTCTCAAAGGATTTACAAGTTCAGATAAGCTTTTGACAAGCTCTGCCCAAGTGCCTGACTCTTTCTTTCCTCTTTTTTTCAAAGCCTTTTGCACATAACTGTGCTTCCAGCGGGGATTAGAATCTGTCATGAAACATTGATGTGCTGTTAAATTTAGAAAGCATGCAGTGACTTTTAGAAAAAAAAAAGCTTACCATTGCAAACCTGGGTATGAACAGAACTTTAAAAAGCACCTGATGCCTTCTGGGATTTGGAGTGTACACACACACACACACATATTTATATTTATATATACACAACTTTTAGCCCACAGTTCTGACTGTGGCAGAGACACCTTCCATAGACCAGGTTGATTTGATTGAAAATGACTTTGTTGTTTATTTTACTAAAAAAAAAGTATTTTCATGAGACAACTCTAAGGTTAAAACATTACACTAGAAACCAGAAAGTGTTCTCTCTGGGATTTAGTCTGCATCTAATCTGCACAAATGCTCTCAAATTTTGAGGCATAAGAGAGGTTTGCAGTTGGAAATTTTGACATTTGAATATGAATTTTTTTTGATATGCCAGTGATTCAAAAGCTGGATGAAGAACGTACTCACACACAGCGCACCCACTGCACTGGAGATTTTTTGAGTTTCTCCATCTCTTCTGGGAGAAGATGAGACCCGAAATTCTGCTCAGGGGTTCTGGCCCCGAGCTGAAACTGCTTGAAATAATTGTGGTAATGGTGACCTTTAGCTGCAGTCACACACACCTCCGTGGGATGCTTTGCATCTTGCAGCTGATACAAAACCCAGACGCCACAGCCAGGGCTCCAGAGCTGTCCTTGGATTTCCAGATGAGTAACTGCACAGTGAATGGAAATACAACCTATAAATTCACACAGTTAACTTATTCATTGTGACAACTTTATTTGTTTAACTTCTATGGATAGTGTCAAATGAGATATTAGAAAGCCTCATGCTTTTGCAAACGTCTGAAACAAAACTTCCCTGAAGGGATTTCACTGGAATTTGCTATAATTAGGAAAAATGAGACTATAGTCCCCAAAGCAAAATAGATGTACACAGCACAGCCTCAACCAGAAACCCATCCTGAAATTCAGCTAAATGAATGCTTTCACATTAGGTTCAAGCATTTTTAGGCACAGGCTTTTTGAAGGACTGCTTAAAGCAATGCACAGAAATTTGGGAATAAATCTCTCCACATGAATGTTGCCTGAGAGTTCAGCTCAGCTCCTCTCTGACCCACAAACTTTGCTTTGACAGATGGGTTTAATCTGCCAGACCACTGCTGCTGTCCGTGCAATGGGGCTCCTGCTTTGAAGGTGTTTGTGTGGATTTGCATTGAGATTTTGAGATCTTTAGCTGGAAGGCAGGATAACAAAATCATTGCGTAGTCGTGGTGATGTAGAGTATCAGTTAAAGGATGTGTTCAAAGATGCATAAGAATTTTACTTCAGGAAATGGGCTAACTAAGGCATTTCTCTGCCAGGGTAATTTTTAACAAAGGAAATTTTCCGAGCTGTAGAGCAGAATTCACCTAATTATCACAGTTGGTAGGGATGATGTCATCATTTGGTAACCAAAATAGGTTATTCAGTTGCATAAGACATTTATTTTTATATATTTCACTCAACTCCCATTGTATTTGTAATCGTGAGGATAAAGTTCATTGGGCTTGTTGTTTTGTTTTTAAAGTGCCCATAGCTGGAGTGGAGAAGATCAGAGATACAGATATTCTTCTACAGCAGAACTGTACATACATGCACATTTTCTTGACATTTATAGATATTTTCCATTCCCTTAACCACTTGCTCTTGACTTTCATACACCTGTAGTTTTTACAGTGCCAAGGATTAAAATTATCTGTTTACTCTCTGTTAGTTCTTAGAACAAAAACCTCTTCACTTGTAGCTCCAGTTCGATACAAGGGATTCTATTGACTTGTTTTTCTTTGTAGTGTAAAACCCTGTCTGGGATTTGTGACCACATCATTTCTCTCTCATCTGACTCTCTGGTGTCCCAGTCAGCACACCTTGAGGTCGTTCATCTCACCAGCATTATGCCCAGCGAGGGGTTGGTAAGTAGCAAAGCAGTGTGAGGTTTAACGCCTAGGATCTCACAAGCCTCAGTTCTTCAGGGTGATTTGGTTTTTGAATTTATCAAGAAACCAGAATGTATTTTCATGCAGTGTCCTAATTTTTTTGGTAAGCTGAATCAGGTTTCTGAAGGTGGTTTAACTGACATTTATCTGTATAAAAGCATTGTTTCGGGGTTTTTTAAATTAAAACCTGTTTTACCTAGGGCTTCATGTGTAGCTGTATGAGCAGTTAAACCTGTGATCCTTGGATAGCCAGACTGCAGTTTCTGGAATGTACTGAAATAATCCCCAAATGCAAACATACACAAATAAAATTAACTAATGTCATTAATGTGCTTTCAAAATGAATACTGGAAGGTCTGTGTCTTGGACTTGCATAAATGTAATTATATGCCTCCCTAACTATCAGTTCAAATAAAACTTCCAGAAGTATCATCCCAGGAACAAAAAAAAATCCCTTTTATTTGTAAATTGTTGCTCACTGAGCAGCCTGGTTGGATGGCTCTGGACATCCCAGCTGCTCTGGGTTAGTGATGGGTCACAGCGGCGAAATGTTCTGCAGAGACAGTTTCATAATCATTTGGCTACAGCTTTTAAAAGTTAATGCACTGATATGTTTTTTGGACAATGGATTTTTGTGACGTTTTAGTGGTCAGTGGGTAAATATTTCTGTCTCCCGTCTGCAGCCCCTTCCTTTACAACCATTTGGTGTTGGTGGGCTGCAGGAACATAAGGATTGTGCTTGGGAACCTTAGATCCCTATAAAAGCTGGAGTGGAAGGTGGCACTGCAGGCACTGGGATGTTCTTGCACGCTCTCCTCAAAAGCCAGGCTGCTTTTCCCAGCACAACCTCCTAGACTGCCTTCAGCTGCCTCCTCAGAATTCTTTTTATTTTTATTTTCTCCCTACAAGAAGAGTAATTCAGGAATGTTGCTTCTGGGTTGAAGGAAGCTGTTGGTGCAGGAAAAAAGGGGGAAGTGGGGAGTGAAATTGGCAGCCATGAGGCTTCTCTGCAGAAAATCCCATGACTGACAAATCCAAATCCATTTGAGTGTCACTCTACACCTTATGACACGTTTCCTGTTTGTAATTCAGCGTGATTTACATATTTTAAATTTCTGGTAGTTGAGACACTTTGTATTATTTCAACATCTTCCTCTTTGTTCTGACATTGAATAGAATGAACGTCATATGCAAATACTGTCAGAGTTACAAGGGCATAATTACTCTGAGGTATGCATATTAATCTGAGAATGACATATTTTAATAACATGAGGGGGTGTTGTGTGACTGCACAAGTTTACTTTATTCTTAGGCTGATTTAGTCAACAAAGAACATTACCACAGCATAAACCACATTTAATTTTCATTCCGTGGCATAGCAGATGCTCAACCCAGTGTGTAATCCTGAGCACAGATACAATTTCCTCGCTGTGCTGCTGCATCCTTATGGCCAAGCGTGTTCCCTTTATGGCCCAGTTTCCCCTCTAGGTCTGATTTCTGGGTTAGTGCAGGGTACCCAGGAAATACAGGTCAGTGCATTTGCAGGAGATATGCTGTGAATGTCCCAGTGCTTTTGACTTGCATTAAGATTACTACACCCTGCAGGCCAGCACTCTGCATGGCTTTCCTTTCTATGCAGAAATGTGATGTATTTCTGCTGGTCTAATCAGGGGAAAGTTCATTTTCAGTGCTGGAGAGGAGGTGAACACAGAGATGCATTTTCCTCAGAGATGATGGAGCACAATAAGCATGGCTCAGTGTTGCTAAGCCTTCCCATGCAGTGATGGCTCTGGATCTAGGACAGGGGTTAGACTGGTGGAGGACAGGAGGAGTGGAATCTACTCCAAAAATAGCCTATCCTGTGGGGAGCTGAGATTTCCTGGTGTGCAGTCTGAGGCAGGTGTGTGTCAGGAGCTCTTGGCAGGAACTGCCCATGAAGTGTCAGAGTGTGGTTTAAACTCTGGGGTGATCAAGATGAGAGTTGTGGGCTGAGATGTTGGGGCCTTTCATGTGGTTCACATTCCCCTTTTTTCTGGTAGAACTTGAGGCAGCCAGGACGTGCTGGAATGATCCTGGCTGGATGGACTCTCGGGCTGGAAGAACCCCGGCGTGGTTCTCCATCCACAACGTGCCCATGAGTTAAGAGTCAACAAAAGAGCAGTGAGTGGGCACTGATGACAGAGGACATGAGACAAATACTGCAATCAAAATTGCCTGACAATTTCTCCTTTTTTTTCCTTTTTTCCCTTAGATGAAGTGAAATCACAGTGAATGAGTTTTCTGTGCCTAATTGTGAAGGCGCTGTAACGTGTTAAGTTGGAAAGTTCCTTGTAATCAATTTTGCTGACACTGTGTTCTGTTTAGAAGAAAATATGAAAAAAGACTATAAATGGGAATAAAAGAAAAATCATGTGAAAAGGAAAAGAAAACATTAATCAGAATCAAATATAGAACAGAGTAATGAATTACAAATGGCTTTCTCATGATTGTATAGCGGATTTTTTCCACAGGATATCTGCTCCATTCAAGAGAAAAATGAGCACTATTCAGTGAATGGAAAGTATTCAGAGTTCCATTTTTATCCTTATCATTCAGTGTAGGGGTTGAGGCCTGATTTACCACACTTCAGCTAAGCTCTGCAGTCCCTGGAGTTACTAATTTCATCGTGAGTTGTTTTATTTATTTTTTATATGGCCTTACTGAGTGCTTCAGAGACACGAATTAATTCATCCTCACAACACACTTGTGAAAAGGATACTGTAATTTTAGTTTTATAGGTAGGAAGCTAATGCACAGCAGTTGGTGTCAAAATTGCCAAAAATGTGTTTTTCAAGAGCGGCTTACTGTACAATTTTTCAGAACATTTGTTACCTTTATAGCATGAATTTAAAATACAGTCTCTCTTGGGTTTAAGTGCAGCTCTGATTTTCAGAGCTACTGAGAACAGGGTTCATCCAGGGTTGGCACCCAGAAGACAACCAAGATTATTTGCCATTGGTGAAAAGTGTGTTGTAAACCACTCAGATTTATGCAAGAATTCAGTTATCTGGAATAACATTCAGCTGACTAAATTATGAGTCTTCCCCTATTTTCAGAACTCCATTTGCAAAATTTTTATTACATGCCTTCTAATTTCTCCCCAAAATGAGCCAGGAATCCTATTGACATTGCATAAGCTCACACATAAACAGAATTCATCTCCAGGTCCAAGTCCACGCAGTTACCAACGGAGTCAGAACTCCAGCAGGGCAGTGTCTGTGTGTTTAATTGTGTAAATAAATTCTGGATCATAAAGCATTTTCACAAAGGGACTCTAAGTCTTTGGAATGTGCATCTTCAGTTCTAGCATTTTCTAACTTTCCATCTGTGCTTTTATGAGCTTTATAGTCACCCTTCTTTTTCCCCTCTCTAAAATACCTTCTTTTGCAGTCAGCTTTATTAAAAAGTGCCCTTATCTCAAGCCTTCCCAGGACACGCTCTGTGCTGTGGTTTCCTGGCAGTTTGCTGGACAAAGGAATTTGCATTGGGAACACGGTTTGGGTTCTGTTCCAAGTCCTGGGACTCTGTTTGCATCCTGATCTCTGCAGGCATTCATTGGCCCCCAGAAATGTATTGGGTTTTTTCCTCTCCTCTTCCATTCCTTCCCCAGCTTCACCGGTCAAACTGGTTCCTCCTTTTCCTTATTTTGCCATTGATTTTTCATTGGCAAATGCTGAAACACCCTCCATGTATTCTCTGTTTCATTTTGAAGTAACTTTAAGGATTGTAAAGCACTTTTTCTCCTGAATTGTAGTACTGGGTATGGTAATACCATTTATATCTGAAGTGCACAGCGTAATCAGCACGAACAAGATGTCTGGAAGGCAAAGCTTTGTTTCAAGCAATCAATTTGACAAACTTCAAATAAATTCCTGTACTAAAAAAGTATTAAATTGTGAGGATCACCGTTAGCTCTGGCAGAACATGCACACATAAATTTTAATGAAACTGAATAGAATGAAATAACTTTGTGATTTAAGAAAATTGCCTTCCCACTTTAAATTTTTTAGCTTGATGGATCCACAATAAGCCCTTGAGCCAGGAGTTTGGGTTACTGTTGGCAGCTCCTGAGCTTGCTGCTAAATCCTTGGGGATGAAGGCGGATGAAAGGCTGGGAGAACCTTGCTGTGATTTACCTTGTTCTGTGTCCCCAGCCAGCATTGGAGCAGTTCTGCTGTCACATAAACAGGCAGCATTTTATTGGAAATGGTGGATATAGAGGTATAGAACGGGATCATAGGATGGTTCTTGAGGTTTGGGGCTTTTTTCCCCTCTCCTGCTCTTGGATGATTGGGGATTGTCCATAGTGGGAGATTATTACAGCCAGTATTATTTCAGACTGAATTTTTTTCTTTTTAATCTTCTGAACTGGATGTCCAGCCCATATATTTAGAGATACCTCTGTGTAACATGCAGCTTTAATCTTATTTGATGAGATTAATGATTCCTCTTAAGCAGGAGATTCTAAACAGGGGGGCAGTTGGGGTTTTATTGTTCACGTTTGTATCTTCTGATGTTTGTGGAATGTTTTCTTCTTTCCTTCTGGAATAAAAGAGTGCTTTTATTCTTCTTCCTTTCACTTTTTTATTCTTTTTCTCTCTTGTGTCAGAGCTTCCCACTGCTTGTAGAAACAGTGTAATATGACACTTTAATTAAGATGTACACTGCTAATATCCACAGCATTCTTAATTTTTCTACAGGGGGAACTTTTCCTGTTTCATTCTAAGAATTTAAGGAGAGCAAATATTGTGGGGATAAAAATTTTTATGAAACCAGCTGCGTAATGATGGGAAAACAAAAAAGCTGAACAAACAGCCAAGCTGTCAGATGCACAGACCTTTGTTTATTAGGGATTATTCACCTAGCCAGTGTCCATCTACCCTTTCAAACAGTACTTCTCTTTCTGTGGCGTTTTTAATTTAAGGTGATGGAAGCCAATCTTTCCCATTATCACAATAAAAAAAATTGTAAGGAAGGCAAGAAGAAGAAGTAGAATATGAAAACAGCTTTTTTTGTGAGAATCTGCCTGGCCTAAAACTGTCAGGGTGTTCATCTAATTATTTGGAATTATTTTTAAAGGCTTACAGAAACTTGACAAATTTCCATCATGCTTGACATATAAAGGTTCTCATAGCCTGAAAGCCAAAACCAAACAAATTCTGCTCTACAAAAGAATAAAAGAAGTTACTATCTTGAGTTATTTTGAGAAGTGGAAGTTGGCTTGCAGGAAGGAAAGCAGAGGTGTTTAAATTTGGGCAAAGGACTGAAACATATAATGCAGAAAAAAAACGTGTTTGAGAAGGACTTTTTAATGGTATGAAGTTTAAACAAAAAACTCAGTCACCTTCTCAAAGCATTATCATGGCGTTTGTTTAAATGCATCCGTGTAACTTTGATAGTGGAAATAAGATTAAAGAACCATTTTTTATGTTTGGGGCAAAAGATCAGGGGGTGTAACAGTTCCCTGGTCGTTTGTGGCATTACAAATCTGCATCTTTGCTGTCACTGCTTTCCTGTGCTGGAATAATTGTTGACACTTGAAAACACACTGCTGTCATTATATCCTGCCTAATTAACCAGACAACTCTGCAAGAAAATTTTCAAGGAAATTCCCCTGACAACTGGATATGCCGTTTTCTGGAGAAAAGTCTCTTCAAAATGGGATTTTAAATGGCTGATGCCTTCCCATATGTTTTCAAAGGTCAGGTTTTAATTAAAAACCTTTAATTCAGTTTGTCACTAGGGGACAGGGACAGAGTTCCTCAGAAACAGTCAGGTTCTTGATTTGATGCCTGAGAAACATTTCCTTGTTCTCTAGCATAGGTCAGTGTCATTCTTCAGCATTTCATGTCTGACACATTGGTTATTAAAGAGCAACTATTTATTTCTAAGTGTTGACCAGTCTGCACCATCTTCACAGACTGAAAGTCTTTGACTCTTGCCTTATCTCGAGATAAGGGGTACAGCTCGTTATTGTTTTCTCTGAGATCACTGTTGACATTCAAGGATAAACCAGACAGACTAAAACCCCAGAAGAAAAACAAAAAAGGAGATTAATAATTTTGAAAAAGGACTCCTGTGATATTTTGCTTCTAAGGGCAGGAAACAGAGCAGCAAGGGGACAGAAGGAAGATTGGGAGCTGAGTCCCTAGGATGGAAAGAGCAGAGTAGGTCGGATAGGGAAGGATATCGTAGGAAAGGCCTGGTTAGACAAGAATGGACATTCCTGAGTTTGCAGAGCAGGAAGAAGGTAGGAAGAGAGCTGGGTGGAGAGGGCAGCAGTGGAAACTGGAAGGAAAGAAGTAGGAGAGCCCTCCAGAGAAGGACTCAGATGTAGGTGCTGCTCGGAAGGGTCTCTGTCACACTGGCCAAACCTGTGTGTGTTCCTGGTTACTCCGAGGTGACCAAACAGCTCTGGATTTCACTGCCTCAGCAGATGAGTTCCACCCCTTCTGTCTGCATCCTGACCCTGGAACTGGGTGTGTGGAGGAAAAAGCTGGGGGGAGGTTGGCTTTGGGGCACTGAACAGAGAGGGGAGATGAGCTGCTGGGCACAGGGGGAGGAAGGTGGTGCTGAGGGCACTGAACAGGCAAGAACTCATAATTTGTTTTCCTATTTTACCTCCAAAACCCATGCACAGTTTGCAATCAGTTTGTGTGAAGTTATATGAGAATAATTAGTTGAGAGGAGAATATCTGCATTTCCATCAGATTCCATCACAGAAATGAATAGGATCAAAATCGCAGATATGTGGATACTCTTTTAGTAAATTACTGGATGAGTTAATTAAAGATTACGCTTACGTAAAAATCACAAAATCACAGAATGGTTTGGGTTGGAAAGGACCTTAAAGCTCATCTCATTCCAACCTTCCACCAGACCAGGTTACCCAGACCCCCAGCCAGCCTGACCTCAAACACCTCCCAAGGTGCAGGAGAATATCAGAGAAGACTCTCACTCCATGAATATGCTGAATCAATGTGACTGCTTTAAACCACAGGTTAAACAGAAAATTATTTTAAACAAAATAACTATTTCTAAGAGTTCTGGTGTCAACAGTTGTCACAACAGGATCTGGGCTTGGGAGAACAGGGGTTGCTGGTTCAGTTCTTCAGCTGCAGCATTAAATCACTCTTTGGCCTGAACTTACATTATCTAACAAAATTTTTCAAATGTATTTTCATTTTTTTAGGCTTATTAACCATAAAAAAGCTTCCTTGAGTGGAATGAATCCATGATGTACATAGACAACAGCCCATTACCTCGACAGAAAGGTCCAGCTCTTTTGCCTAATTTAGACTGTGAATACTTGTGTGCTTTTTCAGAGGTCACAGAGTTAACAGCTCTTAAAATTAAAAAGAAAAAATAGTTTTGCAGTTTTGGCTATTTCTTATAAACCAGAATAGGTAATTTAAATTTTTCACTGGAAGTTTGATGAAAGTGAGCCCCTTAAAGCCTTTTATTCATATCCATAAACTACTTTATGTATGTGTGCATATATATATATATATATGAGCAAATTAAAGTTTCAAAATACAGAATATGTATGTGTATACATATCTGTTTTATATAAAATAATTTGTATTCTGAACCATATGAAGTAAAAAATTAATAGAAGAACTTTTATATTTTTTTACATAGAATAATCTTTCAAGTTTTTCACGTAAGAGTTATGTCAAGCGGACACTTTGCTCCTGTAATGGTCAACAAGAAACAAGCTCATTATTTTTCTTCTGGGAAAACAAGGATGAAAGCTCTATATAGGATAATTTGAAGGCTATGAGTCATTCACTAAAATTGTTTATTTTTTTATATGTTCTTAAATTTTACTAACTAGGATGAAAGAGCAGATAGCAAAATGCAGGGTAATTCTATGTAATTAATCAGGTTTTATGTCTCTCCGATGGTATCTGTTAGGAGATAAAATTATAATTTGCTTTTTTCCAAAAATACACAGAGATTAACAGGAGTCTAAGAACTTTCCAAAGGAAAAAGTGGTAAAATGTAGTGAAAAGTTTAGCACTCTGTCCTCTTTTGGCCTTAACGATTTTAATCTGTTGGGTTTTTTGAGCGGGGAATGAATCTTGTCAAAGCAAGTGGGACGTTAGGGCTGTGATATTAAATTTGGTATTAAAAGTGTGGCTGGAAATGTGTTCCTGAAGTTCACCAAGCGCTAAAAGAGCAGCCTCCTGTGGGGCAGGAACGTTGTGTAACGTTCTGGTGAAAAGTTCACCGTGGAAATCCAGCGTAACTCGCTCCAGATGGGCAAGATTCCTGTGCCAGATCTTCAGTGGAGATTCTACATCCCACTGTCCATGGGAACCTCCCGTTCCTCAGGATCCAGGGCTCCTGTTTGTGCCTTTCAGCTGGCAAAGGGAGCTTTGTCAGGAGCTGCTGAAGGGACCACAGAGCTGACAGAACAGCAAACACTGGCAGAACTAAACAGCTCTAAAGAGGGGAATACTGAAAGGCCCACCAGCAGCTTCTTTCTTCCAACTGATCCCATTTTATGAAACTGATTTCAAGACTGGCAAGGTTCAATTTGGGCATCTTTGGTTTTTACAAATGAAGCAGTTTATAAAGCAACCTTATTTAAGAGAACAGCTAAGCATGGCGAGTAAAATCTACAGCAGAGTTCCCCATGCAGCAGAGTTAAGCAACCAGCCAGCAATCAGGTTTAGCCAGACCTTATTTTTAAGATTTCAATAAGTTTAAAACCTGCTGAAACTGAATTCATTTACATTAAGGTAGAAGTCACACTTCCTCATGAAAAATCCGAACAGCTCCAGCTAGAGGAGCCTTGTCCAGTCAAAATCTGATCATCTCCAAATGATCATCTTACTCAGGGCCTTGTCCAGTCAAAATCTGATCATCTCCAAATCAGAGATTCCCCAGCCTTGCCAGCCTGTTCCAGCGTTTTATCTTCCTCCTGGTAAAACTGAAAAAAATTCTTTACCAGAGTTCCAATTTCTGTCACTTGCTTCTCATCCTCCAGCTGTCAGGAAGAGTTTGGCTCCATCCTTTCTTAACCTTCCAGTTTAGGTAGCTGTGGAGAGCAATATCACCTTAACTTTGTAGGATTTTTAACTTCTGGGTTTTTCTCGAGGGGTTGGGAGGTGGTGTTTGCGTGCCCCACCTTGCCTGAAGATCTCCATTAGCATTCAGGAATCTGGAAATTGCTCTCTCTGAACAAAATGTTCTTGGTCCTTGCTGGGGGCTCTAAACTTTGGGGCTGAGAGCACAAGGTGATGCAGGACTATTGAAAGAATAATAAATCAGCAGCACAGTGTACCAATTAGATTAATTAGATTTCGAAATGTGATGGATAACCATGCTGTGTGAGGAGATGGGAAGCTCTGACCTCGCTCCTGAGAGGGAAGCACACGAGCCACTGAGCCTCCCTGACATTTGGGGCTCTGAGTGTGTTCAGCTCCACAGATCCCTGCTCTCGTTGTCTCTCTCGATCTTGTCAGTCGCCTCCTTCAGCAGAATTCTTGATGGATTAATTACAAAGCTCCTGGTAGCTCACTAAGCTCATTTTTCCTCATAAATTGGCAATATGAGCACTGGCTCCTGTCTTTTCTGAGTTAGGCTGTGGATTCGTTCTTACTGAATCAGGAACTCTTTGAAAATGGGGCATTTAAGTTTAAAAACTACTCCTGCTCATGTTTTCGATTTCAATACTTCTTTTATGTCACTTGCAATAAAAAGAGGTCGTGTTAAATATTTCAAATACCGAATAGGCTCAAGTTTTTATGCTGATGCTCAGTGTTGAACTCTGCTCACAAACTTTAGAATAAAAAAAGCATTAAGTGAGAAAGCTCTGTTTACAGTAGTCTTGATATAGATTTGTTAACTTAGATTTTGCAAATGTTAATTGACCACAGATCCTTCCAGTCTGCTCAAATGTTATGGTCCATAGACTGGAGCAAACATATTACTTTAATTATCATGCAAATGTCATGTATTTGTTTCCTACAAATATTAATTATGCTTTTTGCTCTTTTTTCCCAGGGAATGTATATCAAATCAACATATGATGGACTGCATGTAATCACAGGAACAACTGAAAATGTAAGATTCTTTATTGTAAAATACTTTTATCATACTTACAATTATTTTCTATGTATCTGCAGTGCATTTTGTAATCTGTAGGCCACTTTTTATTAACAATTTTTCCTTTTTTTCTATGTATATGCATCATATTACCTTTGTAAGGACTTAGAACCCTTGAGAATAGACATAGAAAAGCAGCTGTGTTGAAATTATTAATAACTAACAATATAATAAATTAAATTCTCAAACTTCTGCCCTCAGTGATTCCTCAAACACTTCTTTCTAGCAGCATTCACACATTTTCTCTCTGGCAAAAGTGGTTTCCTTTATATTAACAACCTTGTATTTTATGTTTTCTATCATTTGTAGTGAAAATAGAGAAGAGATCAATTATAATTTTCATTGTAGTGCCAGAGGTATTAAAAAAACTGAACCAAAATCACACAGAGTTCTGCAGCTCAGAGATCTGTGTGAGAGATCCCAGGGACACTGAAGAGGGGGACAGGAACAACAGCCCAGCTTCTGAACATCCTCCTTGTCACTTAACGTGCAGTTCATCACTGTAAATTTGAAAAAATTAAACTGACTTCAACTGCTGCCATCTAATTACGGGACAGCCTTCATAACGAGACCCTTCTGGTTTTCATCTTGTCTTTTAGTCACACTGTCCCCGTTCAGGCCCGGGTCTGTCCAACAGCTCAGAGCTGGGCAAGTGACAAGTTTAGATTTCATACAGCTGATATTGGAATTATGGATTGCTGACACCCAGGGAACACAAAATGAGCTCTGGGAGATGTAAATCCTGGCTGGCAAGTGCCAGTGCTCTGCTGGCCCATATGGGTGAGCTCCATGCCGGGTATTTTAATTGATTTACATATACTGAGTAATGTTTACATGGGTTTTGTCAGTGCAAACCCGGGGAAAGCCAGATGATTTGTATGTCACAATTTGGGAAGACAATTCTAATGCAAATTAAACTTGAAATTTTTTTGTTTATATTGTCACCATTGGCAGCATTTAGAAGTCTAAAAATAACTGTATGTGTATCTTGGGTCCTGAAAATTATGACTGATCCATCTTGATTATGTTGGACAGATGATGTTCATAGTCACTGAATTACTCATGCTGTAATTAATCCACTTTTTTACTGTAATTCTAATTCATTTCAGAAATATAATGCAGTTTGTAGGGGAAATATTTATATATTTACAATTGAAATTCACAGGAGGAGTTACTAAACTGCCAGCCACTAGAATTTTTTTTTAATTTTGACTATCAAAACTTTTTGCTATGACACCACCAGAAGAAGTTGCTTTTTTGGTTTTGCTAGAAGTAAAATCACATGTGCAGATAAACCAGCTTCAAAGACCTTTAACTTCTGGTGTTTCAGCAAATTGATTTTTCATTCCTTTTGAAGGGATAATTGACCTCAGAACCAGTGTTTAATTAGCTCAGCCTCATCCAAGTCAGGAAAGCAGCTAAAAAGAGAAGGAACCAGGCTTTTGCTTTTCCAAGCAGCTTCAGCTGAAGTTAAACATTACGAATGGTGCTGTTTACTGCAGTTTCCTGCTTACCTCTCACGGCCCATGTGAAGCCAGTTTGTATTCCAGGGATATTTCTGTTACATGTTTGCTCCTGGGCAAAGGAGCAGCCTGCCAAAATTCCACCAGTTTCTGCAAAAATGAGAAAGTGGCTCTGGAGCCAGGCAGTTCTTCACCTCATCCCATGAAGTGTGGGGGTAAAATCCTGTTTGCTGCAGTGCAGAAGGACCCAGGGGCAGGAGGTGAGGGCTGACTGCACTGCCCAGGGTTTGGCTCCAAGCTGGAACCCCCAGCTCAGGAGGGACCAAACCCTGAGCAGAGATCAGGCAGGTGAGGAGCTGGGGCGAGGCTGGTGCCGGGCAGAGAAAGGCTGGGAATGAAAAGCCAGCAGCAGGCAAAAGGCAAAAGCCGTGCTCGGAACGGCCCGGTCACACCGGGGGTCACCGTGGCCAGTGCTGGCTGGGTGCCCTCTTGCCTGATTGACTGATTGGCAATCAATGGCTTTGCCTCTCTCCGCAGCCGTGGCACCGCAGAGGCTCTGCCAGCAGGGGCTGGCCCTTGGGGGGGCATTTGGCCCCTCAGAGATGAGTCTCTCTGGCATTTTATTCAGAAATAACTGCAGTCATTTCCTTGTCAGTGGCAATTTGTGTTTTTTCTTGTATTGCCTCCTCTTCTCTTTGTTCCTGTTATTTGTTTACCTCATGTTTTTAATCTCCATCCACAAAAGGAGTGAGTGGGACTTTTGGTTGAAAACAAGGCAGCTGAGGAGCTCTTGCCTGCAGCGAGGTCATGACCATAAACTTCTACACATCACTTTCAGCTCAGATAAATCCTTTCTTCCTTCGCGTTTGGCACCTGGCTCCTGTGTTTATTGTGTTTAACAATTTATGTTTTCAAGAGATACCCAGGAACTCAGCTACATTTTGGTAACAGCTGTTTCTGCGTGCAGTTCTTCATCAGGATTAGAGCCAGGCCACTCCCTGTAGCTGCCAGTGGCTCCTTTTCTGCCTTTCTTGGGAGTCAGTTTGCTTGGCAGGGAGCTTGAAGTGTTTCTCGAGGATTATTTTGCTTTAGAAGTTTCTGCACTGTTTGACAAGGGGCAATCAGTCCTCTCCTCTCTCTGTATCTAACGAGTAAACATCCCACCTTGTCTAAGTCTCCTGGCTGAACAGCCAGCTTCCACTGGGATTTATTTTCCAAGGTGATGTCTCAGCTCTTTAATCCTTTGTGGTTGTTTCCTCCTGAAGGCCAGGTTGCTGTGTCAGTGGAACGCTCTTGTACTTAAAGAGTTACTGCTGCCTTGAATTCTCAGCTCTCTGCTCCCGAGCCTGCTCGTCTCCTCAATGCCCCGTGGATTTCTCTCATGGATTTAAGATGTCATCAAAGCATCTAAAAACTATTTGTAAAATAGTAGTTGGCCGTGTTTGAGTGGCTCTTCAATGGGTTTTAATCCATTTCCATGTGCTCGGAACAAGCTATATTTAGGATAAGGGAGTTTTTCAGCTCCAGGATCACGAAATTCTGTGAATAGTGCATGTACATAAAATCTCCTGAAGAGCAAGTCCCTTGAATCCATTTGTAAATTACCACATTCTGTGTTAGAATGGTTTATTTAGCACTGCCTTGGAAGTGCTGGAGCTGGATTTGAAGATACAAGTACCCTGCGTGTGCAGAATATCTTCAGTGCACTTCAGCAGTAACACTCCTCTGTAGAGGAATGAGCTCTGATTTATGTCCCATATGTGGCTGGTCCAGCCCTGTCCTGGGGTGTGTTGTAACAGATTTAACTCCATGTGATGTGAATTCACCCAGGCTACTCCCAACAAGGCTGTGACTGCTCAGCTAAACACAATGGAATAGCTCAACCAGCCAAAAATGGCAGTGGAACTTTAGATTACTTCATCAAATGTTATCAGAAAAAAAATTGTTCCTTACGAAAATGACCAATTATCATTATTTGCCAGCAATAAGACTTCTTTGGGCACAGCTTTCTTGTCTTCTTCAGCATTTGTTGTTTTAATTCCTGCTCTTACCTTCCACCTCCACACCCTCTCTGTAAAGTAAATTTTTCTCTCTTGTCCTCAGTCTCCAGCTGACCAGTGCAAGAAAATCCATGCTGGTGATGAGGTGATCCAGGTCAACCACCAAACTGTGGTAAGTACTTTGGAAATGCTGTGCTGCAGGCTTTGCCTGTTCCCAGTGGTAAAAATGTAATAATTCTTCTTTGCCCAACTATACGATTGTTATTATTTATGTCTTTTCAAACATCATATTCACTGCTTATTTTTAATAAGAAAAGGCACAAATTAAGTCCGTAACCAGCCCAGAAGGATTAAGCCAAATTTACATTTTGCACAGCTGCTGTTCAACATCATACTCTTCTTACATAAGGAGATCCAAGAATATTTCCTTGAAGTTCTTAGACTTCTCATTATGCACTTGCCAGCTGGTTTAACTTCTCCTCTTGAACAGAATTTTGCATTCTGTTTAATGCAGGATCCAGATTAATAATGCAGAAGTGCTGTAACAGCCGTGTATTCTGAATCTGTTGGGGGGAAGGTATAAAAACTATTAAAGTGTTGACAGAAATCTGCCAGGTTTGGGGTTTGGGCATTCTCAGATGGAGATTTATTTTTAAGATGCCCATGAGCACGTGCATGCAGGAGTGGATGCTGAACCTCAGTATTGCAGTAAATTTAAATATAACTGAAGTAGCTCCAGTGTTGCTGGAGCTACAGGTGAAAGGAACACTGGTATTTATTATTTCTTAGGCATGAATAGTGACAATGAAAAGGACAATGAAAATTACCTGAGAAACTTCTAATTTAGCTATTTCACTTCATCCTGGTGAACCCCACCTTCAGACAGAGGAGCAGCTCCAAAATTAAGAAATCTTTTTCTGTCTGTCACTTGTGTGAAATGGAAATATGAAAGCCTGGCTATTAAAATCTCATGATTAGAGAGCAAATATTTTCTCTTGAAAAGAAGTATAACTTATTCATTTACACTTTAAATGTTAATGCAACACACAGCTCTTATCTGTATTAGAGAGTTGTCATAGTTACAAGTTGAAATATGTATTAGACCGGCTTTCTCCATCAAACGCACTCTTCAAGTGACAGATCTGATTTAATCTTTCCTCCCATAGGTGAAATCCCCCATTCAGGTTCTCAAGAATTGGCTATTTTAGCAGCTCTTTCCATGCCTGTTATTGCAGCAGGCTCGAGGTGGTTGATACTTGTAATCCCTTTCCACTTCAGGGCGCAGGACCAACAGCTCAGTCAAGTGCCATAAAAGACTTTTTTTTTTCTAAAAACCCCCCCATAATGTATTAATTATTCATTCTGAAGTTTCTAACAAGCTAAGGAAAGAGATAAATGGCACTGGTTCTTTTGGAAATTTATTCTTCCTTTGAAATGTATGGGAAAGTCTCATTGTAATGTCCTCAGTTTGGAAAACCAGGCGGTAATAGTGTGTGTTTGCATGGTTCAGAGGTGTGTGTCCAACTCTCCCCCCACATGGAGTAGAAGTTTTAGCATTTTAAATATCCCTTAGATCTTCAAGTGCGTCCTTTAAGTCACTTCTGGCACTCCTTGCTGCAAACTACCCTTAGCTGTGCTCCTTCTTCACCTGCATTAGCACCTTATGATGATCCATATTTTGCTTGCATAATTAGCATTATTTCCATTAGTGGACTGGAATAATTCAAAGGCAACAGCTCATTAAATTTCCACATAATCAATATTCTAATATTAGCACAACCAGCTCAAAAAAAGGGGTGTAACCCATTTGAAATTAATGACTGGGGGGATCAGAGAACTTGCAGATCTCTGGTGCTCCTGCAGCTTTTCCAGAGATTTTATCTGGGTCATCCTAACCAAGACATTTGTTTAAGATTGACCTTTCTGTAGCATTTGATACCAATATTTTGTATTGTATCAAATATAAATGCCCTTTCAACACAATGTGTTTGGAAGAACCTGTTCTGAAGATGATTAGAAAACGTAATTTTGTACTGCCACTGGTGGAAATACTTCCCTGAGCAGAGAAAGCATGGATCTCTTTTAACAGATTCCAATCCTATAGCTGACTACCAGCACCATTGAATCTGATTTTGACTGAACTAGGCCAGTGTGTTTTCTAGATAAACTCATATTCATTTAATATGATCATTTGAGTTTTAAAACTTTCATTGATGTTCCCACAGCCCGTAATAAATTGCTCCGGTAGTTAATTATTCTCATTGCTGGGGGGGGGAAAAGTAATTTTATTTGTAGTCTATATTTGTCTGGCACAAGCTTCCAGTCCTTTGATCTTGATATATTTTTATCTGTTAAATTGGAGAGCAGGTTTCTCTTTTAGGTATTTTCAGGATGCAATCAAATTAGCTCGTCACTTTTTTTTTAGTGAGGTGCATAATTTGAGCCCTTCCAGTTTGTCATCCTAATGCATCACCCTCCTCAGCATCCTCTTTAAATTCCCAGCTGTAGCACTCTGCGTTTTTCACGGGGAGCTACGGAGCTGCCCAGGGCGAGGATTCACTCATGGGTAGGGCAGAACTGTGGTGCTCAAACAGCAAAAATGAGACTACAAGGCCTGGAGCTGTGCCAGGGGAGGTTTAGGTTGGATTTCAGGAAAATGCTCTCGCCCCTCAGAGGGTGGCTGGGCACTGAACAGGCTCCCCAAGGAATGGTCCTGATTTTTTAAAGTTTTACTTTACTTTTCCTATGGCTTTTCAATTCAGTTGAGAGTTAAAAAGTGTTCAGTAAGTATTAAAGGAGAGCTGCTTCCAAATTATGTAAAGCAACAACTGAAAGAGTGAGAAATAAAAGCCTTTCCACGTGGAATCTGGTCTAACCAAGGAACACTCTGTAATACAATTACAAAGATCAAAGGAAAAATAATAGTACTTTAAGCAAGAAATTAATTAAATCAGGCGATTCACCACTGGCTGTTAAGATCATTTAATCATTATCCAATTTCCTTATTTGCTTTTCTGCTTGTTCTTATTGCTTATAAGGTTTTAATAAAACAGCATAAGAAACTTTAAGAATAAGTTTTACATTCTAAATTCCTGCCACCCTAACTCTTTATTTTTTCCTACAATAACAACAGGCACCAGTTCTGCCAGTGCCTTGTAGATTTTTACTTCCTCTCCCATAAAATTATACAGAAGTACTAAAGATGCCACTGTAACACTTCTTTGTTTGCAAAATTAACAATTACACCTTAGGTGGTGCATTTTCTGCTGCTTAGCTGAAATGGTAAATTTCATGTCGTAATTCTTTTTCAGCATAAATTTATGAAAATTAAACAGTGTTAATGTTCCTTTTTGGATAGTTTTTCAGACAGTGAAAATATTGACGATCAAACAAATATTGATTCATCTACCTGACCATCAAGTATTTGATCCACTTCTGGAGAGAAAAGGGATTTGTAAACAAACAAGAGAAAACTGAATTTCTTTTTCTTTTTTTTTTTCTTTTTTTTTTTTTTTTTTTTGTGAGGGTTAGGATTTGAAGGTTATTTCATAGGACAGAGAGCAATAATAAGGCTTTTAGTAATTCCTGTTGAAAGCTCGATGTTACTCAGGAGCACCTGGCAAGACTCCAGGAGTCAGAATGTAGTAATTAATCCCAAACCAACTGAGCACCATAGAGCTGATGGGACTGAAAATGGCAAAGATGAACTTGGAATTAATCAGGAACAGGTTTCCAGGAGAAACTGAGTTTGGATACCATTGTCTTGACATTAGTAATATCTTGTCTGAAATACTGTGTGATCTTCAGGTCATTTACAGCCATCCAGGGTGTTAAGCTAGATACGAGCATTAAAAAAATGTAAAGGGTAAAAAGGAAAATGTGTCATCTGTCTCACAGGAAGAGAAATAATTTAAGGATTTCAGTGTGGTTAA
The DNA here is from genome assembly GCA_013399875.1 of Gymnorhina tibicen. Classification (NCBI taxonomy): domain Eukaryota; kingdom Metazoa; phylum Chordata; class Aves; order Passeriformes; family Artamidae; genus Gymnorhina; species Gymnorhina tibicen. The sequence continues at coordinate 90,368 of VXAZ01000270.1, read as the reverse complement.
CTCAGCCAGCTGGGTCTGAGACAGAATTCCTCTTGCTCCACAGACAGAGGCAGTAAAGACCAGAGAGAGAAAGAGCTCCTTAAGGCAGAAAACAATGCTGTGCCAGAGCAAGAGGCCACAGAAATATCTGTTATGAATCTGTTGTGTTACATATTTCTTATATTCTCTTTAAACAGCTGCTGGTTTGCACTGAAGTGGTTGCATTTCCACACTTGGTGAGGTTGTTCTTTGGAATGATGGATCCTGTGCTTTCAAGGGCATGGGAGAAAGATGGGGACAGACTTTTTTTAGTAGGGTCTGTTGTAGAGGGGCACCAACTTTATACTGAAAGAGGGGAGATTTGGACCAGATATAAGGAAGACTTTTTTCACAGTGGAACACAGGCACAGGGTGCCCAGAGCAGCTGTGGCTGCCCCTGGATCCCTGGAAGTGTCCAAGGCCAGGTTGGATAGGGCTCTGAGCAACCCGATCCACTTGACAATGTCCCTGCTCCTGCCACGGGGGTTGCACTAAATGACCTTTAAATGTCCCTTCAAACCCCAAATATACTTTGATTCTAAATACATGATCAGCAGCCTAATGCCCTTTAATACTGCTCCTTGTCAAATTACATGCTTGAAATTAAGTGTGTCAAGAGCCTGGCACAATGAAATCATTTCAGCACTAGTTTATTTGTGTGAAGACAGTCATTGAATTAATACCCTCGGTGTCTGTTTGCTGAATTGTAAATATGAGTCCTAATGAGAGCTGATTTTAGGTGGAGGTAAATCTGTAAATGTAGTGCCAGGTCACACCATCTGTGTTTCAGCACACTCTGTGTCGGGAAATGCAAGCAGGGGGGAAAAAAGGACAAAAGATGTCATGAGAATTCCAACTTCTTTCCCCGAAAGATGTCCTTCTGTTTCCAAACAAAGTGCCACATGTTACTTATTCTCCAGATTCTGCCTTTCAGAAAGGCTCAGTAAAGCCTCTCTTCCTGTAGTAGACCTTGCTTCTTCTTGGATTCTTGCTGTGTTTCTCCATTAGTTAGTGAAAATAACTATGTAAGATAATGGGAAAACATTTGGTTTTCCATCATCAATTATTGTTAGGAGCAGCTCGAATATTAATGAGAGTGAATCAGCTACAGGTGTTAATGACGAGCTTCCCGTTCAGTGGCAGAAAAGTCTTATGATCTTCCAGCACATTTTTGTCTAATAATAATTTCTGATTTCCATGTTAATCAAACCAGCTCCCTTGATTAATTCCCTAAGGAGGCACAGTGAATTACAGACTTAAAATATGAAAAGATGATAGTCTGCTTCCTTGAAAAAAGTTGGATTTACACAAGCTGGGGTTTTTTTAATGCAAATATGAAGAGAGGTCAAACTTTGCAGGTTCAAGTAAATATCCAGATGGCTTTGCTTATGTATTTGAAGAGTCATGAGGGGAAACATCTGTCCTGGTTCCTGTGAGGGGTTACTGCAGTCAGAGCAGAATTACTTGTTTTCAGGTGGTGTGCAACAGAGTAGGATATAAATATTTAGAAAATATTTGGCACAACTGATTTCCAGACCAAATGCCTGACAGGGGAGCTTTTAAATTCCTGTTAGTTATTGCTCCATGTCTCCCCACCCCGGGTTACAGCAAAGCTGGCAGGTGATACAGTGAACAGAACAGGCACAAGTCCCCCAAGCAAATTAAGGTGTAACCTGCCTTCCTTCCGTGAGGTGCACTCAGTGGTTCTGTATTTCCTAAAGCCTTTCTGTTTTTCAGAGCCCTGATAGGGTTTGATAAGGCAGTGAAGGAACTGAGGAACCCCATTCCTGCCTCGTCCCCAGAATTTTCAGGGGAAGCAGAGAAAGGAACAGAGGCTTCTCTCCCCTGCGCACTCCCCACTCTCTGAGCTAAATTTTACTTCTAAATTCCTGCCATAACAAATAAGTATAACGTGTTTGGAGGAAATTGGCAGGGAGGTGAATAACTGCTGTGGGGGTTCAGACCACTGGAATCCTCCAATAAACACCACCATGTTCAACAGTTCAGCTGTTTTCTCAGTTCCTTTTGATAGACAAATATATCATGTACTTGATGCCCCTGCAGACACCCAAACATGCACTGGTTTTTGGGGGGGTTTCTTTGTGCGTCTGTAGTATCAGGAATTTTTTGTATGAATTTTTCATACAGATCTGCAGTGAGTCATCCCCAGGCAGGTGGTCACTTATTATAAAAAGGGAGAAAAGGTGCTTTTCTGGCATGAACAGAGTTTGGATTTACAGCAATGCTGAAATCCCTGCTGCTGGCAGGATGCATTCCAAATCCCATTCATGCAAATCCAGATCTTCTGAATGGGAAGGAGCAAAGTTATTATGGGGAGAGTCTAAAGAAGATACTGGAGAACTAAAAACACTGGTTTGCTGTTATTGACAGTGGGTCGTGTTTTTCATGTTTTTCTGAACATATTAGTTAAGCAGTCCCAGCTACAAAGTTATCAGGTTTGGCTCTACAAAATCACCTCAGCATTGTGAAATTTTCTGGTAAAGAAATTTATTATTGTAAGGATTAACAGTTTCAGATCGATTATCCTTAAAGTTGCTATGTTGGTAATTTCCCCCTGCATAGTTTCTATGAGAAAAGGAACAAATTCTTTAATACAGACAGTAATCCACAGGGTTTTTTTTTAACTTGGAGCTCTTCTTTCCACACTGAGGATGTACAAACAGGTAAGAATTAATGACTGTGGCAACCCTAAGTGTAAACCACCAAAATCTTAAATATCTGCCTGTCTCTGACGATTCTGAGTAAGTTCTTTTGCATTCTTCTGGGTTTCTTCCATCTTTAGCATCTAAATTAGCATCCATTTTCATTTATGGAGGAAAATAAAAAGTATCACATTAGTCTTTTATTTCTTGATTGTTCTAATTTTAATTGAACCTTCCTTGCTGAAATATCTTAGAATTTTGTAGAATTTGATTGACTGCATGCATTAAAAATCTTAAAGGAGTAAAATACTTTCCTGGTGAATGCATCTTAGCAGAGCTAGAAGTTAGTAACTGCTTTAAAGACTGATTCTTTAGGAGTAAATGTCAAAATCTGTCTCAAGGACTGGTTTTCAACTAAGATTTTTAATCCACTGTAATGCCTTCTCTTTTTTCAAAGATATTTTTAGTAATACAATTTATAATAACTTGTCCAAATTCCTGAGAGCATTTTATCATGGCCCAGTAGTAATGACTGCAGACTGTTCTCTGATAGATCTTGGTGTTTAATGGTTTTGTCATTAAGGTTCTCATTGGAATATTTTATCGTTAGCTTAATTATTTATCATTCTTTTCTAAAAGGAGCTCACGGAACTCTAAGGATTTCAGCAATCTGAAAATTACATCAATCCATAAAAATCAAGGAGAGTTCAATTTGATTTCTATAATTGAGTAAATGGAAAAAAATATATGGCCCCTGTCCTTTCACAAACACAGCCCACACTGGAGGAGTTTTTTGAGATGCAAGCTGCCATCCTTGCATTTGTCTGGATGTGACCTATTTACAATTACTGCTGTCTTCTGGCTTCCTGTGGCCAGTGCATTTTTAGAAAGTTTTCAATAGAACAGCAGCATTAAAAATAGAATAGAACTTTTAAAAGCTATTAAAATCCTTTCTGGAATTCCGACACATATTGCAGTTCTGTCCCAGGTGGATGTTCCCAGTGGGATCCTGGCTTTGGCCCACTGTGGAGACAGCTTGGAACCTTACAGTCTGCATCCCAGACTGTGCCTGTGTTCTCTTCAGCTCTTAGAAGAGGATTTTAGTTCAAATCTCTTGGAGGTATTATTTTCTCTTCACCTTCTTGTGTAATCAGATATTATCTTCCTCTAAAAGGAAGTCATTATAAACTCCACCCGATATAGCAAGGGAGGTGAATGTAGACTGCTCTGTGTCTGAGCACCTAAATATTTTATTTTCCTGGTTTTTAATAGCAGTGGGAATACACACTCTAGTCAGAAGAGAAATTAAGATTAAAATGTTGTTAGTGACAGGTCAAACATGGGAAATATAAAAATATTTACTGCTTGCATATATTGGTGCTGTTCCTGTTCTGGGATTCACCAAGCTTTTCATTCTTAGAAGGTCCTTTCATGGCTGATGCAGCTGCCTTGGGAAGGTTGTGTCTGGAAATTCCACCTCCTGCTCAGAGCAGGTCTGCTCAGCACCAGGGCTCAGATTTGTGGCAGTCACAACACTTATGGCAGGTCTTTACCATGGCCAAGTTTTACTGCTCCAAAAATCTGCTCTGACTGGGACAGAAAAGGCAGGGGGGAAAGAAAAGCCCTAAAAATAATTTTTCTGTCTTTGTGTATAAATAACTCGTGGTAAATTCATATTTAAATAATCAAGAAGATTAAGAAATGTCTCTAAGTACTTTTTTCAGAGTGGCACTTCCTTTCAGCACCAGTGATGTCCTTTTTTAGGGCTCTGTTTGCAATTTACAGTAACTTGGAGGCTCAGCTGTGTCCAGGGGCTGTAGAGATAAACCAATAAATGATCATTTATTCCCAGTCAGGGTCTTACAGCTGTTACATACATTACATACGTTGTTCTAGCACAGTCTGGCTTCCTCCTCAGCACTCACTGTTGCAACTCAGAACCCAGATTGAAATGATTTCATGACTTCTAGGACCTCGTCTTTCAATTTAAAATGTTCAATGATCTCACAAATTATTGAAAGGGAACAGTGTTCACTTCTGCCTCATTTTGTTCAGGGACATAGCTAAAGAAAAAAAAAATAAAAATCCATCTGCAGCAGCATGATTTCAGTCCAACAGAGTTTATAAAAACTGCTGATGTTTGCAAGGAGCAGGTTGTAATAGACCTTGTTGGTTAACAGAACATTTCCTTCACGTTTCAAGTCAAATGGAAAGCTTTCAAAATTCAATTATGGACTTTTCCCTCAGGTTGGCTGGCAGTTAAAGAACCTAGTAAATGCACTGTGGGAAGACCCAAATGGAGTGATTTTAACCTTGAAAAAACGTCCTCAGAATACCCTGGTTTCTGCTCCTGCCCTTCTGAAGAATGTGAGGTGGAAGCCTCTCGCACTGCAGGTAAGGTGGCTGCTGCAATGCTGGTGTCGTGGTAAATCCTTCATTCAAGAGAAAATACTGGAGTTTTTCCTTCCAGTGAGAGGAACAGGAGCCTGTCCCAAACTACTTTGAAGCAGAGTGCTGAGATAAATCAGTGTGGCGGTGCTGTCTGGGCCTATCAGATTGTTTTCCCCATGTTTTGGTGACTTTGGGAGCCACACGAATTCAGACAAGGAAAGAACGTTTACAGATAGTTTTGTGAAGAGCAAGGTTCAGTGGCTGCTCTGACTGGCAGAGGCAGCAGTCCCTCCCTGTTTCCATTATTTCGCAGTCTGTCAACTCCTTGTTTGTAATCAAGTGTGTCAGATCCATTAAATTCCAGAACTCTGCTTCTGTTCCACGCCTCTCACGCCGCTGGAGTTTTTGGTAGCGGGGATAATAGAACCTCTGCTGTTTTCTGTGTACTCATTCCTCGAAAACCTGTTGATGCAAAAAAAAAAAAAAAAGACAATTGTGAGCATCACAGCTGGTTCTTCCTACAGCATCAACAAGATGCAGGAGAAACTGAAACTGAGCTCAAAATGTCGTTGTTAAAGGAAAGGATTTCCAGTAGGTCAGTAACCATTGATGGTTGCCTTTAGGGCCATTTAACATCCCCTAAGAAGCTGATGCACTTCCATAACGTGGAAGTTTCTCAGAGCTGTTTTGTTTGGGTCACACGATACATGAATGTGTTTCTGAATGATTTTTAAATTAAAGAAACAAAATAAACCCTTCAAGCTTATCCAGGCAGATTTCCTCCCTGCCTGGCATTTTCTAAATCTTTCATTTCTCAGAGTGCCTGAATCCTATATAGTGGCTTCACTTAAGGAGTTTGTGTAATCCTTGCAGCCAAGGAATGCTGAGAGTGGGATTTAGGGCCACCTTTCTTTCTCTGTGACTGCCCCCGGGGGAGAGGAACGGGCCCCTTTGACACCCAGGGGGGATTTTTCTGTCACAGTGCTGCAGGAATAACATCCTTTGCTCTGGCAAGATGCTCAGGTGTCTACTTGTGAACTTCAGATGCAGCCTCCAGGGGCAGCAAAATGGAAACTGCAATTGCACAGGGCTTCCAGAGAGATCCTCCCTTTGTATTTGTCCATTAAAGAATCATAATTCACGAGCAGCTCTGGCTGTGTCAGTGTGAGCAGTGTGTGCTGTACACCCTGTATGCATGGCACGGCATTTTCCATTCCAAATGCCAGCCTTTGTCGTGGTAGCCAGAAAAGTGAAAGTGCACCGAGCTGTTGCTGTGGAATTATCAGCAGTTCTGGTTTTGTGATGTGTCCTCTCCTGATGAGCCCACGAGGAGCAAAGGGTGCTTTAAGTGCCATCCTTCCCGGGATATATTACTTCTATATCAGAGAAGAGTGGGGTGAGATATTTCAATAAAAACATAAACCACTTCAGAAAACAAGAACAGCACTGCCAGTGTTACTTCTTAACACTAGATTCTGTTACAAGATGTGGAAAACCAATTTTAGGTCTTTTATTCTTCCTGCCACAGAGACCAGCTCGAGTGTTAGGACCTGGATCCATTTCAGGACGCAGGTTTTGGGTTTGCCTGCTTCCTGCAGCTCTCACCTGGATCTGGTATTGTTTATTATTGTCAGTAATGACTTGGAAGCAGCCTGATTAAATTTCAAGATGCCACTAAAGCCTGTGCTTCCTGGACAGCTGACACAACAGCTTGTTGCTGCTGGAAGCAGTGAGCTCACTTCCCTCTCCTGTTGGCTGCAGTGTCCTCGTCTTTCGCTGACTTTGGCAGTGCTTGGGCTCTAGAGCAGTTTCATGTTGAATGGGCAGGAGAATTTCTGGGTTTATTTGTTTGTTGTTCTGGAGTTTTCTGCCGCTGATGGATTAAATTGGCTCTCACAGAACAGGCTTTGGGGATAAGCAGAAAACACAGCACAGACAGGAGGGCTTACACTGAGAAAAAAGCTGGGTGTGGAAAGACCAAGCAGCAACAAACTGCAGAAAAATATCTCAGTGAAAGCAGATTAAGAGAGAAAACAGTTCATCCAAAGTCAGGCTGCCACGAAACAGGGATAGCACATATGGGTGTGGTGTATTTCGTGGTGTGTTCCAGGTGCAGATCCACACATTTTACTCTGCGTGTGCTATTTTCACGGTGCACTCTGGATATCTGTTTATGGATCCACGTCTGGAGCAGTTTTTCCATTCTGATTTAGTGCCGGTAAAAAAAAAATAACAAAACAAAAGCCGTAAATAATCAGGCACAAAGGAAATAGGATTTAAGGACTTGAAATCATATTTGTTACCTCAGGTTGGTGCACAGCAGGAAGTTTCCAATAAAAGTTGTCATGTTTTCTATTGTTGCTTAAGGCACTTATAGATGTTATTAATATTTTTTCTACAATAATTAAGTTTAAAATTATACCACATAGGTAATTTATGAATTATTGATGATACAGAATCTGTGAGGCCTTACAAAATTTATTACTTGGCCTTGTTGTAGCATTCCTTTGCTGTAGAGGGTTTCCCTTGATGCTCAATTAACAACAGCAGAGTTTTCATTTGCCAGGTCTGTGCTCCATTATCTTTTAGAGATTTGTGACACCATTTTCTCCTTTTGTCTCTGGCTGACATTATGTGATAGTAGAAGATAATTTGAATTTTTAAACTCTCTGATTATTTTCCCACTCAGGTCATAATGGGGTTTTTTTCATTTGCAGTGGCAAATAATGCTCTAGTTTTTGTTAATGTGTGCACACTAGAACTTCATTCAAATAAAATACAACATTCATTGTGTTTTTTCTTTTTATTTGGAGAACTTTTCAAATTGGAATAATCCTTCCTGTCACAACTCATTGATCCAGAACATTACACCATTTATTATTTAGTTTAACAATAAGCATAGAGGACTGATATAATTTGGACCCTTTTGCAGACTGACATTCTTATGAAAAAACATCATTTTTTGGTATTTAGGACTGCTTTTACTTTTTGAAGGACATAAAAATAATTTCAGTGTTTACCTCTAGAGGATAGAAAGCTTCTTATTTGGAAAAATATTGCTGTTTATAGCTTTCATCCAAATTTTAAGTCGCTAGGTTTTCCTTCCACCTGTAGAAAACTGGTTGTATCTATTTAAACATAATTTTTATAAATAAAAATATTTTGTATTTCTTGAATATCAACACAGACTGGACCTTGGTTGAAAAATATTCTTTGTTTATATCTCTGTATCCTGCACAGCATATTTGGCTATCATCCTTCTAGTCCTTGCAGACCATCGACTTGCACTTCTCTGCGACATCTGAATCAAAAAATTGTGTTTAACTTCATGTAAAAGTTTAAAAAGTAAAAACCTTAAAGGATATTTATTTATCATTTAGGTTCATTTCTATTTCCTTGCTATTTACCATGAACCTGTCTTTGTATCACCATGGCTATGAAGCCAAAGGACAATGAATTCTGCTTTCTTGAAAAAATCAAGATGTTCTGTCCTTGCTAACAATAAATCTTCCACTGAAACCAACATGATCATTTCATCCAGTACAAGTATTCCAGAGCTCTGTAATTAACTTCTGTATTAATGCCATTTAATACAGTGTGTCCTTTCTCCTCATGTAATTGATTTTCTGCATTGATTAAGGATCATATTTTGATTGAGTCTCAGATTTTCCCTTGAGGTGGCTTTTAAATTAATTTAATGGTCATTTATCACTTTCTTTCATAACCAGTCTTGAAGTCTAGAGTTTCACTAGACACCTTTTTGGAAGAAACTTCAGAAATTCACCAAAATGACTAATCCAAAAAAGAGGTCAAAATTCCTAAAATTACACCCATCAATTTTGTTGTTTGCCGTAGCACAGAAAACATTAATTTATTCTCCATGTGCCTTTTTTGGTTTTTGCAGCCTGTGATTCCAACCAGCCCCACGAGCAGCTCTACAACCCCAACGAGTACGATGGGCATGTCCTCAAAAATGGACAACTCCGCGCTCCAGGACGTTTTCATTCTCTCTCCTATGTCAGGACTTTATGGCCCCAGGTATTTATGTCCTAAGGAATTTGAGGTTTTGAAAAAATAAAATTTTACGCTTTGGTATCATTAGATCAGTGAAACTAAAAACAGCCCCACCATCAAGATAAATAATTCATAAAATTAAGAGCTACAAATACATTAAGCATCATATCATTGTTTCGAGTGACTTGACATTCACTTAGCCAAGCAAAACCTGGGTGCAGTCCTAAATCAAGGAAGTATTTAAAGAAGTCTTTAATCAATTAGTTTTATTTACTTTCGTGTGTCCACTTCTATCTTGTTCTCAAGCATTTCTGCAAGGGAAACCCTTGTCTGCTCATATTACAATTCCTTATGTTCTCTTCCAGATCCTAGGAAACTCCTCAATATCTATGCTTATCTTAAAGTGGCACCTAATGATGGTTTTGTCAATTTAAATTTGTTGAATTGCCTCACTTCTTATAAAGTTCTCCCACACAGCATTTCAATTGCAAGACTTTCTATTCATAGTGTTTGGGGGAGGCAGTTGCACACTTGAAGTTCACCTTAAATGGTTCACTTCTCCATCATCTTCTGTTTTTAGGGATGAAATTGGAATAATGTCTTGTGATGACATCAGCAAATTTGGAAAGTCTGGGATGAAAGGCTCTGAGTCTCCGAACTATTTCCTGGAGCACGAGAGTGGGAAGTACTACACCCTGATTGAAGGGGAAAGCCACCCTGGGGGCTCTGAGTATGAGAGGAGCAGAGCCACAAGCGTGAGGAGAAGGGAAAAAACCCCCACTCATGGTAGGCTGCATTTCTTCAACCTTCTTTTGCTTGGCCACATTTACAAACTGTGCTGTTAACTCTGCAACCCCCCCAAAAATCTGTCATTCTTTGTCAGAGCGTGACCTGTTGGCTCTGAGTACTAAACAGAAGTTTTCATGAAGGAATAATTAGAAAAATTACACACCAACATTCCTGGTCAGGAGTAAGTCATTTATACAGTTATTTAGCAGTACATACTGAAATGTTGAACTATAATTAAATTTGTGCTATTTGGGTAGCCAGCATCTTGATTTACTCAATTTCCCCTCCCAAACTCCTGCAGATTATTCCACTTGCAATGTTCTGGGCTGTTAAACTTCAGTGAAGGGCCTGACTTGTGGTATGAAAGTGTCTGTAAGATGGAAAGGCCTCCAAAATCCAGCACTGCATTAAATGCATGAGGAGTATCCTACAATGCATCTTTTGGAACTGTATTTCAAAATCTTAGGATGGGGACTGCTTAAATGTATAAAATGCTACTAAAACAGTAATTAACTTTGGTTTTCTATAGAAATTTTGTGTGTATACAAATCCCTGTTGAGTGTACAGGTGTACAGTCACGTGTGCTTGTATATGAGTATATGGATTTATATAAAAGGTATTGTTGAAAATTAATTGATGAAATTTTTTTTTGTTTCTCTGTTTAAACTGAAGTGCTTGGTGTTTAATGAATTTGGTAAAAATGCTGCTGAAATACAGCAGTGTGTTTTCCATGTATTTTCAGTGGTTTTATTTTCGAGGCAGTAGGATAGTTTTGTAAAGCTTACAGATTTCAGATAGGAGATTTCTTTTGAAAACTGTAATTATACCTGATTTTGAAGATGGCATTATTTCTGAGCCTCAGAGAAAGCAATGCCATCGTGTTCTCTGTGGTAGCTGCTGTCTTCTGAGAGGTATATACATGTTCATTTACACATGGCAAGCCATCAGTAAGTGCTTTATTCACCTACTCTGAGACCTTTTTTCTCTCATTGTGTTAAAAAAATCCAACGACTTCCTAAGTTTTTGTCTTTGAAATTTAGGAAAGGGCAAACCTCTGAGAAGCTCAGAGTAGTAAAGGAAAATGTGTCTGTGAAGAACACAGGTACTAAAATCCTGCTGCAGTTCAATGGAGAGAATCCCAAGAATGGTCCTAGCAGAAGATCCAACAGCAGCTGAAAGGGAGCAGAGAGGGGGGGAAAAAGAAAGCTCTTAAAGCCCTGTAGTCACTGGTTCTGCTGCTGCTTAGCCTGGTGTGGGGTTTGCTACCAGGGATGTTCTCACAGGCAGTTTCTCTGCCTCCTGTTCTTAGCATTTATCTCGTGTTTATCAGTTACACAGAACTTCCCTCCTGCTGCTGTAATTTGCTGACTGCAGCTGGATTTCTGGTAAAAATGGCAAGTAAGATGGACTTGATGGTGTGTGTAGGCACACAGAACCTTTTCAGAGTAGGAAATCTTAATAAATCTTTGTTATAGACAGGATATTTTTAGTAACTGCCTCAGTCATATGCTTCGTGCTTGAAAGAGCTGTGACGCTGAAGAATAGGATTCCATCTTAAGACCAGTAATGTTCACTCTTTATCCCCTTGTGAAGTGACATAATTTTAAAACAAAATTAGAATGAAAGATAAGGAAAAATCTTAACTGTGATTAAAATTGAAGCCAGATGAGTGTATTTGGCTTGTTTTCATAAATTCTTGTTGCACGGCAACTTAAAATATTGGGCTCTCTGTCTGATCCCAGGAGTACACAAGATTTTTGTTTTGTCTATGATGGACAGTTCTGATTCAAATCCAGAAGGAATTTGATTTTAAAATCTCTGAAATGTACCTTTCTCTGAAAAAATGACTGCTAAACCAGGATTTTTAAAACTACAGATTTAATTAATCTGATGATTAACAGACATGCAAATTATGTTCTACTGTAGTGGAATGTTTTGTACTTTCTGAGAGGTGACATAAATCACCAAAGTGACAGCGTGTCTTTCAGTAAAAAGACAGGATTTATGGCAGCTCAAATAAACTGATGCTGGAACCACAGAGCCATGGGCAAAGAAGAGAAAATAAAATTTCTGAAGGTTTTCGTGGCCGAGCAGCCACTTTCATTACTGGCTGGGCTGACACAAACCACTGCTCCAAAATTCCAGGCTTGGGCTTACCAGAATTCCAGCCATTATTAGAAATAAGTCTCCTGTGCAGCTAGGAGGTGGATGGACACTCAGGCAGGCGATGGGTATTGATAGTACATGCAAAACCTAAGAAGGTGAATAAAACGCCCATTTTTTCAAACTATTTGTGAAAATTAAGCTTGTATTTAACAACACTGCAGTGCGTTTTTGGTTTTACCTAACATTATAGTCTATTATTTGTCTGACTCTAAAATGCTCTGGTCTAAAGAGCTCTTGTGGCAATGAATATCAAACCTCTTCCATTTATGTGTTAGAGGCAAGAACATCATGAATAATTATTTTTTTTCTTTCACTTTATTCTGGTATCCTTGTACACAACAATTTTTTGCTCCTCAGAAAAATATCCAAGCTGCAATGTCAAAACAATTTATAGGTTATTTTTCATTGGGAGAGGACTTGGAAGTGAAATAAGCAGTTTACAAAATCACTTGTTCATTTGCCTTGTGTGATTCCTGCCCTAAATTTCTATTTTTGATGTGCTGTGGTATCTGTATTTATGTATAAATCATTTCAGAGCTTCAGACCTTTCCTTCCTTTACAGAAAAACTGCTAAGTTCGGTTATGTTGCTCTTCACTTGTTATGTGCCTTCCTATTTTCTTTCTTTTTTTTAAATTTAAAATCTTGTTTCTCTGTCTTTTTTTGTATTACTGATTATTCTTTTTTTTTTTTTCATTTATTGAGGGTTTGTTCTTAAATGTTCTTCTACGGATTAGGAGTTGGAGCATACATTTAAAGGTAGCTTCAGCTTTGAGGCAGACAATAAATGTGCGTATTTTTCCATAGGGTTATTTATACACTAAATTTCATGGCGCGCACAAAAGTGTAACATGGGAAAATATCAGTACTACAAATATTACCCCTCCAATCTTCAGAAGATCTGGGGTGTTCCTGGTTTGGTGCCCTGCAGTCCCTGTTCTCCTGATGCTCGAGTAGGGAATGACATCAGGATCTCGCAGCCACAGTGCCATGAAATCCCACTGATTAAAGCCCCAATGGCTGAACCTTCTGTGCTGTGCTTGTCGTCACCAAACTGTGCTCCAGGTTTTCTGTCTGAGCCAACTGAAATTAATGTTCCTTGAAATGAGCTCCCCTCGTTACTCACCGTGTGGTTTCCCAGGTCAGGGGGGGTTCGTTTCCCTGACAGATCTGCGTTGCTGTATCTGTATTAACGCTCTCTCCACTTTTCCTACAGCGCTCTCATCCACTTAGAAACTGCTTCTCTCTTTATTCCCTACACCCATCTAATGAGTGAGCAAGTTTTTACAGGGCAGAGTTTTAAAACAAATTTGTAATCTGCTTTATATTTACAAGGAATTTCACCAAAGTTGGTGGTGCTTGCCTCGGGGTCGGGGTGATGAAGAGGAGGCTCTGGGGTGTTTCACTGATCCTGAATGCCACAGCCCTAATAATGGACTGCTCTGAGGGGTCATGTCACATCTGGAATTTATAGGCATTACTGACTCTACAGCCTTCCATTTCCAGTCTTCAAAAATTGTATTGGTTTTCCTTGCCTTGTTTCCAGGAGATTTGAGGCCAGTTTCCATGCCTACTGAGTACAGCTGGATAGGGGAGTCCAAAGAACAGAACATGTACAAGAGGGGAAGCAGAGGTGAGTATTTTTTTTTCTCTGCTGTTCTCCAAGATGTTTTTCCTTTGTTGCTTAGGGAGCATCACAGGAAAAAAATCTCTTTTTTTTTTTTCTGTGTCACAGAAGATATAAAAGAGCCTGTTTAAGTGTCTGTGCTTTTGTGTTTCTATTTCCGAAAATTAAAATTTTCTATTAGTAGGAGGAATTTAATTCTAGTATAAAGAAAGATAAACATCAAGGGAAAATTACTTGGAAGGCTCAGATATATGTTAAAAGCAATCAGTTCTAAATCTTCACAGCTCTAGAAAACAGTAAGTGATGTTGCAGATGTAAGGTAACATCCTTTGAGAACATTTTGATCAGTATGAATTAAAATTTGGAACAGGAATCAGCAGTTGCACTGTCAGTGTTCAGACCACCAGTTCTAAACTTTCATTGATCCCAGCGGGAATTATGAACTTTGCAAGAAAGAAAAGTGACTGCACAGTTCCTTTTTCCTTTATTTCCTCTGGTAAAAAGAAATCATATAATTCAAAAGAATATTCTTGAAATATACAACAATATTTATTGTGACACCAGTTATTAAAGAGTCTTGAATACTATTTTTTTAGAATCTTTTAGGCACGGTCTGGAAGCTGAGAGGAGCTCAACTTGACTCCTAAAAATGTGACAAAAAATGAATTATATTCTTGAAAATCAATACAGGATTTTAAACTGCCTTTTTCAGTAAACTTCCATTCCAAGAGAAAATAAATTTCGTTTAAGGCACAAGCCTTTTCTGATTTATTCCAAATCTGTTGATGTATGTTTAACTCATATTTCACTGTTACAGACAGTAACAGGCTTGTTGCCTGGCCAGCTCCCATTTTGAAACTGTGCCCAAATGGGCTGCACATCTCCTTAAAACCATTATTCCAGCTTGTCAAGTTCCTTGAAATTACAATCCTGGCCTCTGCAATGGTCCCAGAGATGCTGATACAATCCAGGCATATTTTCTGTGTCATTTTTCACCTCCCATGTGGGGCTGAGTCCAGGGAGAGCCCTCACAATTCCCTAGATATTCACATGACTCTTCCCAGCTTAACAGCACTCAGGGATGGTCTCCGGCCAGCCAAAACGGCTCCCTGCCTGTTTCCTCTTCCTAATTTTTCTTTTTGCCTCCTTTCCCCTCCAACCACTGACTCTGAGAATTCGCTCCTGCGGTACCTGAGCGATGACAAGATCCTGGTGATCCAGGAGGAGCCCCTGACCCAGAAGGACAACAAACGGGACACGGGCCGGCGGTCCAGGAAAAAGGGCAAACCCCCAGGGAACCCCGGCTACCCCATCAGCCCATCCGTGCTGGCCTCCACCGTGAACGTGGTGCCCGGGCAGCAGGACGTGCTCAGCTTCTCTCTGGCAGAGACCAACACGGTCCCACTTTACCACGTGAGTGCCCCACAAACACCTCCCTGCGTGAGCCGCGTGGGAAACGCTCAGATGTTCTCCTCCTGGCATTGATCCAGGCATAAAGGCACAGTCTTCTACTCCGTGTTTCACTGCTGTGTTTTATAGCCCGAGAAAGGTTGCTCAGTGATGGTGTCACGACAACTTTGTCATAAGAGTCAATTTTTCAGTGTCAACATCACAACTTTCTCCTAAAAGTCAGGACAGCACAGGAAAATACAAGGCAAGAATCATCTGCTGTCAGATGCTTTAATGAAAGAGTCTCACTTAATTACTCAGTCTCACTGAGTTTAGTTTAATTTGACTGTATTATCTTTGAAGGTTCATAAGGATCCTGCACTCAGCCCCGATAATGATTTATTATACATTAATTTATAAGCTTTTGTATTTCCACTTTGATTGTTGTGTCTTGTAAAAACAGATGAGTTTAATGGAGTTACTGTTTATTTAAATTTATTTATTTAAATTGTGGATTTAAATATCTCTGACAGAGATTATCAGTATCACAAAGTCAAAGCAAAGGATTTCAAACCCAGAGAGAAAAGCAGAAGGCAGTTTATTAGGATGAATGAGAAAATTATTATACGACTCTGCAACAAACCCCAACAATATTTCATGACTTGGTAGATGAATCCGCTGGTTTCAGACAGTTTTTGGAAGACTGTTGATGATCTGTTGGCTCACCCGAGTTCTGAAGGGAGGGAAATGGGTCGTGTGGGGTAAGATGCAAATTCCACCCTTAATTTCAGGACTGAAGTTATATTTTCTTGCATGATTTCCATGCCATCATGCAATTAACTGATGTGATAAATTAGCAGTATGATATTGTCTGATAATAAATATTTTAAAATACCCAAATGACACAATATGTCAACTCTAGAGGGTCTGAAGGAAAAGCAAGAAACCGGAAAACTGGAGTTATCCTGGGAAAACTGTGCATGGAGTGGTTGGCCCACCCTAAAAGTCAGAGCAGCCCCTGTTCACAAACTCGGTTTAATGTGCAGTGATTACAGAGGAGGGCACAGGTAAAACGATTATTCATGGACTGACAGAGTGGTAGTAATTCTTTTATCACCATAATTTTTTTTGAGCAGCATTAAGGGAGACCTTTGCAGTCCTTCAGGAGATAATCACAGGAATCAGAATATCTGAGGCACTTTGTCAACTGCCTTATAAATATACAAGAGGAACTGAGTCGACAAATACACAGAGTTGCTGACACAGATTTTGTGGGTTCTTGCCAGCACAGAATCATTCACATTAACGTCTTTCCACTTGGAATACTGAAAAAATTCTGAAAAGCCAAGCAAAAAAGTGGGCATATTTATCTTGAAAGAAAGCTACCCAGAACAAAAATGTTAAACATCAAAGAACATTTCATGGCAGCTTGATAGCAAAAAGGAAAAGTAAGAGTTGTTGTGTTCTTAGATATAAATTTAAGTTTTAAGTAGGTCAGCTCATTTCCTTAATATCTGAAGGTGTTACCAGGATTTTCATAAGCATTTTGATATATAAACTTTTTTTTGGATAATGAGATTTTATCCTCTCAAGGATCCATTCTCCAAGGCTAAGGTTAACCAAAACAAGATGCCTCTAAACCTTACCTAACTAAATCACCTTAAAACAGCTTTTGCTACATCTGTATTAGAAAAGTTGACAAAACTGGTTTAGCTTTTCTTCTTACTTTTGCTCCGTGTTTTTCAGTGGAAGGCAAAAGTGCAGAACTGTTGGAATCACATTTCCATGAAATCCTCTCCGCTTAACACGTGCCCAGTGCAACTTCTGGATACAGATCAAAATTTCAGCCCAGATAAATGCTTTGGGAAATAGAGCTGATAAATAGGATTTTCATCATCTTTAGTGAAGGGAAGGTGATAATGTTTTGTAATCAAACAAGTGCGGCTTGATGGAAGGAGGAATTGAGCATCACTTAGCCATTGCCTAATTTTTCTAAGCACTTACATAAATATGTAGCAAAAAAATATGTGACAAAAAGGCACTTACTTAACAGGAGTTTAAATTACCAGACGTAAGAAGTTTTGCAAAATTGGTAATTGCAGAGATTCACCACTAGATTAATGCTTTGGAAGGAATGTTGATTTGGAACCTAAAATTAAACAATTAGCCTGATTTCATAAGTTGCTGGGAGGATGCAGAGTTCCTATATAAAATGGATATTTAGGTAATGCAATATTGGCAGCATGCCCAGGATATAAAATGATGCATGAAGCCATGTTGCAGTAAAATATTCCTGTCAAGAAACACTGCCCCCTTCCAGGATATTTTTATAACTCTAATTTAATTGATATGCAGTGTCACAGAACCTAAGCAAGAGTCAATTACAATTAGCAAGGCTGTTATAAATAATTATTAATTAATAGAGTATCTCTTGGAACATGACTTTCTATGTTTACTAATGCTTCACTTCTGAAGTGACATCATTCACCAGGTTGAGCCTAAATATGGGCTTACAAGGATAGAGTTAAAACCTGAATATGCTTTCATTTTGTATTACCAGAGCTCATTCTGAAGAAAATTAACTTATCACACAGGTCTCCAGCTCAGCAGACCAGATGTACCTGGGGAAGTTTTCATTTTGCATTTCTGACCATAAAACAAAACACAAACAGTCCTGAAAAACCTTCAGGATTTTACAAGAAATTAGCACAAACTGCACATTTCCTGCCTCTCAGCTTCCACCTCAGAAGGGAATATTGAAGTTCTCATTCCGGATCCAGTCTGGAAATCCACATAACCTTCAACTCCGTGGTTTCATTGCCTCAGACTTGCATGACTTTCTGAAGCTCTGAAATTCAATTTGCTGGTTACCACATTAAATTCTGCAATTGGATAATGATCTCTCATCTGGTTTTACTCGGTGATAAATGTCCTGGGCTATTATCTGTAAAGTAATTGGATATTTTGCTTTGTAGTATCGTATATTAAGAAACTGGAGAATAGATTTGAATTTCTAATTTTTTTCTTTTTTTTTTTTTGTGAATTAGAATTCCACGTGTAGAAAAGACTTAGTTTTTAATGAGTTTTAAGATCAAATCTTTCATTTCAGTGTTCCCTTCCCAGTAAAACAGAAATAATGGCTGCTTTAGGGTATTTGTTGGGAGGGCCAGGCCAGGAGTCACTTTTTTTTTAAAGATCATTTGAAGCATGAGGGTGTTTTAGGGTTAGTCATTGTTACACAGCACTTGCTTAACTTGCTTTTTATTCCCTTCTTGCTGTTCCCTGGAAGTTGGTAACTCATCCCTTTGGCACAGGGTGATGGAAATGCTCCTTAGCTGTTCCTGGGGCTGCAGAGGCAGCTTGACAAACGACACAAAGTTTAATGGTACACGCGGAGAACTAAAACCTGTGCAAAACCCATGTAACGCTGGGTGTAGTGCAATGGGCGCCTGCTGGGATGTGCCAGATGTTCCAGATGCTTTTTTGGGATGATCGGCAGTCTGAGTGCTGCTATGATAAGGATAATAATTAAGGCAGTCTGGGAGAATCACACGTATTCAGCTCCACTGACTGAAGGAGCAGGCTTTTATTGCCAATTTTGCAGGAAAAGCGTTCATGTTTTATTTATTCCTTCCTGCTCTTGCAGAAAGAAACAAAACTGTGCTGTCAGGGATGAGCATCACTTTCTTCAGAGTTTTATTTCCTTTCTGAATTGCTGAATAAATTCTACCTTTGCTTTTTATTTAAGTATCTGTAATATGGAAAACCTTCTCCTCTACCTTGCAGTTATGCTGAGAAATCACTCTGAGGATGATTGTGTGGATTCTGGCTGCTCAGAGAAGCCAGTACAAGTATTTCTGGCTTCTGTAGCTTCAAAATGAGTCTGCCCAGTTGTACTGATTGTAAAATAATATTATTTTTCCTTGGGACTGTGCACATGAAGGCTTGGGCTGACAAGTATCTAGCTCATACTTGAAGATGGATCCTTGAGTAGCAATGTCCAATAATGTATTTCTTTAGAGTTCTGTTCAGACCTGATTCTCTAAAACTACACTCTTCATTAATCTATAAACAGCTCAAAGGGGAAAAAGGCATTTTTAAAAGGTATTTTACAGTATAAAGGAAAATAAAGGGAAATAAAATGCTAAGAAATGTTCTTTTTAACAATAATATCATCAGGCTTTAGGTTTCCACATTCTTTCAGTAATCAAGAGCTTCATAACTGACCTGGATCCAGGGGAAAAAAAAAGACTAAGCCAGTGTTAACCCAGAACTCTGGTTGTCCCTGACTTCTGTAAGAACCAGCCCTTTGCAGAACCTCAGGAGTGGGGCTGGGGTTTTGTTTGGAGCAGCCTGGTTAGGGTGGATGTATTTGCACTGGCCAGTGGTAACTCCTCCAGCAATCCAGCCCCGAGACAGGCCGCTCATCCCTGCTGCTTCCAAAAGTTTAGGCTGCCTAGTTGGCCTAGAATTCCTTGTACTTGTGGTTATATCAGGACGCTTTGCACAAAGCAAAGATGAGGCTGTCTTTATCCAAACATATGCAGTGTTTTCATAAGTCATTTTGCTCTATTAGAGCATATTTAAATGCTGATATTCTGCAGTCTTCAAACAAACCACTACAAACCACCAATGCAAGTCAGCAAATGGAGCATTCGTTAACCTGCTGTGCCTTCATGGCTAAATTGCCATTTGTAGAACATTCTGGTGTCCTATGACTCCAGAGAACCAAGACACAACTAAGCTGTACTGCACTGTATTATTTTAGCAAATGAATTCATGCCTTGTTTTTCTTATTTTGCCAGGCTACCAAAAAAATGGTATAGATATAGATATATAGATATAGATATAGATGATATAGATATAGATGATATAGATATAGATAGCCTAAAGCCAAATTTAACAGCCATTTGTTAATAAATATTATCTGCAACTGATATTATTGCTATGATAATTGCAATATTTATCCTCCAGAAGATGCACCAAATAGAAATCTCTCCCTTACCACACAAATACCACGTCCTGCTGCTGAAGGGGTCAATGTGTAGGAACCCAGTTGAAACACTTTGGAGACTCCTCTGATTTTTTCTCTCCACCTTGCTCCCTGTCCTTTCCCCTTCCCCAGCAGGAGAACAAGTACAGGGTTTTGGAGGACAGGAGCATTTCGTGACAGAAAGGTCAGCCCTGGACGGGGCAGGGCCACAGGCAGCCTGTTCCCACGGGAATGGGGGGAGTGAGGAAGAGGAAGGGGAAGGAATTGCCTGTTTCTCCTGACCTCACCCTCTGCTGCCTCCCCCGTTCCTCACCCTGTGCTGACAACACTCATCATCACCCCATAATTCCAGATTCCCAGTGGATCCCTTCCCTCTGCCTTCCGTTAATTTTCTCACCTGCCCTCTTGTTTTCTCCAGCACCAATTTGAGTGCCTCAAACGGTACACGAATGTGGATTACATGAGGTGATTTCCTGTCTCTGTTATCTCTCCCCCCAGCAAGGGTGAGTGGAATGAAAACCTCAAAGGCCGCTTTTATTTTTAGCTCAGCATGATAATTCTGAAAGTAGATTCAGTGGGTGAAGCATCAGCTCTCTGAGGCAGAGAGACGAGTAAAGCCCCTCGGAACAAGGCCGCTGTTTGATTGTTTTTGAACAAACACGATATAAAGAAATCTTCAGGGTAATGAATGTGTGAGTCAAAGAAGCAGAAGAAGAAATAATTTCTTTTTTTACTTTAATTAATAATAATTCAGCATCTGAGTATAGAAGAATGGAAGAACAGTACGATAAAGAATCTTTTGAATCTGCATCTGAATAAATGCTATATCTAGGTGGAATGAATATATAGAATTTGGCCGTTGAGATTGGTAACACACATTATGAATCTATTCTAATCTCATTACTGACTGTTCCTGTCTCTTGCTTTAGGAAACAACAAGCAAATAATGAGTGTTCAATATTCTCACATGATCTATGCAGCTCAGGGTTCTTCTGTTCTCAGTGGTTTGTGTGATTTCTTTACTTAGGAGAAGAAATTCTGATTCAAAAGAACAATTTTTTTGGTTGTAAGTTATTTATAGAAGTTGCAGGTAAATGGCACTTTCTACAGGATTTCCTTTGGGAGAGCAGCCTCAGATCTGCCTGTGGGACCACAGAAGCCTTTTTGTCCTTTCATCTCCACTTGTGCAAGGCAGAAGCAGATCCATGGGAATCCCTAGAGCTCCATAAATGTGGAGCTGACTAAAGAAGGCAGATAGGTGCCAGTGACCTGAATTTCACAGAATTTGTGCTTTATAGTCTCTGACAGCATGACAAGACTTGTGCCTCCTGAGCCTCCCACATGTCTGCTACTCATGAAAGTGGCCTTGTAGTAAGATGAAGTAAAGTTTTAGTTTGGGAACTAGGAAAAGGCCATTTTCTATTTCAAATGTCACAAACTGGTAAGAAGCAACTGCTCAGAAAAAATTATATATAAGGTTGCTGAAAATGCAGGCAGGAACCTTCCACATCTAAGTCATTGTACCTGCATGTAATTACAATGACACAAGGAAATTAATTTTAGCTATAGGTAGACATTTATAGAAACGCCAGAGTGTGGGTGTTTCCCCATATAGCATCAGAAATCCTTTATAAAGGTTGGCATTTCAAGCTGGTATTTACTCCCCTTTCTTTGGGGAGAAAATCAGTCAAATCAAAGGTGATAAATGCGTGACAAAGGTCTGTAGTAATCCTGAGTGTCCACACTCAAATACTGGTAATAATCTCTGTGTTAGTGATGAGTGGGTCAGGAGCTGAAATTTTTCTTCTAATAAATTAATTATTGATAAAAAACTTTAAAAGTCATAATTGTTTTTAATGTTTCAAGTACTAATACCAACAATTTTCTCTCCCTCTGTATTTATACAGATATTCTTCTTTGCTCTTTTCTAAATTGCAGTGAACTAATAATCACTTAAAATAATCTAAGAGTTGTTCAGTGGTTAAACTATATTTTTCTTTTTCACACTGTTATAGAGCCTTTTTAAATTTCCCTGCTGCAGACTATGCTTCAGTTAATTAGATTACATTATTCAATATCTTTGGAAGTTAGTGCTTGGTAATGCAGAAAAATTCGTGGTGTTGAAAGACTGACCTCTAGAAAAATGTGTTTTATTATCAGAAGCAAATCTCTCTGTAGTTAGTCTTTTTTCAGCCTTATGTATGCAAGTTCACATCACACTAATAATTGCTTATGAAATATATATCAGATCAAAAGAAATCTGGAAACCACCACCCAGCGTGGGACAGAGGTGGGGTTTGTGCATTTTCTCGGAAGGAAATAAATAACTGAGTTCTTCCAGCAGTGAAAACTCGTGACACAGGTGATGGAAAGAGCAGCCAGAGCAGGACGAGGGAGGTTTGTTTCAGCTTTGTCAGGGAAGGGAGCATGGGATGGCTTCCATGTGGGAGAGACCAATAAACCCTGATTTGGAAACTTTGCTTTTACTTCGGGAGCATTTTCAGAAAAGAAAATTAAGAAATAGAATGGGAAACACTGACTGAATTAGTAGTCCCACTTTTAGTTGCTAAAATTAGAAACCTTAGAAGTCAGAGGGATAAGAGAAGGAAAGCTTTGAGCCTTCTGGTAGGAATAGATTCTATATTTATAACAGTAGCACGGGTAGTGCTGCTGTCAAAGCTCTTTTGCTCGCTTGGCCACACAATATTTTCCCAGGCTGTCCCCAGTATTTCCAGGGATGCTCAGACTGGTTCATTCGTATTTAGCAGTGCATTTTCAGCACCAAAACAACATCTCTCTAGCAGATATTTTGCTTTAGCTGGGTGCTGTTAAAGCTTCCAGTCTGCTTCGAGAAAATGTGAGTATTTCTAGATGGTATTTCCTTTTTTTTTAAAGTTCTCTGGGCTACATTTCAGCATACTCTGGGGAGAATTGAGGCATTTGTGGCTCTCAGGAAAGCCTGTTAGGGCTTTGTGTACTCAGTCACTCAGTGGGGAGCTCCTGCCTTTGCCTGGTTTCAACAAGGAAAGTCAGAGAACTCCCTGCTTTCAGTGCCTTTTCACCAGCTGAGGTCTCCTGTTTGAGTGGGACCACCTTTGCTGCTCACATTTGCTGGAACAGTTTAGCTGAAGCACACTGAAAGCTGCTAACTGGGTTCCCCAGTGGCAAGGGAGACTTCTTGAAGAAGGAGGTGGCAAAATGTGTTTGTCCCCTGCCCATTTTAGAGCTGCCTTGGAAGCCCTGCTGCAGAAATGCACCTGTGCAGAGCCGGGTGGTGCTGCAGCCCCAGCAAGCTTCCTGTCTCTCCCACTTTGGTCTGGAGCTGTGCTTTGACCTCATCTGTGGTTAAATATTATCTGTGGTTCAACATCTGCTGCAGGCCTCAAAGTGGCATTAAAACACAAAAACATTGCACTTACTGAAATTATCAGTTTCCTATCTGGTTATCCAGAAAGTAAAAGATTTTGCAAGTGGAGATTTCTGCATTTATAAACAAATACATATTAATTTTACAGCCTGGGGGGGGTGTGTGTGTAATTTCAGATTTTGTAAATTTCAATTTTTAACTGTGGGAAAAATTCTGCATCATAAAACTTGTTTTAAAGTAACTTAAACAGTCTGAAGATTTTATTTTTAGCCCTGAGTCACCTGCTATTTACTCCAAGAAGACAGGTTCATTTCCAAACCTCAGAGGAATAACCAGGGTGGTTATTCAAGTCATCTAAAACTGTAAGGATGACGTCAATAGATGGTATTTCCACAGTTTCTGACAGAAGGACAGACGTCCTTCTGACGTTCTGTATTCTATATTGCAATATTTGTTCTTTGCATTTAAACTCCCTTTCAAATATTAACACTTTTGCACACATTGTAACAAATTTTTACTCCCTTATTTTAAAGAGCTTTGATCACAGCATCTGAAATTAGTTTCTGAGTGCAGATGCAAATTGTTTTAAGCATGATCTTCATTTTAAAATAACTCTTAGCTAGAAATTGAAATAAGTGTTCCATTTCCTTTGCTTTGAGTTGCGGAATGACTGTGGTTTCCCTCTGTCGCTTGTTTCGCTGTGCAGAGAGCACCAAGGAGGTCTGGTCTTTAGTCGTGCTTAATGCTCTTTATTTTTCTTCTGCAGAGAGCAGGGGATACAGTCAGTGGAGATACTGAAAGGTAATGACTTCTGTTATTCTATATTTAAACGTATACACAGTATATCTGTGAATTAAACTTATTTCTTTACTTTTAGAAACGTCGTTGCAGTGTTCGAGGAATAAACTTTCAGGGTTTAGAGATATCAGCATTAATATCATTTAGTAAATGTCCATTTGCTAGCATCAAACATAAACAGAGATTACATAGGTTTAAAAAACTCTTCAGATAAAAGTTTATAAAATATTAGTAGAGGGGAAAAATCATCCTGTTATGTTGTGCAACCCATTTTTATTTTTGAAATTCCGTATTTCCAACTCACTCTGAGGGTGAAAAACATGACGTGTCTGAGACGATTTTTGTAACCAACAGGCAGAATGTTTCAATGAGCATCTACATCTAATTCAGTCTGTACAAAATTACTGCTTATATTTGTGGTTTGGATTGGATAAATACTAAGAATGGGGTCTTCAGTTTGGCCTTTAGGTCTGAATTGAATTAATTTCTTCTGATGAAGAAAACAGTGATTTTGTCTTTCATTTCTTTGCTGCTTATCTGATGAAGTATCTTCATGTTGCATCCGAAAGTCACAGTAAAAGAATGTTTGAAGTAACAACTACTTTGTTGTCATCATATATTCTAACGAAGTTTAATTGTAATCCATGATAATTATTCTTTTTTACATTTTTTCATCCTGTAGGCCTAAACCTATTTAAGAAGCTGAATAATTAATTAGATTTAGAGTGCTTTGACCAGGCTAAAGGATTTACAGCTGCTGATGATTTCCTTCAGTGCTATAAACACCACTGAGTTACAGCTAAAAGCTGAGGTGCAACACTACCAGCTGTTGAGCACCAAATAAAAGCCACCTCATGCTTTATTTTTCAGGGCTGTCAGCATTTTTACCTCTTTATACGTGTTTTAAATGCCACAAAGCAGTTGAAAGGCATTGTAGTGGAGACAATTTTCTGGTGTTTCCCCGGGTGAGCTGTGCATGGTTAAAATGGCATTTAACCGAAGGGAGCAGCACTGTTATCAGAGATTAAAGTGAGGTACAGATGGAATTCCACCTCACCTTACAACAGGCAGTCCTGGCTCTCCAGTGCCACCATGGCAGTAGCTCATCACCTCAGCTAAGTGTGGGGGTTTGCTTTTACAGGAGATATTAAAGATATTAATATTTTAATCCCTTTCTTTTGTTCCACTTGACAGCATCCACCCTGTCCAGGGTTACCTGGGGGAAAGTGGGTTATTCTCGCTCTCTTTGAACTAACAACTGCATTTCACCTTTTGCCTTCACCTCTTACACCTGAGTTCTCAAAGCCTCCTGTTTTCTGTAAATCTGACTGTTTCCATTTAGTCTTCCAACTCTTTCACAGGTTCTCTTGTCCTCTTCTTCTCTCACACTTGTTTCTCCTTATATTTAGTCTGGCCGTGCCCTCCCTCAGGTGCTTCCTGCCTGACTTTCTGCATCAGAAAGAAACCCCACACCTTTCCCAGAAACAGCCACATCTCACCGCTTCTCATTTCCTTCTCCACACCCACATTTTCCTGCAGCCACAGGGAAGAGCTGCAGAGAAGTTTTGTTCTTCCAAGCAATTTTGTTCTTCCCAGAGCAAAGGGTGCCTGATTTTTCCCAGTGGGTTGCATGTGCTCTCTTTGGCAGGGACGTTGCAATCCAGATGGAACATCCCTGGTGGACAGGACAGGGCATCTGCCAGGAGATACTTTCCAGGGACATGTGACTTGGCGAAATTTTGGCAAATTTTCATAGCAAAAGGCTATTCTTTTATAGAAGAATCCTTCTCCCACACATTTTAGATTTCGGGCCCAAAACCATATGACCATATTATATACTTTCAATATGTTGAAAAATATTTCAAGAAGCAGAATTATATCACCTTCCTAATAACTTTGATTAAAGTGATTTAAACAGCTTAAACCAAAAAGAAAACTATTTTTCAGATATTTAGCTCCTAGATTTAGGCTTTGGGAACCAGGAGACAAACTGTAGATAGACTGACTTATTCGTGGGAAATACCATTATCTTCAGTAACTGAAAGAGTGGAAACTGAGGTCAGATATACAGAAATCCTTCCCTGTGAGGGTGGTGAGACCCTGGCACAGGGTGCCCAGAGAAGCTGTGGCTGCCCCTGGATCCCTGGAAATGTCCAAGGCCAGGCTGGACGGGGCTTGGAGCAGCCTGGGACAGTGGAAGGTGTCCCTGCCCATGGCAGGGGGTGGCACTGGATGATGTTTAAGGTTCCTTCCAATGCAAACCTCCTGTGACTCTGTGATTTTAATGTACAGGACCCATAGAGTTTCTGTGATATTATTGCATCCTTTGTTTTTAAAAAGCCAAGGAGAAGGAGGTTGTTTCTTGCATGCAGTGGGATGTGTCACAGGCTGCAGCGAAGACGTGCTGGAAACTCCAGCAGCTTTGTGAGAGCTACGGGGCTGCAGGATGTCACTGGGAACATGGAGCTTTTTAAACTCATTTGATGAGTAGAATGTAGAGCAAGCCTGGCAGCTCTGTTCTGGCCTGGAGCAGAGCAGAAGTGAAGATCTCTGCCTTACAACTCTGGGTCCTTCCAAGCTCCTGGCACCCGAACACCTCGTACGTGGCCCAGCTCCGTGTGCAGGGCAGGACTCGAACAGCACCCCTCGGTGTAGGGCACTGTCCAGGCACACACAAACCTGCCCTGGCTGACAGACAAATCTGAGCTCTCTTCACAGTTCCTGTGGCTGGAACCTGTGACCTCATTCCTCAGCAGGAGTCATGATTTAGGGAGGTGCAGCGTGCAGCTGGAGGTGGAATCCCTGGATGTGTGGGTGCGCCGAGGTTTTGGGAAGGCAGGCTGAGCTGCCTGTTCCTGCAGGAGCAGCTGATTTGTTCCCTGTTTGCCAGGAGCCTTTGCCTCCCTGGGGGTTGTTCCACAGATGAGGAGGAGGTAACAGGCGCCCGGTGTGGAGCCACCGCTGCAGCTTTCCTGCAGACAAACACCTGGCTCTGTGCTCAGCAGCGTTCTCTGCGGTCTCCACCTTCATTTCACTTCAGGAGAAGTTTTTGCCAGTGACAGGAACCTTGACATGTGTGGATTGTGGCCACGGGTGTGTCATGTAACTGTGGCATCCCTGTGGAGACCTGGGTGCAGATCTCTGCTTCTCTCAGCAGCCAGGTCTGCAAGGGAGAGAGGCAGACAAACTGCATCATTCACACGTGGCACAGCTGCTACTTGAATAAACACTTGTTCTGAATATTTGCTTTGTTTTCATGTGAAAATGCTGCTCAGGTTCTTTCTCACAACATGTTTTGTCTTTGTAAATAACGCTTAAAGATTATTTTAATCACAGTCACGGCGGTGTGCTTTGAAAATTACTTTTTTTTAGTTGTGGTTAATGCTGGAGAGATAAGAAGAGATGAACATTTTAAAAATAACTTTCTGCCTTGACATTTTGCTGTCAGCGTTGCATGTTCAGATGCACCTGTACAGCAGAGGCTGCAGAGCTTTACAGGTGCACCTGAGTTGCTCGAAGCATCAACAGCCCAGAGCAGAGACCTGAGCCACCCCTGAGCCAGCGTGGAGGTGAGGAGGGATTTCAAACCTCACTACAAAATACTCAATAATTAATCTGCAGTGAGAATTCACTTGTTGTGACAGGAATATGTTACATAAGAGATGGAAGATCTAGTAACCAAAATGTAAATCATAGACCAGGGGAGGTGATTAAAAATGCATTCCTGTGACCAGGAAGATAAATCCAAAATCTACATGTGTGTATTACTCCAAGTTCTGACAAAGTGGATAGAAGGGAGACATTTTTATCCACAGAAATTTCAATATATGCCCCACAAGTAGGCAGAGCACATCGAAAGTCTCAATAGACATTGCTAAAGTCCTTCAGGTTTCTGTCAAACAGGAATAACTCAGAAATCCATTCGAGGAAATTGTAGGGCTGAATAAGTATTTTAGAATGAGCCTGTAAGTGTAATTTAAATTTCTGCAGTTATTTCCTTAACGTTTTGCCTTTTCTATGTGATATTATTTATGCAAGGAAGGTTTCTGCAAACATACTGAAATAATTGTTTGATTTGTTTCTTGTGTTCTGTTTGTTTTAATTGGTAAAATCTTTTTCTAGATCCTGCAGTTTGTTTCAGAAGCACAATTATACGTGAACAAGTATTTAGTAGATCAACTGTTTTAATTGATTTGAGAAATATTAGTCCAGGTGCCTTTAACCTGTATTACTGCACATCTTCCCCCTTCTTTTCCCTTTTGCTTCTGTAACAACAGCTTTCCTGAAATAAAGCTGAGGAATAACTGAACCAAATATGATACAGAGTATTTCAACCAGAACACGCAACACACTGGGGTTCCTCTGTGTCTAAATTAATTGGTTCTGCCACTTTCATATAGAAAATTTGCTAGGGTAGAGAGGAGAAAAGATCAGTATTTCCTTCCTCTGTGGTCTGCACATCTGAATACTTCAGGATTAATTAGATTTGGGGAAGGGTATTTGATGAACATAAAATCTTTTGACAAACAAACCAAACATCCTGTGGACTGTTGAAAACTGTTGCCAAGTGAAAAAATTACACTTGTTGCACACTAGAACACCTATTCCTGACCTGATTCCCTGGCCAAGGTTTCAAATCCCTGGAGCAGGCTGCTCCCACCACCAGTTCCACCGTGCTTCCCTCACCTTGCAGCATTTCTGCTGCTCAGAGTCTGTGATTACTGCAAGGAGCCCCATGACTGTGGTTGCACAGAGGCAAATAAAATTTGACTAAGGACTTTTTAGATACCACCACAGATGCATAATTCAGGTTGTATATTGGCTGACAGAGGATGGAAACATCAAAAATGATGTTTTCCCCACGGGATTAAAAGGAACAGCCCCGAAATCAGGGGGGAAGTGCCCAGAAGGGCTGAACAGCACTGGTGGCATTGTCAGGGACACCAGAAATGGGGCATTAATGACACAATCAGTCTTGCAGCGCTTTGGGCACTTCTCCATTCCCTTCCCAAACGTCTGAAGCTGAACTCGTTTGGTTTTCGTTGTTTCTTCCAATCCATGTCACCTACAGACAGCTCAGCACGTCGAAGTCTCGCCTATTAACTTTTATGAATTTAATTTCAATGTTATGTATTCCATCCCTTCACTGCAGGCTGGAAATTTCCTTTGCCTCAGGACTGATAGATGTTTCTGACCCACAATGCAGAAGTTGTTTCTGCTGGTAAATTTGATTCCTCCTAACAATGGAAATCTCCAAATGAGAAAATGCCACTTCCTGTCTTGCTGACTTAAGACAATTGTTGTTATTATAACCAACAGAATTCGGCAACAACTTAAAAATGTCCACAATCCTTTCATTCCTTTTTAGTTTTTCCCCTCAATCGCTTTCCCAGTTCTGCATTCTGTCTGTATGTATGTGACATTTCCAAAAACATCCACAGTTTTAAGGATTCTCCTTTTCCTCACTTTTGAGAGCATGAGGGGAATTGTGTGTTCAAGACTTTCTGTGCCAGATCAGACAAATCTGACCCTGATTCAGCGTCCTATTTCCATCATGGCCAATCCTGTTTGCACTGTATGAGGAAAGGCCTCTGGTGCTGCTGCCCTGCTTTGTTCTCCAGTCTTTACAGAACTCACATATATCAGAGATAGTATTTTTTCATTTTAAAGTGTCGATTTTTGGTATCTGTAGTATCCTGTAGCAAAATGTTACAGAACTTTGTGCTGCAGGATGCTGGGAATGTATTTAGAAATGCACAGAGTGTGTGTAAGCACTATGTAATCAATTTCTGGGTTTTTTTCCTGTGGTTATTTGACATCTTTCTTCTCTCTGTCCTAGATATGCAAGTTCTGCCATTGACCATCCAGGAAACACATCCATGAGGAAGGTAATGATTTATAAATGTGCTTTAAATAAGCAAAAAACTCCTCAACTGTTCAATTCATTGCCATATTTTTAAAAGATGCTTAAGATATCCCAGACTTTGACATTTGTCTGTGCTATGAAAGGGCTGAAAACAAAAATCGGGGAATAATTTCCATGTTGAGGAAATTGGCTGCTGCAACCCCACCAGGTCAGCGTGTCTGCAGTAGTTTTAGTTAAGTTTAAGAACTTAGGAATTCAGTGAAGTTTAGGAACCTTGGCGTGTTCTGAAGTATGTGCTGGTTTGGGGAAGAGAATCACACACCACATGAGGCTGGAAGGCACCACTGGAGGGAGGCTTACCCTGAAGGTAAAGAAAAGCTTTAAAACTCTTAGAATATTTAAATAGTGCCAATACAATGATAGGGAGATTGGGGATGAAGATTTTCAAGTGTTTGTGTGGTACCAACATGGAGGTGCTCCATTTTCAATGGAAAATAGCTGTACATTGCATTATTACTTAGCATTTTGCAGTTATTTCATACAAAGGACAAACAACAGAACCTTCATCTATAGAATGTCAGTTCTTCATTCTGACTTAGCACTTTTTGCACTGATTAGGTTGGACAGGGCTTGGAGCAACCTGGTCTGTGGAAGGTGTCCCTGCCCATGGCGGGGGGTGGAACGGGATGAGCTTTAAGGTCCCTCCCAACCCAAACCTTTCTGTGGCTGTGATGACTCAATCCTAAATAATTTTCCCTAAAAACTCCTGAAGTTCAAACCAGTGGAGGTACAAGCAACCAGTTTGGCTTTTCATTTGGTGTTTGTGTGACAGCACTTCTCCTACCCACTAATTACACTGAGATCTCCTTAATTTACCTTCATGTAGCATCCATTCAATTCTAGCACTTTTCTTCATTTCCGTGCGGGTTTTTGGGTGGGGGTGGCAGGGTGTGCACACTCTGACTCTGGCCTTGTGTTGTGGTTTTGAGATAAGAATTGAAACGCTGACAGCCCCAGCGAGTTCTCCCATCATCTGTCTGTCTCCCATAGCAACCCTGAGTCATTTGGAGTTGTGAGTTCTGACTGTTTTCTTGCAGTGTTTGCCACCAAGTTAATTATATTATAGTGGTTCTTCTATCTCTCAGAATATGGAGCTTGAATTTTTACGTTAGCAGTGCTAATTAACTACAGATTCCCAAGGTATTGCAAACCTTTCACTTTCTCTAGTCTCCTTGTTTTGAATACGTTCTATGTGTGTATAAACAAAACAGTAAGAATAATTAACTTAGCTTTTTAAAAGAAAGATAATTCTTATTTCAGAAAGATATTTTCAGCTCTCCCTAATTTGTCGTGCCAGTTTTTTTCATTCTTTTTAAAACTTTGATATTAAATGATGTATACCAGTTTCTGGTAAGTATCTTCTCCAGATGTTTCATTTGTCTTGCATTTCTTTAAATGTAACCACATTTCGTTATAGGGTTTTATTCCATCACTATATATCTCTAGCCTCAGCTGCGGAAAAATTTGGTGATGTCTTTTTCAGGAACACACCTGCTTTGCCCTAATGCATTTCTCTGGAAAGAGGAACATTGAGCAGATTGTTTCAGCCCCAGCCACCCCAGAGCTCCAGCTGACACAACAGGACTGATCAATATTGCTGCTGTGATTTGCAATACATCAACAAAACCCCCAGCGTTGCTGTGCACATTTGATGTTTTCTCTCAGACTTTTGCTGTTTCATTTTCTGTATTTTGCTACATTTCCTCCAGCACAGGAGCATTAATCTTTGTCTTCTCCCGTGCTCGGAACAAAGAGACACGTTTGCAGAGATGAAGTTAAACGGGGGAGATGTGCTGAGTTAGGGACACGCTGCACACGCACTCGCTGAGCTTTCCCTGCCGGAATTGCCACATTTCTGTGGAACATTCCTGTCCTGGGGCTGGCTGGGAGAACAGGCTGAGGTCAGGAGAGCACAGAGAGCTGGTGCTCTCCGAGCCAGCTCCCTCGGGGGTCAGGAACTGCTGATCCCTGCAGTCCCCACAAAACCTTCCACGTCGTGAAGTGCCTGAATCACACCAGGGCCACAAACAGGGCTGTGCATGTCCAAACCCACTCCTCCCTCTGCCACTTTAATTTAAAATAAAACTTTGTCTCTCTGGAGCTGGAGTCTTGTTATCACCTGTTTATTTTCTAGAGTTCTTAAATATTTATATATTGGAGGCAAATTCTTACCAGTTTTTGAGTACTATCCCTATTTTTAGATTTAAATAAAGAGATGCTTTCAGGGGTTTTTTTCAGAACCTGTAGCAATTTTCTAATGCTGCCACGAAAGAAAGAAACCTTTTTCTTTTTCTCCTCAGACTTATTCTGTCAACCACCAACCCAAAAATCTTGTTTCTAGGGTGGGAAGAGTGTGACATCAACATGTCTTTGAGCACAGGATTTTGCATATAAAGTTTGTGGCGGATATTTCTTTTTGAATGCATATTTGTATAATTATTTCATTGATACAACCAACTTCAAATAGAAGTAATTTTATTAGCTCATACGTGGGAGTTTATATCTTTAGTTTTCAAACCACCGCATGGCTACTCATGCAAAGAACCCTTCATGGTTACACCGCAATTGCAATTAATATTTTTCAAAAAGGGATTACAATTTGCAGATTTAGCAGAGTGTTGTTTTCTTTATGATGTCGATGGCAGCAGTAAGAGAAAAATGACAGAAGGGAGATCCTGTGATAACTGGTGCTGTGATAACCCTGGGGAGGGGAGTGAGTGAAAGCTCTTACATGTTACTGCTGTTACTTGCACTGGTGTTTCATCATTTATTTATTTTTTTCCTTACAGTCATTCCATTACGCTTCCCTCAGGGTAAAAAGCAGAAAATGGTCAAAAGGTAATTTCTTTCAGTTAACATTTTAAAACTAGAAAATGAGGCTCCTTCTCTGGTAATAAGTGATCTGTATCAGAAGTTCAACTTAATTCAAATATTTCTAAATTCAATGGTGAACAACAAAGGAAAATACCAAATTAAAATCCCAAAATAAATGTGTTATAGGTATAATATTGCTTGGGTGAGGGGCAAAATTTCCTGTTCCTTAGGAAGAAGGCAGGTAGCATCTATGAGCAAATTGATGACCTCCTGCTTGTGGAACACCATAGAGCAAAGGATGCTCTATGGTAGTTTTATGTTCTCTACATTTCTTCCCCGTTTCACAGCTGTGGGACAAATGTAATTCTTGTAGCATCATAAACTTGATTTTTCACAGAAAAGAAAGTCTGATATGTTAAGGAAATTTCCTACAGAGTTTTTCTTTCAGGAAAAGACATGATACTGTATTTATTAAAAAACCTGGTTTTATTAATATTTACAAGGCACTCTAAATTTTTAAGCCTTTCAATTAGGATTCACTGAAATCTTCACCAAGAAAAAAGCCTTATTCCTGGTGCTGTGCCTAACAGGACGCTGCAAAGTTAAAATATTGTTGTTCACTTCAGGGTAAAAATCCAGTAAGCATGTGCATTGTTATGGAAGTGAACAATCTTTCTTTGTTATTGATTATAAAAATTGGGTTTAAAAATTCCCATCATTTGACAGGGCTTCTGCTGCTAAAGGCAAAATATATGGAAAAAAGTAGTGTTTGCATCCGTGTACAGATTTTGTCATACTCTGAGCTCCTGACTGAGGCTAAATAAATACATTTTCACTTTGGAATGATGCTGTCCATCTTAATCAGAAAAAAATGCAAACCTAAGAGGAATGAACCCTCTAGAGATTAAACAAAGCATTGCATAAACCAGGCCCTTTTCAGTTTGTGTTCACGCTGGAACCAAAATTGCAGGGCACTGTTGAGTTTGGAAATCGTTCATTCCGAATCTGGAGAGGATTTGGCTTGGAGGGCTTTGAATTAAAAATCAGTGGTGTGTTTAAGTGGAACAGTTTCCCCCCTCTCACTCGGTGTCCGTGTCACCCCCGTGGTGTTCCCAGGGAGTTCCCTCTCCAGCGTGAGCAGGAGGCGCATCTCCTGCAAGGACCTGGGGCACGGGGACTGCGAAGGCTGGCTCTGGAAGAAAAAGGATGCCAAAGGATATTTCACCCAGAAATGGAAAAAGTACTGGTTCATTCTGAAGGATTCCTCCCTGTACTGGTACACAAACCAGAATGTAAGTACACACCATGCTCGGAGAAAGTCAAAATTAAACCTTAAGCTTTATCGTTCTTTTTACTATTAAAGTCTATTTCTGCTGTGCGGTCGGATGAACTGCCACTTTAATTGCCAGGTCTGGGGCACTCTGAGTGTAAATGTATCAATTGAAATTCTCTTCTAAAGTCTCCAAGTCCATGTTCAAGCTTAATAAAATAGCAGATGTTCACTGCAGTCTTTGAGAAATGAATATGTCTGTAGTTAATCCTTTTCCACAGATTTATTTGGACTAACACAGTGTTCACACTCAGCCCTCCCCAGTTTCAGCTGGGGGGGCGTGTAAAGTGTGACCATTTGTGTTAGTTAAGCATTATGTGAAGTAGATGTGAAAATCTGAATTTGTAAATCTCTTTATCTAAAAGTTATTTTTATATCCATGTTCCTCTTGCTTTTTGCTGATTTAGTCTGGAGTTTGCAGTTTCTCGTGTGTAAAATGCTGTTCTTGGTGAAATTTTCGTGAAAACCACTGGGCCTGTGCTGGTGCAATCTGCATAAATGTAGGGAAAAATAACAGAGGGGGGAAGCCCGAAATGGCTCAGTGCTGCTCTTCCATTCGTGTGCAGCAGCCCCGGTGCTCGAGCTGAGCTTTGCACCCTTCTTTGGTTCCTGATCTTTTACTCCACCTCTCCCAGTTTCTTCCAGAGGACGAGTCTAGTAGCATAATTCTCCTCAGTTTTGGTGTTTCCTGTAGCCCCAGCCGGGGCTGCTCAGGCTGTGGGTGACCAAGGCCCGCAGGTTTGGTGTTGTTTGACGTTGCCCGTGCCAGGTGGGGGGCACTGGGTGTGTCCCCACGGCTCTCAGGCTGTGGCTCACAGCCAAGCCATAATTCACTGGGTACCTGCTAATACCTTTCCAAAACCTCACTGGGGTTAATAAGTGTCCCTGCTTTTCCTGCTGAATTGCTTCAAAAGAAGCAAAAAGTGATGGGATACATTTCCTGGCTATTGCCTCTCCATTTAATCAGAGGTGACCTCGCCAAGGAATCTCCTCAGGGACTGGCAGCAGGGCACGTGGTCTGACAGCTGTGACTTTAAAGGGAGACATCCACCAAACAGCTGGAAAATGTAGATTTACGATGAAGAATCTGAGACCTCTCCTCTGTTTATGTGCTGTGTTTGGGGCTGAAAGGTTTTCTGGGATCTTCAGCAAAGGGGGATTAGGGTGGCTGTGCCTCCTTTGAGAGATTATCAGTTTAGTTACCTCAGAAAGGTTATTGACATTGTGTGATGAATTGAATCCATTTCATAGTAAAAACTGTATGTGCAAAATGCATTCAGTATTTCCTTTGACTGGGTGGTTGTTCTTTACACAAAACCCAAACAGCTGCTGCTCATTTCTCTCCCTTGAATTCTATGTTCTTTTTCAACATCTTTTTTTTCCCTCATTCAATAGGATGAAAAAGCAGAAGGATTCATTAGTTTACCCGAGTTCAGGATAGACAGAGCAATTGAATGCAGACGAAAACAGTAAGTAATGTGGCAGTTATGCTTATAAAGGATTGCTCTTGGAAGTTTTCTGTACACAGTACTGAACACTTGCAAAGTCCAGGGAAGGAAATTACTGAGGAAAACCTTGAAATCTGCAAATATATCATCATAGATCCACTTAAGCTTTAGTATTTCTCTTTATTGTAAAAGATACAATGTAATGTAAATTCCATTTGCTGGATTTAAATGAATTGAATAACTCTTTAGTCAGCTTGCCAGATAGTCCAGTTACAGCTTCAGTTAAATAAGTAAATCAAAAAGCAATGAATACTTTAGTAAAGAGATAAAACTTTCTCAGGTTCAGTAGGGCCATATTTTCCCATAGGAAATAGCATAACAAATATGATAGCAAGGGATGGTGAATATAATCTTGATTTTCTCTTTTATGGAGGAAGCTTTACATACCCAGTATTGTGTTGCTCTCAACTGCTAAAATATTTAAGTTCCATACCCAAAATGAACACTGCATGATTGCTTATGTATATATTGCTGCTTCTACATTCTGCTCCACTAAAAAGCATCTGATAAGCTTTCCACAGTTGTGGAATATTGAATAGCAGACACTCATTGGAAACTGCTTCCAAACAGTGTTGGGATTGCAATCAACAGGTTTGGCAGAACGATTCCAACGCTTTGAGAGTAGCACTCTGCTGGTGTCTCCTGAATTATTTGCATTTGTCTTCTGTACACTTTCCTACTTTTAACTAAGCATCCTGGATTTTTCCTGTGCTTTCCTGATGACTGAATGCAGTTTTGGTCTGAGGAAACAAGTCCTACAACTACGAGCACATGTACAATAGAAATATTGAAGATATGAATTACAATAGAGACTGCTCATCAGAAAATCAACCCGCTTCAATTGCCTGTTCTTGACTGGGGATATTATTACTGTGTCAGAGAAGTACAAGACAGTGCAATTTATACTTCTATTTCTCCTTTCAGCTGAGGGTATCACTATAGAAATTAAACATGAACGGAGCACTATAAATACCTCGGAGCAATGCGTAGATATTAATAATGATATTGAACAAAAATACAGGAAAAATAATACCCTCTTGCTAGAATATAAAACACTTAACAGATTTCAGTGAATTAACCAAGATCAAACAGAAGGTCATTGTGCACAGCTAGAAATAGCTTCCAGAGCTTTCCTCAAAGCATGAGAACACAATCCCTCAGAACTCAGCTTAGAGAAGGATTTCTGTAGGGTATGTGCACAGGGAAAAGTCCGATTAACTAAAACTTTGCACACGACTGAAAGCTGAGAACCTTCAGGCTTTGAATCCTTTCAAAAAGAGGCAGGTCCAGAGGTAAAAGTATAATGAAGATGTTCATAGTATATTCCCTTTTTTCCTGGGCTTAATTTCCGTTTGATTTCTTCCCTCATGGACTACCATTTATATATTTCCTCCATCACAAAAACTGCACCTTCCATCGGCCACTGTTTCACCTGGAAGTGAGTGTAGTGAAATTCAGAATATCCAGCATGTGGGAATGGGGGCCCTGCCTGTGTTCAGCCAGCTCCAGCCCACAGCCCCTGTGAGCACACCTGGAAAGAACTCACCTGTCCTCTTCTGGGTCGTCCTACAGGGACAGCAGTGAACATCACTCCATTGCCTGATCCCACTGAAAAGCCAAAATCACAGTGTTAGTTTTCCTTCAGCTCTCCCCAGTGCAGAAGTAAGAACATTTTGGAACCCAGTTTGCATTTACCCTCAGACCTCTGTTATTTTCAGAGCTATTGACGTAAAATGTTCAAACCTTTTTGAAAGTAAAGGATTTGAACTCTTACTGGGATAATTAATGGATTTCTCTCTCCCACTGTTCTGTCGGATGGGGCGTTCTGCTCCCCAGCCTGGCTGTTCCTGATGTCCATGGCACACAGTGATGGAATAGCCTTAAGAAAGAGTTCACAAGAATATGTATAATTGAATGCATTATTCGGTCTGGTTTGATGATTTGCCTCAGTAATGCATTTAATGAAGGTACCCTGATTATTACAGGAACCATGGCATTATCTCAGGCTGGTTCAGCCCTCCAGGCTATAGCTGGACGTGCAATGACCTTGTCCCTGTGATAGGAAGTTTTTGCATTGGCACTAAAAAACTTTCCGCTGCTTTTAGGCAACACCTGCATCCTCCTGATTAAAAGTGATCATACAGTATGAGAAATTATAGTTATTTGACTTTGTATGCTCTGTCATGGTATGAATATCGTGTTATTTTCAAAGATACTGGTAATTATAATGCCCCATGGTGACGCTGATCCCCAAGTATAAAGATTAATTGAGCTACAGGTATAATTAATCCTTATCAACTGGTGCTTTGCCTGAACCTTCAACAGTTTCCACCTAGTGAAAGCGTTCATTGCCTAGTTAATGCAAATTTGGGTCTCAAATTTATCAAGGATACGCCACAGTGTTGGCACTTCATATTGAATATGTGCAGTCAGAGCTCTACACAAATGTCATTGATGTAGTACAGGCAGACATGAAGGTACAGCTTAAATGTTACTGCAGTTTCAGTAATTTTATTACTTCTGAAAAGAACTTGACAGTCTTTGCAGACAGCAAAGCCCCCTTGAGCCACCAGTGGGCCCCCACAGGGAAGAAACTTCCTGGGCTGTGTTAACTGGAGTGCAGCCAATGGATGAAGGGATTATTCCTTAAACTGGCACTCACTACACCACATCTTGATTATTGCAGCCAGGCTGGGGCCCTCCAAACCAAGCCAAATGTAAATATATAGATATCATTCCTCTGAATTATTCATATTTGTACATCTCAAATTGTTCCCCTGGAGACTCCAGTTCCTAATTCTAGGAATGTATCTAAACACTTCCCTAATGATAACCCTAGTGACGCTGCTGGGAGATGAAGATGGATTTATTGTCGTGTTTTGCAGCCCTGGCACAGAACTGCAATACATTTAAATCACAAGTTTGCACAGGACTGGGATCTCCATTTCCCAGCAATAAAGATCTGTTTTCTGCACTCTGCAAATACCTAACAGTGCAATACATTATTGCAGCTTTAACGTTCCCTATCTCAGGAAATTATCACAATATCAGGCAGAAAGATCTTAAGGAACATTCATACAGTAACCACTCAGAGCTGTTTGCAGGGACCTGGCATGTGGGAACTCCTTTGCAAAAGTGACCAGACCTGCACCATTTAACTGATTTACCCCTGACAAAATCCTTGCTCCTTCTGCATTTTGTGACACATTCACAAGTGCTGTAACAACTGAGCCAAGAGACCTGCAGACAGAGCCTGACCTGCAGCATAGCCCTGATTTCACCTCTCTGTGCCTTAACTGAGGCAGGGTTCCTGTGAGAATGTAGTATTCTAATAATCATAGGATCACAGCCTGATTTGGGTTGGAAGGGACCTTCAAGTTGGTTAGAAGGGAACTCATTCCACCCCCTGCCAGGGGCAGGGACTCTCTCCACTAGAAAATGATCCACTAATCATAGATTTTATCACACTACAAGAGCACAGTGGAACCAAATTAAACTGTGTTCGTCATACTAACTTCAACCCATTAACATTGACTTGAAACCCCAATACTGGCATTTGAATGCCTGTTTGTATTTAAATTTCCTGTCTAGGAAAATAATCCTATTTCCAAGCAGAAACTCCATCATGTGATATTCTCTCAGGATTAGCCAAAAGGATTAGGATCTTTAGATCCACCACATAATCCTCTCCAATCCGAGCCAATCCCACTGGGAGATGGTTGGGCAAGTGGAGCAGGAGAAGGTGCAGATGTTGCAGAGAGTTCAGACCAACAGTGTAACTATGCAGGAGTGTTTGTTTAGTCATGATTTTCTATTTTGTGCATTAAAAATGTAGTACTGTAAGGAATTTCTTTCAAGGTACAGTATTTGCTAATCCCTGTGTAATTAAAGATGCCATGTACTGCTCTAATTCACGTGTCCAAAGACAAACACAAAACTATTTCACCTTTCTAACCCACTGACAGGCATCAGCTCTTTCTCTAGGATCAGCTGGAGTTGCTGGTACTCAGCTGCCATATGGGGATTTAAAAGTTCCACATTAAAGGCAGAAGACCAAGAATGATAAGAATTTTTGACACTAAAATCATATCATACTAATCAGTTAAAAGAAAGTATAAATTTGATCTGAGCATACTTAAAACTGCATTTATGTAATGATCAAAAGAGAGATAATTAACAAGCCTATGCCATCTAGTGGGCACCACGAATCCCTGTGTGGGATTTCACAGTCACTCACTGCTTTTATTTGCAAAGTACCAGTAGCCAGGGCAGTGAGGGTCTGCAGTGGAAATTATCACTGACCAGATGCCAAAACAACACTTAAATACCTCTACAGTCTCCTTTTATGGAATTTAATATTTAATGATAACCCTCTGTGCAAGGATAGCCTTACCCTTTATATCCCTAATCTCATGGAAAAGGAAACTGCACAGAAATACAACCCTGCTGTAGGACTTTTGTTAGGAAAGCCGTTGTTTGATGCATTTGTATGAATTGTATCTATTAAAAAATCACTGTGACCAGGTGAAGCTTCTTCAGCTTTCATCTTGACTTTGAAAACTGCAGTAAGTCAGAGTAATTAATAAAACACTCATTTGCATTTAAGCTATTAATAGTGGAAACATTGCATCACAGGTTCTTCATAATTCCATCATGTGTAATGATTCCTAATCTAATTCTTACATCTGGTAATTACCATAGAAATGTCAGTATTTGAACATAAATGTTATGAATGATAGTGTGACATTTTTTTAACATTTGCCAGCTAATCAAATTAATAGTCTTTAATGCTGGGACCTTCTGGTTTCCTTGATAGCAAAACTCCTTTTCATTATACTCACACAAAAAATTTGTAAAAACTGTGATTATTGTCCTTAGCAGTTTTCAACTGCTCAGCCGAGGGAGAGCTCAGGGATTAGACCACATAAAAGCATTAATAAAAAGCACTTTATGTGAACTATAATCACCCATGCCATCTGATTATTATCTATTATTCCAGTGATTTCTAGCTCAACTTGGCAGCCCTCTGTATTTCTTTTTGTAGAACACAAAACAGTCATCTAAATATATGAGAAGAGGTGGGGGGATCAAACACTTATTCCTTTAGTTGATCTTTGGAATACTACTGCAGTGTGCTTGAATATACTCAATAAAACTTTCAAATTCAGCCAAGAATTTTTTAGATGTAGAACACCAGAGGTTATCAAAAGGATTTATATTTTTAAGTCATTCGAGGGCTTTTGAAATTTTTACAAAGTATGAGGCTCCCAAATGTAGATGAAATCAGATCAAGAGGAATCCATCTATAAATTTAGGCAGCAAAATTCAGACTGAAGATTACAGATGCCTATGAAACCTGTAACACGCTGAAGAATGGTAGAGCAGGACAGTCTGGTGTATTTGTAGACAAACTGTTTGAAAGAAAAGGTGGTTTTTATTCTTTGTGCTCTTTTTATAGTGCCTTCAAAGCATGTCACCCCAAAATAAAGAGCTTCTACTTTGCAACCGACTGCCTTGAAGAGATGAACAGGTGAGTTATGTGTCCTCTTTGTTGTGGGATGTTCTTTATCCTGGTGCTTCAATATTTCTTCTCGGGAACATACTCCTGGAGCCTGACAGAGTGCTGGCTCATGGTGTTCTCAGGAATTAGTCTTCCATTTATTTTAGTAAATACATTACATTCTGCACCTCACTTGGCTGCCATGACATGTCTTAGTTCTGCAAAGGAAAGTTACTTGTGTTGGTCTCATCAGTGTTAATTAGAATTTTTTCTTTTGTTAATGGGCTTAGGGTTTATCACCCTTGTGATGTGTTGTTGGTAAAGGCTGGAAGTCTTGGTGGGATCAGTGTTTCTGGTAGATAAAACACTGCACCCATACCAAAGCTCGTACAGATGGTGGGACATATGTTTGTGTGTGTGTGTACATATTCCCCTTCCAATCCCAAGAAAAACCCTCAACAACATGGAAAATCAGCAGTAATTCATTTTATTCACCACATCACTGTCTCAACACGGAGCAGAGGCAAGCAAAGTTCCTTTTTTGGTGTTACAGTGAGCTTTCAAATGTCCTTGGATGTGCTGGGAGCACATTCCGAACTTCTGACTGGACAAGGCCCTGGACAACCTGATCCAGCACAAAAGCTGGCCCTGCTGTGGGAGGGTGTGGGAACAGACACCTCCTGGGAGCTCCTCTAACCCAAATTACTCTGTGCTTCTCCTTTGTGATTCAGTGGTGAAGGCCGAGGTTGGGTGAAGGTGGGACGGGGCCTTAGATCCCAAAAGGCAGAGTCACATGTCCTCCCTCCTCCTGTTACATCAGAAATTTGTTTATTCCCAGCTGAGGTGGAAAGCACAAGGACACCTGGGACAAGGTCACTGGGAAGTCTTAAAGACTTCCTGGCACAGATAACTAAAACTTTAAGATGTTCGTTCTTACGGTCGTTCTTACTGTTTGCCAGCTTGGAGAGACAGATACAGCTGGGTTTTTTCCTTTGGAATATTAAGGCCTAAAAATTATTGTTATATTGAATGTTTCTGTTCTGTGGCTTACCCGGCCCTTCAGGAAATTTTTGGGGCGTGAGCCTGGCTGGAGTGAAGCCGTTCAGGCCTGTTCATCGTGCACTGATGAGGATGATGAGCTTCGGTTATCAGGAGTGGGATACTTTTAGGGTATAAGTTTGCTGAAAAAGATTTTTTCAAGGTTATTAATGTTTCATTGCTCAGTTCTGTAGTGTGGTTCAGGTTTTTTTTGGACATAACTGAAGTGAGGATGTCTTGCTGGTTTAACTCTGCCTGGTCTCCCTTGATTTCAGCTACTGGGGTAACTCTCGTTTGTTGAAGTGCCATTGATCATATCTATAAATTATACACAAAATGTTCTGACTCAAGGAAAACCAGGAAGTCTTGACATACGTTCGATGAGCCGCTTTTACAGCATCCATTGATTTTCCCATGGGGAGCCCAGGAAGCTGCCAATGAGGTCTTGGAGCAGAGGAACAGCTGGGAAGGTGACAGCACATCTTTTCATACCATACCATCCTTCACACCATTTACTTTGGAATTTACAAGAGCCTTTTTCCTGATTTTTTGGGTCTGCTTCCCATGGAGGAAGGCAAAGGGTGAAATCCTTCTTGAAGTATTCTGTGCAGTATTTTCCCTTCAGCAATGCTGTCCCCATAGAGCAACTGGAATTCGCTCTCCACCCAAATGATGGATAACTCTGCTACCTCTGTAAAATCCCTGGGCATCCCTGCAGCTTTTACAGGCTTCCTGGAATTCCTTCTCCCAGAGATCCCGTGTGAAATTTGAAATGAGGAAGCAAGATTCATAGATGAAA
Organism: Gymnorhina tibicen; assembly: GCA_013399875.1. Lineage (NCBI taxonomy): Eukaryota > Metazoa > Chordata > Aves > Passeriformes > Artamidae > Gymnorhina > Gymnorhina tibicen. Next base: position 47,240 of record VXAZ01000270.1, on the reverse strand, counting down.
AATGCATTTAAAATACTGATTTCACAAATCTCTCTCTTCCCAGCCAATTGCAAACCCCATCATGTGAGGAAATAGGGCAAATGCTTTGCATGGTATCCCCCACTACTGTTTTCAGCACAGAATTTAACTGGATTTTCCCTGCTCAGGGAAGCGGGGATCCTTCATGCTGGAAAGTGAAGGAGTTCTAGCATGGAGAGGAACATTCTTCATTCACCATGTGGGGAATTTCATCCTTTCTTCAACTGCCTTTGCCACCAGCTTTTGTTTTAACAGCTCTTTTTAGTTTCTTACCTCAGATTCACCGTTTAGCAATTTTTTTGCACTCTGGAACATTTTAATGTGTCTTTAACCCCACATTGCTGAGGGAAGAGCCGGACCCCAGTGGGTAGGGATGGATTATTCTGTAGCAGACTGAGGCACTCAGCTGTGGCTGAGTTTTGCCTGCTGTGTTACTCGGGTTTGCAAAATTCATGCTCGTGCTGTTTTGTCAGGTCTTACACGAGCAGAGCCATGTTCTTAGAAATGAATTAATAATGAACTTGATGAGCTCATCTCTAGCTTGCTACTCCAAGCTTGTTAAAGGCCTTATTTCCCAGAAGTGCTTCATCTCCTACCACACCACACATAACCTGTTTATGGCTTTAATTAGCATTGAATTTAATATTCGGTTGTTTTACAATATCTTCTTTATTTAAAACTTACATGCCATTGAAGTCTGCAGTGCAGTGCATTTGCAATTTCATCATGGACTCCAAATATTAAATTTTTTAAAGTTTCTATTTTAGGCTGAATAATTTGATCACATTTGATTTGAATAACTGGGTTAACTTTGAAATTTTAATAACTCCCATAAATCTTTTGCATTCATTCAAAAAATATAAGAAATAGTTGCTACTGAAACTGAATGATGATTGATTTTTATAGGGGTCACTCCTATATTTTCCAAGACCTGAAAGATTACAGCACAATATTTCTCTTAAAATATAAGTGTTTGAAAATTGAAGGATTCTGAATTAAATCTCTATTGATTATAAGCAAATTTTATGATGTTTCCTATTTACTTTTATGTATGGAGTATAACCAAGCGAGTTACTCAAGACTTTCCCTAAATCACCCTGTTTATTACTAAAGTTAATTCCGTTTTCTCCCTTTAATTTTGGGCATGTTGGTCTCCTTGACAGGTCTTGGCCTAATCCGATGGTGAGCCAGGATTAATACATCTTTTACAGTTTCAATGTGCTTTGTCTTCACTTTATCCAAACTAACACCTAAGAAAAGCTCTTGGCAAATAAAAATTTCAGCCCTGAGCCCTGATTAGACATTTTCCCCCTTAAACTGGACAAGTGAGCAGGAGATTGTCAGCTCTGTCTGGCCTAATTTAACAGTTTGTTACCAAATAGAGCTGAGTAAGTGGTTACACAGCTCTTACTCTCAGCCCCTTCCCTGACAAAAAGCCAGGAGATAATTCTGCAGAACGTGAAATGTTTTCAAACAGAAATCCCTGAAATGGAGGTTCCCAGTGGTGTTGTAAGTAAACATAAAGAGCAGGTTTTCCCTTCTTCCTTTATGTTCCCATAAACTTGCTTCAAATCCGTGCCCGAGGCCATATCAGCCCTCTAATTTATTGTTCTCACATAAAAGCTCCTAAGTGCAGCACAAGTAAAACAACTTTCTGATCAGAATTAGCTGCAGGCCCCAAGGACTGGGTGAAACCATGATGTTCATGGGAGTGAGCAGGGTGATAGTGGAGCTGTTGTGCCCTGTCAGGGGAAAATACTGCACCAGGAATTCCTAGGGCTCAGCCGGAATACTCCAAACCTCCTTTTCTGGGCAAGTCACCTGGCTCCTCCTTCCTACAATTTCTGAATGATTTACTCTAGACTTGTGCAGGACCATTTCCCCCCTCATTCAGCTGGAGCCCCACTGGCTGATGGAGCTTGCAATGCACAGTTGTGATTATCCAACCCCATCCAAACCAGCACTGGGGGTGTTCATCCCTCGTGCAGGAGGTAGGATCTGCACTGGTTTTCTGCACCAGTTTAAATTACGAAATTAACTTAATCAAATTCTGCTGTAAATAGTGCCAGTGTGAATTGATGGAGTTCTTCTGGGAGCCAAGCAGCTCAGCTGTGTTCCATAGAGCACATTTAGGGATTCCAGCCCCGCACCTCTCTGAGGTGAAGGCAGTGTCAGTCCATGTTGTGACGTTATGCTGGGGGTACTGAGTTAACTCTGCCAAATCTGAAGAATTAGTGATAGAAGTAAGAAATAATAGAAATAAGTAATAGAAATAAGAAATTTCATCATAATGAAATAGCGAGACATTTAACAGCATTACCTGGCCTATCCAAGCTGATTTTTTAAAACCTATGTGGAAGCAGAATTACATAATTTCACAAGTAAACCATCCCACTTCTTACAAAAATTCCCCCCTAGACCCCAAAACCCCACCTATACTTCAGGTTATGCTAAGCTCAGTTCTCTTGTTTGTAAGGAATGTTTCTTTCTCCAGAGCTTTCTTTTGGGCCAGCCATTTGGGGAAAGCTGGGGCAAAGGTTTGAATAAGTGAGTAAAGAGAAGTTCCAGTTGAGTGAGTTTACGTGACTGTTTTGTTAGATTTCCTCAGGGTTTACTATTGGTTCTGTATCAAAGAACAGCCTATCAGTTATTGTGTGCATTTATTCTCTGTGATACACGACTACATTTGTACAGTAAAAGGCTGTTACCTGAAGGGTCATTTATTTGCTACAAAAGCAGTGAATTTCTTTTGTCTATTACCCACTGGGGAAAACAAAAAATCAAATTTAAAAACCCCACCGCGACCCAGACTTCTGAGTACAGAGGCATAATTGTGCATTTGTTTGACAGAGGAAAGTTTAAAAAATTAAAAATAAAAAAAGATCCCATTAAGTGCATGAAGTAGATGCACATGCAAAGAGGGCAGGGATTGGTTCACTTGTCAATTCTTAAGCTGTCTCGGGCTTTTTTTCCTATTTTTCCAGCCTGACAAATCTAAGAAGACAATGCATGAAACAAGATCAACAGTCATGTCAAATTATCAAATCAGAGAGTACTCAGAGTTTATCCCATGAATGATTTTGCTTAACAAATCCCAGCAACTGTGACAAATCAAACAGCAGGAACAGAGGCTGCTGAGGGCTGATACACTGGGAGGGATGAGCTCATGGGGAAGGATCTGCTCAGTGTTAAATTTCACTGGGAGGTGGTTTGGGGCTTCTTTTGGGTGGAAGAAAATCAAGGCATCATTTCAGCCACCCCTATTACAGCAGCCTTTATTCTCTTGAATGAACGTATTACCTGTATAATCATAGAAAATAGTGAAAGTAATGTACCTCAGGAACCCAGGTGGGAAATGCATTGATTTTTCAGGTGTTCAGTTAGAAAGATTGGCCAGAGAAGTCAGCATAACAAGTACAAACTCAATTTTTAAATCTAATTCTGTATTGCAAAGAATCTTACAGTGAATTCTGGAATCTGATTATCCCACTGATGTAAAAAAATATGATACAAAGCTTTTTGATCAGAAATTAAATATAAACTGCACTGAATAAATTCTATGTATGAAATAAATGGTTCAAGAGAATCTCTATTTTAATAGACTTGAAGACAACTTGATTCAAGTAAAATTTAGCTTCCACATTCGTTCTAGTTTTTCCTTTTGACCAAATAACCTCAAGTGTAGATGCAGTCTCAAAAATGAAGATATATTTCTGCACTGAAATATTCCTAACACAAAGCAGAGGTGATGTACAAGGGTGTGAAAAATGACGTTCACTCTCCTGTTAAGATTTAAAATTTTAATAAAGGACAATGGGGGACAACGACAATAAAGCAAAAGTACAGCGCTGGGTGTCCCGGCTCTCAGCCAGGAGCACCCCTGCTGTAGTGAGACATCCCTTACATACCTTTCCTACTGCATCAGCCTAATGCCTATTCATAAACAATTATGCATATTCAAGCTTTTCCTCCGAATTAGTTCACATGTTCCAGGAACTGTTTAGCCTGGCTCCTCCTCGGGTCCGCCTTTTTAGAGCACGCGTGTTCCTTGGCTGTGGTTTCAGTCCGTTTTTGTTATCACCTCCAGTTCGGGCTCTGGTCCATGGTGTCTGCAGACGGTGGCTGCTGATAGCTGGCACGTCAGTAGCAGGGGTTCTTCGTTATACGTTCACTGGGCGTTATCCAACCAAGCAGACAGTTCAATTACCACAAGCAAACCATATCAGCTATTTTACTACTACTAATAACAGAAATAAAGGCATTAGTTATTGTTACCAAAAAACCCTATAACATTATATATATATACATATATAGCATTCAGTTTAATATTTGCGGAAAGCCAATATTATAATATGTATTTATAACAAGGGGAAGAATTAATGATGAAAAGATGCAAGAAAGACAGGAAATATATTTTATTTATTCTAGGAAATATATTTCATTTATTCTCTCTGTTAATGCCTCAGGATTTCATAGACTTAATTTTCAATGGAACATTTAACAGATAGAAATAGTGATAATGGATTGCCTTTTTCTTGAATTTGCACCTTTTCAGGATGTATCATTCATTTACATTTTCATTTGTATTAAATAGTTTCTTCTATAACCAGCCACTTGATATGTGAAGTAAGTGAGGATATTAGCAGATAAAACTTCTCTCAGCCACAAAACTCACTTTTTCCTGACCTGTTTTCCATGGATTTATGGAACAGTTCTAACTATAACCTAAAAATTGTAACTTTTCACCCCTTTTTTATAGGAAGCAAAGAAGGTTATCCTCTTGCCCTTGGTTTTCATTCTTGTACACTAAACAAAATAGTTCTCTCAAATTAAGGACAACTGAGATTTTCCAAATTGTTTGGGTTTTTTAATTTGTACTTTCCACTCTGGGCTGTAGAAGGAACAGCCAAGGGTGTGAGTGTGATGCCACTGTGGAAACTTTAATTGCCTTCAGTCCCAGAACCTCCCACTGACCTTGGACTGGCTCAGCCATTGCTCAGCAGGAGTAAACTACAACAGCCAGGAAGCAGAAATTTATTAATTTGTACATTGAGGACTGGCATATTCTTATTTTCAATACAGTGTTAGGAGAGCACAGCAGTGGGCAATTGTTTCCCAGTTGTTTGGCCCGCTTTAGCATTTCCCAGTGGTTCTGCCAGGAAGTGAATGTGCTCCCAGCTCCTGACATTTTGGGGCTTTTCAGGCATGATTCACTCTTCAGTATCAGGCTTTGACTCTTGCAACAGCTCCTCAGTTCCTCACTGCCCTGATGCCTTCACTCATCACAGCCCAGGCCTGGGGCAGAATCAGACTCTCAGAAGAGGCCCTGGGCTGTAATCCCTGGGTAATAACCAGAATTATCTCAGTAAATTTAACTTAAATACTACCAGGCAGCTCTATTTTATCCCAAAGCAATGACAACAGTGCCTGTTCGTAACCAACAGAATTAATTAAAGCCAAGCCTGATTTATTTAGAATTTAATTGAGACAAAGTACAAAACTTACTTGTGCATTTCCTTGACTTTACTTGAGGCTCACCTTCCCCTGCCTTTGGTTCACTGGAGAACAGGCAATAAGAAACAATTAACCCACTTCTTGGTCCCCTGTAGGTTCTAACAAGGTGACCCCTTGCCGGGGTAAGATAATGATTCTGTCTTTCGGGGATCTGTACAATGTTGCAGGTAAAATGTCGTGGCAGAGGATCCGTGGGATATTTAGCGCTGTTCCGTGTCATCACAATTTCCATCCAGAAGGCAAACCCTGTGCTCTGTTGGGTGGCCTAGACTCGCTGAAATGTGCTGGTTAAGTTGTTTAATTATCAACAGGAAAGAGTTGTTGAAATTATCCAAGCAAAAAGGCAGGATTTGAGGGGGGAGGGAGTCCGGCTTTCTGCCCCAGGGTCGAGGTACAGGGATGTGCACATGAGATCCCAAAGGTGCAGCTGCAGGACAGCCCAGGTCTCCTTGTGACCACGGGGAAGTCCCAGAGCTGTTGAGGCACAGCTCTAGAAACCAAATTATCAGCCCAGCTCCTGGGGTTGTGCTGGCCAGGTGCAGCGCACAGAGCCCTGCAGTGCCTGTCTCTCCCTGGGATGTGCATCCTCCATCCCTCGGGAGTCCAGCTCTGCCAGGAGCTTCCAGTGCCTGCCTGGAACCCAGCGTTTGCCCACAGGGCACTCAGGGCACAGCTCAGTACCAACTGCCTGCGTTTCCAAGCTCTCCACAAAGAGCTGTTTATAACCTTGACTGCAATTTTCTGAAAAATGAAAGTGGTTTGCTCATCAAGGAAATTCATCAAGTTTATGCAGGGTTCCTTTTGAACTGAGTTTGCATTTCCTTGAGGAAAAAAAAAATTAACTGTAAGAAAATGAGCTGTAATCTTACCACTTGTATACCTCCTGATTAACCTCAAAAACATTCACTCATGGTTTTTTTAAAAACACAAAACCTAAAATGGAGATTCTAGTACTTTTATCAGAAGAGATTGTATCATGATAAGCCACTGAATGTCATCAGATAACCCTTTATGTTGGCTTGACAAAGAGCTGACTCTGAATTGTGGTAAATGAGGTAAGAAAGTCCTTGTTCCTATAGCTGGGGATGATCTTGGCCTTTGGAAGAGAAAAGTCTGAGCAGCCTTAGAGAAGGAAGATTAACTTCAGCTAATTCCAGATTTGGCCATTGAGGCCATATGTGTAAAGCTGATACTCCGGGTATCCTAAGAACATCCCTGTGCTCTGGAAGGTTAATCCTAACACTTAAACTGGTGTCTATATTTGCTTCCAAGATCTGACACCCTCAAATTAACAACGGGCAACAAAAGAAATTTTGCAAGAAATTTAAGACAATATAAATTTCCATGCACTGACCACACAAATGGCTGAGTCTGTTTAACTTGGAAAATGTTAATTACTCTTAATTTATTGTTGGTGCTTAAGCAGAACCTGAGTTGAAGGCACTGAGCCATCCTGCTTAATTGCCAAAGGCATATGACAAAGTATGACTAAAACTATTTTGCTCCAATGCCAATGAGTTTAGCAATTCGGGAACAACAGATGAAAAACTGGCGAATACAAATGCTTAATAACGAGCCGGGAATGATGTCATTGCCATTCCTGCAATGAGGGATCTGCCTTGCAAGGGGAGCAAATGCCAGGCGATCAGCGCGCCGGGTGCTGAGGGAAACGACGCTGGTGAGCGCGGTGCAAAAGCTCTTCTGTAAATCTGTTAATCCATTTTAAATGTACTTCCCTCATGATAAAGATGAGTTATTGACGTGCTGATGCAAACAACGGCTGGAAGCAGTCCTAACCCTGCAGTCGGTATTTGGGAAAACTAATCATCATTTCCATTTTCATCTCCAATTTGCTCACTTCTGGTTTAATACTGAGAGGCAAAGCAATATGATCGTACGATTCTTTATTTTCATAGTTTTGCAAGTAAATTAAACCCCCTCACAATTGCCTGTAACAAGTAAATGTTGTTATTCCCTTTGGCTACTTAGGAAAGTCATAAGATCCGTAGAAGGATTTGCTGCGGGCCGTGCAGTGAGTCAGTGCTGTATCCAATATTACAGATTAAGATCATTGCTCGGAGCCTCTGCGGAGCTGCTGAGACCAGGAGATCAATACGTGCTGAACTCTGCGCTATTTTTAGTGGAGAGTTCACTCTTCCTTCATTTTCTGCCTCCTTGCTGTGCCTACCATCTCCCACATACCCCCCTCCTGGACAATAACAGTCACATATGTCCTTAAAAGCTTTTTTTCTCTTCTAGTGCAAGAGGAAAGAATTACACTGAATAGTTTTCTTGTTTTAATCTGCAAAACAACTTGTCCTTTTGATACTGCGTGTACTGTTCACTAATGTCTGACTTGAGGCCTGTGAAAGATGTTTTTGTCATTATAATATTCATTAACCAAGAACATAATTATTAACAAATTTGATGTTGCAAATGTTCAGAAAGGAAAAGAGAGCTGCTTCCAGATAAACTCTCTCATCAACATACCTGGAAATTAATGGCATAATAAAGAATTTAGTCAGGGAATGGTTAAAAACATCCCAGACATTATAGATGTCACTATTAGGGTGTTTTTCTTCAGTTATATCTCCTTGTTGATGAAAATAAAATAATTCTTGATTTTTCATTTGCTGAACATTAAGAAGTGACTTTTCCCTCTGTGTTAATTCCCTTTTTTTCTAGTTTTTCAGTTATGTGTTGTATAAACATCCAGTTATCTTACATAAAGAAAACTCCAAACGTATTTTCCCCAAAATATTTTCCTAATGAAGTAAATAATCTTATTTTCTATCAAACTAAATAATTTGGGGACCAAGAAAGAAACCAGCACATCCAATGCAAAATGCAAATATTGAAGTACTTTCAATTTACCAATTGTTTTAGAAACCCAAAAATATGTATTACACAAATCAAAGGAAAATAATGTTGATATCATAGCTCAACAACACTAAATGTTTTTATCACCAGCACTGTGAATCCAGACTAGCAAATAATCAACTGCCATAGGCTGTTTTAGTTCTCTGAGGATACAAATTTAATACAACTTATTTCCTAATGCAGGTTTTCAGACAATAATTATCATAATTGTATTTTATTTTCTAGTATTTTGGCAATTCAGCCAAGTTCTTGAAATAAATAGAAGAAGCAATCAGAATAAATGTGATAAGCTCATTTATGCTGAGTTTCTGGAAAACCTTCCACATGGATTCCTCACACGCATCTTGCAGAGGGTTCGATTGTGCTTAACGCGGGGACAGAGCTGGACACTCTCTACAAAAGTTTCATTTATTCTTGGCTAAAGTGGGCATGTTTGTGTGTGTGTGTGTGTCACACTTTCCTGAAGACATCAGGAGGACTGATGTCCTAACTCCTCAGATTTCTGGGCAGCAGAATAAAATGCCAAGGGCTGATCCTGCACGAGACGAGCATCCAGAGGAACACCTGTGCAGTGTGCCTGGACTGGGACTTCCTTCACTCCCAGTTATCAACCACCCAACACATTTGAATCAGCTTAACTGCCCGAACAGTGTTTTGTGCTAAGCATTGTCTCTAAGCATTTTCCAGGTGACAGGAATGTTTATGCCTTCAGATTTACATGAGATGTTCCTTTTAAATACCTCTCTTCCTCATTTCTATCGTTCTATTAGATGGATGAATCGTTTGGGTCTCGCAGCAATTGGTTACACACCTGATGACAAGGATATTCACCCAGATGAAGGTAATGCTTCAGTGACTATAATTAGGAGAAGAGAGCAGACAGTACAAATCTGTTCAGTATTTCAATAAAGCTGGAGAGGTCATAACTTACTTCTTTATCAGCATATGGCCATGTCTTTTCAAGTATTAATTTTGATAAGAATACATTTCCTTGAAGAACTACATTTGTTGGTGCCACCACTAAAGAAAATAAAATCCTGAGCAGTGATTTTAAGAAATATTTTAAAATAGTGATAAAGAGAATATGGGGTTCAGGGTGAGGTGTGATCTCCCAGATTCCAGCCCTCAGGGATGTTCATCGCCCTAAAACCAGCGCAGACATCACAGATTTGGGGCAATGTGTGCTTCAGCAATATTTGTTTGTACCTCCTGAGCTCAGGTGCCAGCCTTGCCCTTTCTCCATCACCCTCAGTGGAACCTGGTATGCCCAATTAAATGAAGTGTTCAGGCTTGGCTCAACTTTGGCATCTGGAATCAGGTTTCTGTTTGAAAGTCTGTGACCAGAAGCTGGTTTTATGTGCAGTGGGAGTCAGGTGCCCAAGCTGCCTTCTGTAACACCTCCCTAAAGCATTCGGAGGTTCCCGCACCCCCTGTGTGTTTAAGGTGCCAGACGGTTCCACCAGCCCGTTCCTGAGCAGCTGCCGAGCCCTGCGGCTGACTGGGGAATGCTTACCTTGCCATGGAAGGATGTTGCTAAAATGTGGGATCTGCTTTCTTGTGGAAAAGCACCCGAGTGAAACCTGGAATGCTTTGTCAGCAGATTACTGGAGTGAAAGCGATCAGGACGACATCGACGGCTCCCTCACCCTGAAGCAGGAGGGCTCCTCCACGCTGTGTGACACCTACCACCGAACACCCTCAGTGAGTCACAGACACTGCATGTGACCGTAGGTCACCAGAAACATCTGTGTGCCTTGACTTGCACTTCCCTTGTTCTGGGATATTTAAATACCATAAAGGCGGCAGAACAAAGCCGGATGTGATTGTAAAAATGAAATTACTGCTGTTCCTCGTGAGCCAAGACCTGGATTTTTCCGTAGCAAATCAGTTAGAAAGGAAGGAGAGGTAAATGTGTCCTGACACAGATCTGTCACCAGACTGGAAATATGACCTTTTTTTGTAGGATTGGTGAAACTACACATCATAATAGGAACAGAATATTCAAATTTTACCTTCACTGCAGAATATGGAAAGAATGTGGTGGATGGGATAGTTTGTATTAATTGAGACTGGTTGTCAATTATGAATATTGGATACTGGATGCTAGAGATTAAGCTCAGCTCACATTCACGCCGTAATAATGTTTTTGTTCTTTTTTGAAGAACAAATCTTTCTAGGAAAAGGGGGTTTTTTGCAAGATTGTGTACAATACCATAGTAGTGACAGTATTGCAAATAGAACATTTCGCACAGATAGGCTGTTCTCTATTTTTCTTTCAGATTTTTCTTCAGCGTGAATGACATGATCCTCACACAGCCAGAACCAAAGAAAGAGTGACTGAGACAACAGCATCACATGGGTGAAGTTCAGACTGATTTTCACCCATGTGATGCTGTTTTATCAACTGGGATACAGGTTAAGCCCCTCCCTTTCTGTTTTTCCACATTTTTGCCTTTCTCTTTGTTTTGAATTGATTTTATACACAGACCCAGCAGAATTCATTCAAATCGTTTCACAAGTTCAACAGTCCCCCAGTCAAAAATCTTCCTGGGTGCTGAAGTTTTTGTTGTTTGGGTTTGGTTTTTTTTGGTTTTTTTCCATTTGGCCCCTAAAAAAAGAAAGGAAATCCAATTACAGTTTCTTTTGGAGACTTACACTGTCCTCAGCTGGACTGAATGTAAGATGGACAGGTCTTCAGGAAACCTGCACCAGTGTTACACTGTTCTTTCCATCAGGAGTTGCTCGTGGGCAGAGAATGTGCAAAACAAGAATAGGGAGTGGTTAAAAGAGCACTTGTATAAAAGTTGTCGCTGCTAATTCTCTTCTGTTTACAGTGGTTCATGTTATGACAAATCTAACCCATCAGCCCATCTGATTACTAGATACCATAGAATGTTTTACACTACAGTCATTTTCTTGGGTCTGTTCAAAACACTGTCTTACGGGCAGATGATTTTGTATCTTTCCAGGTGAATTCTTCAAGTCCATTCCCTGAAGCCAAACAAGGTCGACACTTTTCCAGTGAATCAACGTATTCCCACTCCTCTGCCGAGGACTCCCGGCAGGATGTAGCAGGCAGCACACACTCCTCAGGGTGCAGACCTCCCTACCGAGAACGGCGCTCGTGGCAGGACCTGATAGAGACTCCCTTAACCAGTTCAGGGCTCCACTTCCTTCAGACTGTCCCTCCGGAGGCGGAGTACCTGAGTGGCCGGCCCGGAATGTCCCCGGACAAACGGAGACAAGCCACGCTGCCCGTCCAGAGGCGCCACAATTTTGAGCAGGATGGGCCTTTTCCGCTGGTGGAATGTCCGAGGGGACACAGCCCCTACGGCCGGCCCCAGAAACAGCGCAGCCAAAGCCTTCCCCGAAACAGAGACGTCCAGGGGAAGGGACGCGTAAAGTCCATTGAAGGCACCGATGACAGTCTGGAAGAGAAGGTTCCTATTAGAAGGCACAATAGTTTCTGTGCGGAAGGTAAGCTCTGGGAGATGTTCTCATCTGCTTTACTGCCATCAAAATCCAGAGCAGTACTGCCACTATTGTCAGCAAGGATTTTGTGGCTGAACCACTGGATGTTGGCAAACACAGAACTTTGTACTTGAAATGCCAGGATGTAGCACTAAAAAATTGAGCCTTGGGATGATCCAAATGTTCTCGTCTTAATCAAAGCAAACATTGGAGAACTGAGTAATAGGTTACTATAGCACTGAAGCTGCAGTATTGCTGGTTGTAGAGACTTCATCTGAATGATCAGGTTTGTTGTTAGGTTCCTTTCTTTTCTTTTCTTTCAGAAAACGTAAAAGAAATTGAAGAAATCACAGATGGTCTGCAAGAGCTCTACAGAACTCTGGAAGAAGCCAGTCTGTCAGCTTTCGGAGAGCAGCGGCCCTCCACCAAGCAGGAGTTCCGCAAGTCTTTCGTGAAGCGATGTAACGACCCGGTGATCAATGAAAAGCTGCACCACATCCGAGTTCTCAAGAGCACTTTAAAAGTAAGGCTTTATCACTGATTTTGTGTGTAAGGAATATAAACTAGGAAAACTATGATTGTGGAATCACAGAATTGCTTGGGTTGAAGGGACCTTAAAGCTCATCCAGTGCCACCCCCTGGGTAGGGACACCTTCACCTATCCCAGGCTGCTCCAAGCCCCGTCCAGCCTGGCCTTGGACACTGCCAGGGATGGGGCAGCCACAGCTTCTCTGGGCACCCTGTGCCAGGGCCTCACCACCCTCACAGGGAAGGGAATTCCCTTACAGGGAATTTCTCTCCAGTGTCCCAGCTAACCCTGCCCTCTGGCAGTGTGAAGCCATTTCCCCTTGTCCTTAATCTCTTTACATTTTCTATTGGAAATGCTTTTTTTGTACCTTCACAACTAAGTTTTAAAGAAACTAAAAATCCTTGAAAGCAAACATGTTCCAGCTTAAGAAAAAAAAGAGACTATTTGGCATTCTGTGTAGGCAAGTTGTAGCCCATGCCACAGACTGAGCTGTCAAACAGTTTATGTCGTAATAGTTCCTGAATTTAGGTAAATATTAAAGTTTCCATAGTAGTTTTCCTGGCACTTGGCATTAAAGTGAAAGAAGAAATAAAGTGTTGAAATATAAAATTTCATTTTGACATGTCCTCTGTCTTTCTGGAATTTGCCAGGCAAAGGAAGGGGACCTCACAGTCATCAACAGCCTTCTGGATGATCCCAACTTAACATCAAAGAAGTTCAAAGATTGGAAATTAAAGAACTATGAGTTTTTCCTGGACATTTGTGAGTACAGTGCTGCTGGGAAGTCTCAAAACGGAGCCTCTGAACTGGCAAGCTCAGCCCCAATGCTGACACACACACACTCCTTCATCGAGACTCACGTGTGACAGGAGCCTCAGCCCGAGTTGCTGCTGGGTGCCCTGACAGATGCAGTCAGACAAACACTGGCGTATTTATTGCTAAGGTACTCAGCAGTACTGTAAATACTTGGGTAAGAGAATAGTGCCACAGGATGCCTACTACATTGCATGATAAGACAATAATATTCTTAATGAATTTTTTTTGTTTGCTGTTATCAACCAATGTCCGTATCAAGCTCTGCATTAGAAAGAAGTGGTGCAGAAGTGTAACTGAAAATAAATACCAGTATATTTAAAGTACTGTACTAAAACTCAGCTTATAGTATGAGCTCCTACAATCATTTTATATATTTAGATATATATAAACACATATCTATGTATATAAAATGTAACATGGTAGTTGACATTTCCTTTTAAAATGCCCTAAAGTTCACATTTTCACACATTTTTTCTTGAGAAAAAATATAAAAATGAAGACATAAATACATTGGCCACTCTTAGAGATGAACATTTATTTTTGCAACATTTCCAGGTAGTGACCATCTTTGCAAATAAAAGGACAGAGTTATCAAAATGTAAACTCAATCCCTATAGTGTGCCTTAAAATGTACACTGTACATCTAAGAAATAGATCCCAGTCTGGCCCTATGGGCACTCTGTACATGCCATTTAAATACTGTGTTTGTAACGTGCTGTGCCTGCCTTTCAAACAAAGGAACACGAGCAAGCAGGTTTGGCACAGAGGTAAGATACGAGTAGAACAATATTGGTTGTTCACTAATGCTGCAACTTAAACTGGTTTTAATAGAATTTGAAGTATTTCATGGTGAAAGAAAAAAAACCCATCTGCACTGAGTAAGGTACATATTGCAGGTTTTCATCGTTTCTTCACTGTGAATTTAAGTGACACATGACTGTGAGTCACAAAATTCAAAAAAGCATGAGAATAAAGCTAAAAAAACCTCCTGAACTAATCAATTACATTCTGTGATAGACTGACATCTACAGCTGAGTTAATTATTCAAAATTATGTAATGTCTGGCAATAATTTTTAACTGCTAGCAGTACATTTGCAAGTGGGTGAAGTTATTCAAAACATCATTCGAAAACCAATCTGTATTGATTGGTTTGGGAAGACACACAAGTCACGCAGTGTATTTCACTTCCTTGACTGGGTAAGAATGGTTTGTAAGAATCTGATTTTGGGGAAAATATTTGTATTCTTGGGGGAAAAAAGAGATTTCTCTGAATGCTACTGAACATAGCTTTCAAAGACATTCACAGTTTGCTTTGACTCTGCTTGCTAGAATAGCTCTAAAAGGCAGAATGAAGGGGATGTGAACACAGCTGATGTCATTTCACTGAAACAAATTCACTGATAATTTTTTCACAAGATAAACCTAATTGTCTCTCATACATCAAGGACTGTAAAATCCATGCAGTTCAGTATAATACAGGAAAAAATGTTATCTCAGTGAGGTCCTAGTATCCAGGGAGAGATTTAATTATTCCCAAAGCCAGACCCAGGTGAAGGTGTCCTGGGTGTTTAGTTCTGTCTCCACAGAGCAGCTGAGGGGAGCTGACCTTGGCTGGACAGGCAGAAAAAATGTCATGGAAAAGCTCCTGGGTTGAGATAAAGACAGGAGATCACCTACTAATGGTTATCATAGCCAAACAAACCTAACTTGGGGAAAATCCACTTATTAACAATTTAAAATATAATTGCATAGTGAGAAACAAAGACAAAATTAAAAACACCTTTCCCTTGCCTCCTCCTTTCTTTCCAGTCTTAATTTCATTCCTTCATTTCCAGCAAGCAACAGCGAAAATTATAGAATCCATTTAGAAATTAACTCGTACTATACATGCAAGCAGTGATGGATGGTCACCGAAATAGTTAAATAGATTGAACTATCTAAATTCCTAAAGAAATTTAAATATGCTTATTGTTTCAAACCCAAAAGATGGTTTGTGCTTTCATAATGAAAAGATCTATATTATTTTCAAATAGCTTTCCAAAAGGATTTCAAATACCACTGTATTGTCACTCAAGACAGAACTAAGCATATTCAGGGAAGTCACAGGAAAACAGAGAATACTACTGATAGATACAGCTGAAAATGAGAAATATAATTCGGAAGATATATTTCTGAGAAATGACACAAGTAGTAGTGAAAACAGATTATCTCAGTTTTAAGTTTAAATACAATTTCTGAAATATGAGTAGATGAGAAAAATAGTTGAGAGTTCATACTTTCGCTAAGCTTATCTTTAAAAGTCTTTCAGTGTCACGAGATCATCGTTTCTAAAATTCTTGGAATTGTGAGTCTGCATTCTGCTCTTGCAGAGCAGCTCTCAGCAAATGTGATTTACACTGAATAGGCCAAATAAATCGTCCAGGAGATTCATGAGATGAAATGAGATGAGATACACTGGAGAAATTTCCTCTAATGGGCTTAAGATTAACTGGGAGAAAAGTCTGAAACATTTGTCTAGCACTGCTTGTGCCTTAGAGCAAGCAAAATCTAATTGCTAAATTAAGCAATACAAAGACTTTATTCTTTCACAAATGTCAGCTGGCATTTGGAAGCCATTTCACAAGAACTTATCATACCCCTGGCACATGTACTCAGCTCCACCCTGCAGCCCTTCCCTCCCAGCCACGGGTTTCTTCCTTCTGGATGTAGGTACCAATCTAAATATACTGCAGAGAGTAATATGCACAGTCACCACAGCACAATTATTTGGATTTTCACCACCTTTGAACTCACTGGAATGCAAAGTGCAATACAGATACTGTATTTAAAAATTCATGCACCAAATCCTGCCTATGTATTAAAATATGTCCAATTCTCCTGGACCAACTGGTACTTAAACATACTGTACAAAGCAGCTGGAATTGTTGTGGTGGTTTTGATGCCATATTTTTAAATAAGAAAAGAACAAGGCTTGGCTGTTGAGTTCATCAAGGGAAATAAACAGCACCTGTACAATAGATTTATTAATTTACCAGCTTTCCTGCCTGAATTCTCAGGTAAAACTTAGTTTTTAACATATACAACAACATGGAAATGGTGTTTGGATGTGATTTAGTTAACTGGATCTTATTAGTGTCTTCATTCAGGATTCCTGCAGGTAAAATGTCTCAGCCCACAGACTTTCCCTGACACTCCACAAGCTGAGTCTTTTTGTTACCGGCTATTTTTCATTTCAACTGATTTAATGCTCCCCCTGAGCTACTGATTCCCCTCCTTTTTTAATACTGCTCTGTATTCAGTGACATGTCAGATCTCTGAAAGTGTCTTAATAGCTCTCTCAGCATCGCTTCCTGAGAGAACCGAGACATTTTTCTTGGTTTCATTATTTTAAGTCAAAACTACCCTGAGCTTGCTCTAATTGACACGAACAAAAATCAAAGGAAGAGGAGGAGGGGGTTCTTATCAGTATATTCAGCTCTCGGCTGCTGCCTTTTGAGCTGGAAATGTGGTGCTCCACTGGCTTTTTCCAAGGAAAAAGAAATGAGTGATGCACAGAATTGTACATGGCCAGTTAAGTCTACTCTTACTCCTCTCAGCAGTTACAGCCTTCCAGGCCAGAACACTCATTCTCCAAGGTCTTGTGAAGGACAGTAAAGGTACCTTTGAAGGAGTTACTTTACAGGGCTCTGGGAAGGGCTCAGCCTCCTCAAAAATTGTAGAATTCTGCTGCTGACCTTTAGGAGATTTCACTTGAAATGTTAATAGGACTTCTGGGAGAAAAATAATCAATCTGGTAGAAATTGTTTAACTCAACACAAATCTGAGGAGAACAAAGAAAATTCTTCTTATCTTTGTCTCAAGTAATGCAGATCAGGCCAAGATTATCACATAGAGTATTTGCCATATTCTCTCCTCATGTGGTCTTACCGTCTTCCAAAGTGATAAAAGCATTCTTTTCTGCCAAAAAATAGCAGTATTTATGACCAGGGCGATACAGCTGGGGGCTGTTGATCCTTGAGGAGGGACAGCTCTGCCAGCAGAGCTATTCTGTGACAATTCACCAACAGTTTGTACAAACTCTTCATGCAGTGGGGAACAAAGCCCTTCAAAGATGGTTTGTGTAAAACGACCCCTGGCTAAGGCACAATGCAGCACAGCAAAACCAGCCCCCTTTGCCGTGCCTGTTAGCTGCCCCTGAACTAGAGGATACCACCAGACAATTTCATTTACAGTTTAAACGCTCAGCTTGTCAGTATAAGCAAGTCTTGTGTCTCTACAGAGATTCTGACTGTCTCTGGATCCAGTCCTAGAGAGATTCCTTCAGGAAGAGAGCACAGGCCTGTTGGTATTGCTGGGCCTCATCTTGAACACCCCATTCAGGGCACACCCGGGTTCCCTACATTTAATGTTAGAGAAATAAGTGTTGGCTTGGTCTCATAAAGGATTTTATTCTCTCCTCAGTTTTCACAGTAGGGAAATGGTGCTCTTAGGGCAGCCAGAAGGGCACAAGTTTCCCACAGTAGATTTTCCATGTACCACACACCTTAGGCCTCTGAGACAACACATCACCTTCCCTGCTGCCAAATGATGTTTATTTACCACTAGGACAAAAAATGGGTAATAACAGGAAAGACTGGAGAAGCAATATTAGCTATTCATTTATATTCAGTATTAAAAAGCTCTTTTTCTTCCAGAATGTTTCCCTCACGAAAGCTGAGGCTCAGGGTAGGTTTTCCAGGCAGGATGCTGTGGGGAAAGGTCCTCCATCTCCTCTCTCAGATGAATTCACACCGTGTGGCTGAGGCTCTCCACGGGTGTTAAGTGGGCACAGATCTGAAAATGCCATCTGAAAATCACATCTGAGCCATATCAGCTGATGTATGGAAATTACATGGCTATTTAAACCAAAACTAGTAAGCTGTACTTTCTTAGTTGATGTTTATAGTTATTTTCTTTGCTCCTGTTACACGCAAGCGAAACATGATGTTTCTGATCAGTTCCACTCTCTAATGTGGGGGCAGGGGACTCTCTACTCGGGATATAACTAATAGAGAAAGAAACATTTTTTAAAGCTTATTTTCTACGTTTTACGGGTTATACCACTCTTGCACATCCAGAAGGAGGTTTATAAATAATATTGTTTAAGCTTTTATTAGGTTTGAAGATAAGTGATATATAACTGGGACCTCCTCTTAATAAAAACAATTAAATAATTCAGACAGCAACTGCCTTCAGGAAAAGAACCATATTCACTCTTAACGCAGACCAGACAGATATATCTTTATTTTTATCGAGCACATACATGTGTTAGAAGTGACAATTAGGGACTTTAAGCATTAATGCCACTGTATGAGCAGTGTTTGAAAGAAAGCAATGTTGTAAAAATGATCAAATATGTCAACAACCTGCTGTTTGACCACCTAAGCCCTGTAGCTTCTGTCCTCACATTTCTAGAATATTGTTCATCCTCAGGCGTTGGTGAGGGTATCAATACAGATCTTTTTACTAACAGTAAATGCGTCTGTCCGAATGCTGCAGATTAACTAAGGATGTCACATTATACATATTAACTATTGCATTTTTTCACTGGCAACCACGAAACAAATACATCTTAACAAACCGTGTTCACTGGCCAAAATACCAGTAAGACCCTGTTACCAGTTAAGACTTCTGTTTTACTGAGAAACAAGGATTTCAGCTTAAAAATCCGACGAGAAAACAGGTTAGGATATAAGAGAAATGCACTAGTATTAATAAACTTTTTACATTTGACACATACTGTATTACAAAGACAATATCCTTGTAAGACCATTAATTGCTGGGCCATAGGTGACTTCCGTCTAGGTTACTAAATAGCTAATAAACCTTGTATAGAGCCTTTTTTAGATAACGCTTACATGTATGGAAATGTATGACACCCTTGTACTATGGCTTGCACTTTACTTGCATTAAACTGTGAAGTAGGCTGTAGTAATGTCTTTGTATATTCAGGGGTTGAAATACCAAAGCACTGCAGTATCGTACTGCTGGTGTTCAACCTGTCCAACGTGCTGACAACGTGTATTTTGCAAACCCCACCAACTTCAAATCTTTGGCAAATAACGCTATGGGGTCTCCACGGTCTTTGTTTCTTTGTAAATATAAACATTCTTACCGTTTCTGTAGCAATAGGAGGTTATAAACCAAACTTTCACTAGGACTGTTTTCAATAACAAAAAAAAAAAAAAATCTATAGCGCCTTGTATAAAAATCATGGAGACTCCATGACCTGTGGGCATTTTTGTTTACAAGCAGTATGTATATATGTATTAGAGGCAGAACTGTTATTTATCACAAAGTTATATTGTGGATGATTCTTTCTTAAATAAATAAATGTTTTCTGTCATTAAGGAAAATAAGTATTTTAGAGCCATCTTGAGAAGTTTGAAGTGTCAAGCTTCAAATACGAGTAATCTTCCATGTTTCAGCCTTGTTTTTCTAATCAGCTGGGAGATGAACTGAGAGGCAATGGAAAACCACCTGTCCATGCCAGGGAAAACATTGGAGTTGTAAGTTTTCGAGCATTCTGCAACTTTTCTATAATGCCCATCGTGCTTAACGCTTTGGCGAGCAGGTGCTCCATCGGTACCGCAGTAAATCACTCAGCTCACAGATGCTACAGAGAGAAAACCAATGGTTCTAGACTAATACAGGTCAAACGAGGTTTCAACCCCTGGATAATACAGTATTTCTTCAGTTTCACAACAGTATTTTTAATTTTATACTTGTCTATGTTAAGAGATGATCCAATAGTTTCTATAGGCAATGAACATTAGGTTTCTTTTTTCCCTCTTTCCAGATGAGTTCTGTGTGAATTACTGTAACCGGCTGCGTTTTTTCTATCACAGATTAATAACTTGTTAACTTTTTGTGTGTCTACAATGAAAATTTATGAATGGAAAACTTCACTGTGTGTTGCTCACTGGGCATATACCTCATGGTACATTGCACAGACGTGTAAGTTGTAAGTTGCACTGCAACATTAAAAAAAGGAACATATTGCTCTTTTTTCAAAGATATTAACTTATTTAAGAGATATAGTCTGTACATTATTAAAAAAAAACAAAAACAAAAACAAACACTTATTCTTCCTAAATTCAAACAAAGCTTTTGTTTTGGGGGGAAAAAAAATTGTCAATTTCAGTTGTAAATTTGGACTTCAATAAACGAATTATCTGCACTTAGATTGTGTGTTTATGGGGGATTTTGTGTGTTCTGAGGGTGATCCAGGCTGAGTGCGATGCGGGCTGAGGGGCATCCGTCTCGGTCTGAGGGCGATGCCGGCCGAGAGGGATTCCGCCCGGTCTGGGAGCGATCTCTGACCTGGGGATCCCTGCCCACCTTAGGGCGATCCCGGCTGAGGGCTGAGGGGGATCCGTCCCTGC